>JAZGTL010000104.1:32500-39953 GCA_037349345.1 Oemleria cerasiformis | reverse complement strand
AGAATCGATAAAACAGCTTTGTCGGTTCCTCGTGGTTGTCAAGCTCTTATCTCAGAGTATAAGGTAACAGAGAGGGGTGTCAACTCGAACAAGCTATCCGGCTGATTGTTATGCCTTGCTGATTGTCTTTCTATCGGTAGAAAGGAGCTTGAAGAGACTTCACCGTCACTGGGACCAAAGGACCCCGCGAGGGCACCAGAACTTGGCTGAACCATCAAGATACATGACAGCCGTATTCACCGACGCCTCTCTCTGTCTCTGCTTTATGGCCCTACCGCCGGAAGTGACATGACATAGTTAATGAGGGCATCGTTCAAATTCAACTGACTTCCTTTGCCATCTGAGATCGAATGAAGGGAATTAATTCTTTATAGATCAGATCCTGATACGCATTCAATTGCAAACGGAACACTGGTTAATTGAACAGTTAGCAAATCGGGACCCCTAAGCGGCCTATTCTCTAGCAGCTGATTCTAGACCAATTGCAGCTACTTCGAAAAAACTCCCCCCAGAAAGGTTAATGCCCTAGGATTGGATTCATCCCCATATGGAACTGGGTGAGGGATTCCCTAAAACCAGAGCAAGAACCTAAAAAGCGATAACAAGCTAACCAAATCTCTAAGCCAAGATCGTCTGCTCCTCAGCAATTGATCCAAAGAGTCCCACAGCTCCTTCTTAGGCGGGAAGAAAGAAGCTAATAGAGTAGAGAGTCATAGAAGATCCCGAAAGAGGCTAATTGCCAGAAAGTTTCTCAAATCCGGGTTAACTCCTAAATTCAGGAAGTGAGCTGCGAATAAGCCAATTGACACTATCGGCTCTTTACAGCAAATCAAGATTAGATGGACAAAGAGAGCTTCAGTCAACACAGTCCTAGAAGCTCCATTCAGGCCCACTTCTATTCCTAAGAGCCCATCATTCTACTCAAAAGAGGACGGAGGGTTGCAGCGATTTGTAGACCAATAGCAAAAGCAGCAACGATTCGATGCTCTCAAGCGCCGCGCATTCAAGGTCTAATGAAATTCCCGGTGACCGCAGGAAATAAGAATAGAATCGGACAAAGAGCTGTTAGCAGGGCTTGTTCACGAATGACCACCAGTCTTTTTGGGTTTAAACCCCTACCCTATTGTTGTTTGTTACAGGTGCCCTTGAGTGGAATTCAGGGAATCTGAAAGTAGGGGCAGTAAACACCTTTCGACTAGAAGGAAGGCTGGCGTCCAGAGGGGAAGGAATGACTCCACTTTTGAAGACCAGGGATACGCCGGTCTCCTTTTAAAGCCCAAGAAAGCGCCTTTTCCTACTACTACTAGTAGAATGCCGGGTTTCGCCACCGTTATTTCAGGGTGATCTGATCGGAAGGTCGAAGAGAAGGTTGTTATCACCCGCCGAATACAACAATTAGACTGCTACGTTAGGAAGCCCTCGAGTCGTTCGACTTTGATTAGGACTTTTCTCTCAAAGAGGATCTAAGCAGCTAAACAGTGCTTTTCTCTTACTAAAGAAACCCAAAGCATTCCAATTTAAGGGCTTAGCTTCCTCCATGCCCAACCAATGCCGAATACAAGAACTGGTTCACACTTGAAAGACAGAGGAAAGTCTTCGGCCCACTGAACGTTACTAATAATAGATAAGACGAAACACTACCACTAGTACTTCTTTCCTTGGCCTTTTTGATTAAAGTAAAGTACCGTTTGTTTTGGCTTGATATCAATGACTAAAGTCTCTTCCCCAGAAGGAGAGTGAGATCCGAGAGTGAATTAGAGCCATTACATTATCTCACAGATGCAAGAAAGGGGTTCACTTGTTTAAGTCAAGCAATCGGTAGAGACCGAGAAGAGTTTTCAGTTCCTCTACAGGCCTCTTAAAGTCGGAAGCAAAGAGAGTGGTATTGAGGGGGGAGGAGTTCAACCCCGACTGAAGTCGGAGTAGATTTCTTCCTGCTACCTTACTTACGGGTTGACGAAGCTGTGACAGAAGAAGCAGTTCGAGATGAAGCAGGAATTTCCCGGAGAAAGAGAGATTTTGGTATGTATTTTCCCACTTCCTTCAGTTTCCCTGTTGTGATAGATGGGCAGCAACGTTTGACCTATATACGCGGTAGCATTTCTATCTGCTAGTGAGTTAGCGGATCTTGCTGCAATTAATTAATCTACAATAGCAGCGCTTTGAGCACCCTGCCACGAGCTTATTGCAATCAGACCATAGTAGGAACGGCAATCTATCCCCGTGCTCCGACTCCTAACTATATACAATTCCTGGAAAGAGAAGCAGAGAAACGAGGATGAATTTGGACATTTCCATTTTCCCCGACAATGATAGAGTCAACGGGCGGAACAATGCCGTTCCTTTAGCCAGCAGGAATGGAGCAGAAATTTCGTATATGAACAAATTTGAGTATATATAGTGGAGTAGCTTTCTTTGTTTGAAGGCTTCAAGTGAGAGAGTCAAACCATCGCATCACCAAAAGGTGCTCAGGTGTACCTTAGAGCAACGAAAACGAAGACTTTCGAGAACAAATATTGGACCGGGAATCAAAAGGGGGAAAGTCAAGTATAAGCGCATATGGCACGAAAAGGAAATCCGATTTCAGTACGACTTGATCAGAATCGTAGTTCAGATTCAAGTCGGTTCAGTGAGGGCGACCGCGAAAGTCACCGAATGGGTCAGTCTTTTACTTCAGTTTGTCCTATATTAAAAAAAAGCGTGGGAGGACATTGCAGATGTCCGGAACGGACACGACTTCTTCTAACGCTAGAAGACCACTGGAGGACACCCGGGACCAGAGCATGTCGTGAAAGAAGCACACTGGGCAGGCGTGCTTCGACCGTGTCTCCGGGGCACAGTTGAATGTAGATATCATGAATGCGAGGTGCAGGAGACCAGGCCGAGAAACCCGGGCAACCACTCCCCTATGTGCCGATCGCTAGCGCATCCAGGGCCCCAGCGCCCAGCTCGGCCGGAGAGGCCTAGCCTGATCTGAGAAGTGCTAATTCGGTTCGGATAGACTTCATTCAAGAACGCCGCCGCCCCTGGAATCAATAAGAAAACAAGTGCTAAGTTTCAGATCGGTGAAAAAATCGAAAAGAAGAGACGTTTCTCGCTCGGCGCCTAAAGCGCACTATGCTCCGCTTCAACAAATGAGAGTTTTCGGTGGAACCGGTGAACCACGCGAGCTGGTTAGATGCGCGGGACAGAGGGCTCGTAGTACCTGCTAGCGCAGCTATGCTCTGTAAGGGAAGGAGCCTAAATCGAACCCCTTCTTTCTTTTTTTTTTTCAAAGAAAAAA
The DNA here is from genome assembly GCA_037349345.1 of Oemleria cerasiformis. Taxonomy (NCBI): domain Eukaryota; kingdom Viridiplantae; phylum Streptophyta; class Magnoliopsida; order Rosales; family Rosaceae; genus Oemleria; species Oemleria cerasiformis. The sequence goes on along the minus strand of JAZGTL010000104.1, from coordinate 36,670 downwards.
GTACAAAGAGATTCTCGGATGAGACTAAGCAGCCACCGACCGTTCTGACGCGCCCCTGATCTATCTTGATTAAGACCGAAAACTATCAAAAATGGAGCCTGGTTTAAACTGTCATACAAATGATAGAAAAAAAACCACTAGTAGGGATATGGATGGAGTCTCGCTCAGTAAAGAGAGTTGTAGATTCGTAGAAAAGGAAAAGAGCCTTTACTTGATATATTATATATTAATATTAGTAAAGCGCTAACGCTGCCATTTTTCTAAAGCAACAAGCGCGAAACTTTACTTTTTGAGAAGAAGGTGCTTGTTGCCGCTTTATTAGTAAGTAAGCTTGTTTTATATCATATCAATAAAGGCGAAAGGTTGCTTTACCAAATAATATAAGGCGCGTTAGCGCTTTAGAAGGACATTTAGGCTTTACTAATAGAATATATAGGGCGTTTTTTTTTTCACGGTGCGCAGGTTTGGAACCCGGGCGTTTCCTTTCAAATGACAACTGCCCCTTCCTGCTGCGAGGGCGTTGCGCGAAACCAAACCGCCCCCACCCGCCCGATCAAGTACCAGTTGCTTTGCCGGCGGGCCCACTTAGGTTAGGGGGGCATTGTCCCTCAGTTCTTACCAACCTCCGGTGTGTAATCGACATGTTGCTAGCTTCAACTCGGTTGAATAAGAATCATTGATTCCCTATGCTGTCCATTTCTTATTCATTCAGGGCGCTCGGCCGGTGCTCCTTTAAAAAACCAGAACCACTCTGAACGTAAGGGAAGATAAGGGAAGACCGCCTGAGCGAACCGACCGAAAGGACTTGACTTATTTGAACCGAACGATAGCGGCTTAAAGCTAAGCCTATCACGAGCAGCGTCGCTGCTTGATCGGCGGGGAGGAGCATCTCAAAGTATGGGGCAAAGGATCAAGCGCTTTGACTTTGTCCCCCGGGATCCACCACGGGTTGGGTTTGAGAGCCGTGTGATGGGTTACTATCCAGCACGGTTCGGGGAGCACTTTTTTTCTGCGTTGGTGAATGGAAGCCCCAACTATCAAGCAAGAAAGAAGCGGCTCTTCCCGCGGCGGAGTCCCCATTGACTCTATTTATTATTATGGTAAATCAGTGTATCAAGATGTCAATCTGAGATCTTATTTCGGTTCAATACGTCCACCTACGAGACTGACCTTTGGCTTTCGTCTCGGTACGTGTATTATTCTACATTTTCCCAAAAGAACATTCATTCATTTCTTTCTTCCCCGTCGACCACGACGACTGAAACGACGCGAAAAATCCAGACCCGGAAAAGAGAAGGGCCGGCGGTGGGCATTTGGGAAAGTCGGGCCGATCGGGTGTCTTCATTCAAGCGACGATACAGAAGAAGAACGAAACGAAGCGAGAGGCCGGGGGGCAGGGAAAAGAGTCGAGTCGATCAGGCTCGACGACCGGGAGAAGCAAAACGAAATTCGGATTTGGCCGAAAAAGAAGCAACGCTATGGATACCATGACCGATCACCATCGATAAAGAAGAATCTTTCTAAATCACTTCGGGTCAGCAGAGCCTTCAAGCACCCGAAATACGCCAGGGTTGTAAATGACATAGCGTTCCTGATAGAAAATGACGACTCCTTCAGAAAAACTAAGTTATTCAAGTTCTTTTTGCCAAAGAAGTCCCGCTCCGACGGCCCGACGAGTCATCTACTTAAAAGGACCCTCCCTGCAGTGCGCCCCTCCTTCAATTATTCGGTCATGCAATACTTATTGAATACAAAAAACCAAATGTATTTCGACCCCATCGTAGTTCTCAATCATTTCGTGGCACCGGGCGTGGCTGAACCATCTACGATGGGGGGAGCGAATGCACAGGGAAGAAGCTTAGATAAGAGAATACGTTCTCGCATCGCTTTTTTTGTAGAAAGCTTGACCAGCGAGAAAAAGTGTTTGGCCGAAGCCAAAAAGAGGTTGACCCGCTTCATTCGCTTGGCGAATGATCTTCGCTTCGCGGGAACAACAAAAACCACCATCTCGCTCTTTCCTTTTTTCGGTGCTACCTTTTTCTTTCCAAGGGATGGGATTGGGATGTATAATAACCTTTTTTTTGAGGATGCCCGGGGACAACTCCTAGGTCAATTAAGGATCAAATGTTGGAACCTCATGGGTAAGGATAGGGTAATGGAATTGATAGAGAAATTCATATACCTAGGTAGGATAGGAGAATTGATAAGGGGAATAGAGATTATGATAGAGATCATACTGAGAAACAGCATAATTCCGTACGGGTACAACTCTTATTTGAACGAAGTGAAAAAAATGCGATCTTTGTTGTCTAATAGAACAAACACTAATATCTTAATTGAGTCGGTCAAGATAAAATCTGTTTATCAAAGTGCTTCTCCGATTGCTCAAGACATCTCTTTTCAACTGAGAAACAAAACTAGATCATTTCGTTCCATTTTTAGTAAAATAGTGAAGGATATTCCATTAGTAATGAAAAAAGGGGTTGAGGGGATCCGTATATGTTGTTCAGGTCGATTAAAAGGCGCAGAAATAGCTAGAACTGAATGCGGAAAGTATGGAAAAACATCTCGTAATGTATTAAACCAGAAAATAGATTATGCTCCTGCGGAAGTACCTACTCGTTACGGAATCTTAGGTGTCAAAGTGTGGATTTCATATAGTAAAAAACCTAAAATCTGCTTTTTCTAAAATGGCAATTCTTCACTTTGAGTCCGGTTGAATATGGGGTAACGCCTACGGTCCAACCCGTTATTGATGGAAAAATTTTTTCGGTTTTAATTGTATCCATAACCCTCGTTATGGGCGCTTTATTCATCATACATTTCCTAAAGAAAAAGGAAAAAGGGCTTTTGCTTGCCATTCTAGAAGCAATCAGGTCGACCGACTTTATTATGTGTATAATTTTTACTTTGTTGTGCTTAAACAGCGCCGTAGCCGCCTGCGACGGGGGAATCGGTTCTCCAGTAGGTTTTTCTCCACCGGAGGTTCCCCCCGACACCGATGTTCCCCATGGGGCACCGGTGCATATTCCGGTCCCGCCGGAAATTCCCCAACTAATGCAACCTTTAATGTCCGATGCCGAGCGGGAGGCGGGACTTTACCCACGGTTAAATTTGCAGTTCTTAAAGCGTACCGCTTATCCGGATCTCGTCGCATTGACGCAGACCCTGGATAGGCAGATGCTGATAGAAAAAAGGATAGAAGCAGCATTGGTCTACGACGGCTATAATCCGGCTAGTATTCGCGCACAGATAGCCGAAATACGGGTAACCCTCTTTAACAATGGGGAGGACGCGCTTACTGCGCGTACCTTAGATAGGCATTTAGACCAAATCTCAAGAGATGGGACTCGGCAGAGCATTCCCTATCGTAGGGTTATAAGAGCAATTCAAAATTATGATATCATCCTGTGACTCCTTCTTTCTCCCATGCTTTCCGTTGGTCAACAACCAACCACAGCTCTCTATAGCTCTTCACTACTCGTACAGGAAGGTAAGAACAACTCTTTTCTGGAGGGAATAATTTTTTCTCAATCAAGAATGCCTCAACTGGATAAATTCACTTATTTCACACAATTCTTCTGGTCATGCCTTTTCCTCTTTACTTTCTATATTCCCATATGCAATGATGGAGATGGAGTACTTGGGATCAGCAGAATTCTAAAACTACGGAACCAACTGGTTTCACACCGGGGGAACAACATCCGGAGCAACGACCCCAACAGTTTGGAAGATATCTTGAGAAAAGGTTTTAGCACCGGTGTATCCTATATGTACTCTAGTTTATTCGAAGTATCCCAATGGTGTAACGCCGTCGACTTATTGGGAAAAAGGAGGAAAATCACTTTGATCTCTTGTTTCGGAGAAATAAGTGGCTCACGAGGAATGGAAAGAAACATATTAGATTTGATCTCGAAGTCCTCATATAGCACTTCTTCCAATCCTGGATGGGTGATCACTTGTAGGAATGACATAATGCTAATCCATGTTCCACACGGCCAAGGAAGCATCGTTTTTTAATCTCATTATGACTTGGTCGTTAGGAAGAGATTCTTTCTCGATCAGAATAGTGGAATGGAAGGCACTACAAGAAAGATATACCCCTTTTCAAATCGCCCCGCGAAGACGGACGTTCAGAAAGGTTATCGAGATTATAAAGATTGATTTTTG
>JAZGTL010000104.1:0-30000 GCA_037349345.1 Oemleria cerasiformis | reverse complement strand
CTAAGCTATATGTGGGGCTTGGATGGTGAGCAAAAACAATTGATCAAGAAGTTGGTCAACTTTCGCATGAAAGAAGGTAAAAGAACGAGAGTTCGTGCTATTGTTTATCAAACTTTTCATCGCCTAGCTCAAACCGAACGCGATGTAATCAAACTTATGGTTGACGCCGTAGAGAATATAAAGCCCATATGCGAAGTGGAAAAGGTAGGAGTCGCAGGTACTATTTATGATGTCCCTGGGATTGTAGCCAGGGATCGTCAACAAACCTTAGCTATTCGTTGGATCCTTGAAGCAGCTTTCAAACGACGTATAAGCTACAGGATAAGCTTAGAGAAATGTTCATTTGCTGAGATACTGGATGCTTACCGAAAGAAGGGAATTGCACGTAAGAAAAGAGAGAATCTTCATAGACTGGCTTCCACCAATCGAAGTTTCGCGCATTTCAGATGGTGGTAAAGTGAGACCACATAAAGAGCTCTTCCTCATTCAGTCAGATTATTCAGTAAGATATGGTTTGACCCTTTTTCTTTTTGTTTGAATCTTCATATAGAAAGCCGGCCTTCCTCATACTCCTCCCTTCATTCATTGAGTTGGAGGAATCCATAGGGGGCCCGCCCGTTATGCATTCCATGAAATAACCTTTCTTTGTATGACTTCTCTTTTGCCTCAGGTCGAATGGGGAGATCAATAAAAAAAAAGAGGCCATGAATGAAGAAGTAGTGGGCCTTTCACCCTCTTTCTAGTGACTCGGGGAGCGGATCTGATAAATGCACTTCAAAGGGAGGGAAGCCAGGTTTCCCATGTTGGTATGGCCGGACATAAAAGATTTTGAAGTTAGGTCAAAAAGAAGAGGTAGAGAGGGAGAACAGAACGGAACCGAAAGCCCCGAATTATGTCGGGGCAAGAGAAAGAAAAGAAAAGTAAGGCCTCTAGTTTTCCGCATACGCATATAGGCTGTGAAAAAGAAGTCCACTTTTCTAATAGAGAAAGAGAGTTATTCGTCTACTTTGTTAATAAGGTAACGGAACGAACTTCAAGTACTTCGTAGGACGCCGCCGTTTGCTAAGATGTGCTTCCGCATCGTGAGCTTTAGTGCAAAAGTCGTCGAATCCCTGGGGTCGACGACAAGTCGTGCCTGAAGTTGTTCATGCACATCTTGAGGAGCTCTTGCGGAGTCAACTTCTGGGGACAGGCAAAAGTAGGGGCTCGCCACCTTGCAATGAACTCCGTGACAGGTTCATGCTTGGTCTTGAGTTGTTCGGGCACTCCAACCCTTCTTTGTGTGTTGCTGAACTGCTTCCGGAACTCCGAGACCCTTGCTTCCCAAGTCGGGATCGACTCTTCAGAGAGGTGGGCGTACCATGTAAAGGCGGGCCCCTCCAATGATTGTACGAAAAGCCTAAGGCACAGTGCCCCATTCTGCGCTACCGGAACACATCTTACCAGGAAATGCGCTAGATGCTGGTGCGGGTCTCCCCGTTCCGTCGAACTTGAGTCTGGCTGAGAGAACCCACCCTGGCGTATACGGCACGGAATCTATCCAAGCCGGATAAGGTTTGGTGATCATGCGGTTATCCTCCCCCTTTTCCTTGGCCTCTTTTACTCTTTTCTTGACCAACTCATTCATTGTTGCGAGGAGGGTTGTCAAGCTTCTATAAAAAAAGACGTATAAAAAATCGTTGATTGCTGCTATTCTTGAACCTCTTCACCATGCTAATAAGATTAAGGAATTCTCCAACAGAATGGGTTTCCACTTTTCATTGGCAAATCAAGAGGCAGATGATAAAATATGGCTCTGTTGGAATCATGAAGTGAATGTAGTGCTTGTCGACGCGTTTGAACAGTATATCACAGTCGGCATCAGCTTCCTTAATTCAGATCTGGTAAGGCTTACCATTGTTTATGCAAAGTGCTCCATTCAGGAGAGACGGCTTCTTTGGGAAAAACAAAAATGACTGTCCTAAGACATACAAGGTCCATGGATGGTTGCGGGTGATTTTAACGCAATTTCATATGTGTCTGAAAAACTTGGTGGCAGACCTCCAAATCTTTATCTTTAGAGGAATTCAATGCAATGATTAATGATTGTGGCATCATTGACTGCGGTTATGAGGGCAGCAAGTATACCAGGTCGAATAACAAAGAGGATGGGGCTTTGTTTGGGCGAGGCTTGACAGAGTTTTCACTAATCCGGCTTGGGCTGATGTTTTCTCCTCTATCTACTATGGTGAAACACTTACCACGTTCAACATCAGATCATTCTCCTATGCTTATCCAGATTGACGAAGGCGTGTCTTTTCATCCATCTTCATTCAAATGTCAGAACATGTAGATTCCCCGACTTCTTACAAATTTTTTAGTATTCGTGGGCTTGGGGTTCTCCTTTTGACATCTTTTTTCAGAGACTTAAGAGCGTAAAACAGCATCTGAAAATCTGGAATAAGGATATCTTTGGCAACATCTTTGATAATGTGGAAGAAAGCCGAAGACAAACTGCTACAAGCTCAAATTGCTTTGGAACATTGTTGGACTGATGGGAATTATACTGCTTTTAATGACGCCAAAGAGGATCTGAACCATACTCTTCTCATGGAAGAGACCTTTCTTTTGGCGTCAGAAATCCGGTATTCAATGGCTTAAAGAAGGTGACAAGAATACTCTTATTTTCCATGCGGTTTCGAGCAAGAAATTTAAAAGAAGCCTAATTAGGAGAATCAAGGATTCAAACAATACAATACTTGGGTGGAAGATCAATCTACTATTGGTGCTTTAGCTAAAACCTATTTATAAAAGATTCTTTCTTCGAAGGAACACTATATTGATGAAGAAATTTGTCAAGTCATTCCTCACTGAAGAGGAGAATTTTTGACTTACCCGATTACCTGCTATGGAGGAGGTTCGAGATGTGGTTTTCTCTATGTCAGCTGATAGTTCTCCTGGACCAGATGGCTTTTCAGGTTCATTCTATAGAGTGGCATGGGATATTCTCAAATATGATCTTCTGAATGCTGTCTCTTTATTCTTTCTCTAAGACAGAGCCGGTCTCCCCCTGTTGGCTCTGAAGAGTCAAGAGTTGTATACCTTTAAGGCAGTCACTAACTAACCGAGACTCAATGGCTGTGCGAAGAAACTTCAACTATCCCCTGTTGAGGTGAGGACCAAATTGCATGATAAAGAAGCCGAACAAGTTGATGCGGGTCCAACTCTCTGCTAAAAGAAGGAAGCAAACAAGGTGGATACGACTCTTCCAATCCCGATAGTCATCCTTCTATTCTTGTACTGGACCTTCTGCATTATGATCCACTACTTCTTCTAGTCTTTTTGGTGACTTCATAATGGATTAGCAATCTGAGTGGCGATTCGCTCGCAAGCCTCTCTCCTCCGGAGAAGTGGAAGACTCTAATTTTAAAAAGAATATGACGGTCTAAGTCCAACAGTTCCAAAACGCCGATTAGGAATGAGTAGGAAGAGCCAGGCAAGGCACAGCAAATACAAAATGGGGCAGATGGACTTCTTTTTCCGAGACTTATGTGCTCATATCCAAAAACCGGATTCCAACAGAACCGACGATAAGGCTTTTCAAAGCCGATTTTCTAGCCCTCTATCGATTCCTCATAGCAGTAGTAGTAGTGTAGCTGAATTGACTGGCATAGTTCAGGTTCCTTTCTTAATAGGCGCAGATTGCCCGTTCGGCCCACTCTGTTCACATTCATTGCCAACCCGTGTGCTCTCTCTTGATGTCGCAAACAGGGACAAAGACGCAATCAAGGCTTCATATTTGAATAATTAAGCATAAAGTGGAGGAAATTTGTCGTAGTAGGCCGAGTTTGACTCTATCGCCCGACGCACAGCCCTCTATGTAGCTCTACCACAAGACCGTGCCATCACAAGAACGAAGGAGACCCGCAAAGACCGATTAAAAATAGGTAGGGGAAGATGACATGTAAGGGTAAGGGGGCATCCTCGCAGAGCTGGTAGCAAGTCCTAGAAGAGGGGCTACCGGCTGAGAGAAGTGGCTAGATTCGTTACAGAGGCCAAGCCCACTGCGGGACCCGATCCGACCCCAGAACCTAACCGCACCTCAGAGATAGAGGGAAGATCCATGTCACACTGGTAATCAGCCGCCGCTAATCAGTTACCTTGAAAACGGACGATTCTCTCTTCTTTGTCTAGTTCGTGAGCTGCTTTCTTAAATGCTTACGAAAAGCCGCTGGAAGAAGTAGGTCATGAATGGATTTCAGTTATAGCAATGACTCTTGCTATCAAGAAGAGGAAGAGAGGAGATCGAAATCGGAGGGAAGAAGAGAAGGGTTAGGTCAATCAGTTGACTTGCTTAGCTTCTAAAAGCTAAGGACTATGCTTCTAATCTACTAATCGGACTCCTCCTGTTATCTATCTTTCTCGGGATTTTTGGCCTACATTACTTTTTCCTTCCTAGCCGTCCATTTCAATCGTGCAACTTGCATGAAACCCGTCCGCTTTGTATGGAGAAGCAAAACTTAAATTTTAGCAACGTCAATAAATGCCCCACGAAAGCTTTGTCAGATCTATCGAAGGCCCCATCTTCATTCATAATAGGATCATGCGCGACGAAGTTGCCATAAAAGGCTGTTCCAAAGCCCTGCGAAAGCTATGAAGATGGTACCGTTAAAGGTTAAAGTCTTTTTTTTCCTCTTCTGAGCAAAGCTCCAGTGTTCAGTTGATCAAGGGATGTTCAGCCTGTAGTATCAGTTGTGATCGAAGCAGTAACTCTAGTTAGATGGACCTCGAAGTAGAAGCATATACCGGTAAAAAAGATGAAAGGGCGGAAGCAGACGGGCATCATAAATAGCCCCTTTTTAAATTTCTTAGGTATTACCATGACCTTGAGGTACCCAAACTAAGGTTTTCGGCAAAGAAGTTTTTGGGGTTTCATCAGCCAAGCGCAAAGAAAACATCCAAGTGAGAGTCGAACCCACGAGCATCAGGTATTCAGTGGGCTCCCATCCAGGGCCGGGCATAGGCAGCAAGTGAAAGCTTGAGATGATATTGCTCACCAAGCCTAGTATTAGTATTAGTATCAAATTTGAAATCCCATAGACAAAGAAGTCTCGTAGTTCCACAAATAGGTAGGTACTTCACCAACTGTGAAAAAGAGAGGCTAGCAGGGAACCCTCAAAAGTTCTGGCTAGAGAAACTTCTTTTTGAACATCCCGATGCCCTATGTGATTTAGTGTATCTCACGATATCAAAACCCGTGTTTTTCTGTAAATAAATAAAGTCCTGTTTTTGACCCTTCATATAGATACCGAAAACCCAGCAATTTCAGGGTCAGCTAGACTCGTGTACCGCACAAAGATGTAGGAGAGATGCGGCAGCTCTGTTCCAGTCTATGACAGCACTACAGCTAACACAACTACGAGCTAAGGCACAGAAATAGTACCAGTAGGAGCGAAGCAAGCTTTTTCCTTTCAGTCGAGTGAGTAAACTATCCCAGTAGTGCACCCGGCCTGCCGGCCCCCTACACACGTAAGGGGCTAGAATTTCTATAGTTCGCGGAGCAAACTTCCTTATGATAAAGGCGGAGCGGAACGCATTCAAAGAAAAACTCAAATTAGTTTGTAGAGCCACGCAATTCCGTTTCGAGAAACTACCTTGCTTAAATAACAGCTATCGCGCATTATTCACTCCACTTACTACTTACCATTCTCCTTGATATTGCAGGAAAAGCAAATTTTATGTACACAGGGCTATTTCATAGCGCCAGGGACGATGAAGGAATTTGAGCGCTGATGTAGCTAACAGCCACCTTCATAGTCGATTCATTAGGGTCGTCACCTTCTACCCGGAAGTATCCACCGTTTTCTTTGTCTGTTAAGCCTCACAGCTATCGGACTCTCCTAAAGAAAACTGCAATCGTAGTTTATCAACCACTCAAAAGACCACCGAGATCTTCGGCTTAGCTCCCAAAGGTAATCCACCCGGCCCTTGCCCAACCTATACAAGGGGAGCGGAAGATAACGAAAGGGAGACAAAGTCCTAACTAAATCATAACACAAGAACCTCCGTCTCTATCATAACACAAGCTACCCATTCAGTCGAGTCGATCCGATTCCTTCTTATCTATAGATAACGCAAGAGATAACTTATGACTTCGCGGATGGAGAGGGATTCGAACCCCCGGTATTCCTATCAATACTTCGGTTTTCAAGACCGACTCTTTCAACCGCTCAGACATCCATCCTCTTCGCGCTTCGCTCGCCCTATCTATCCGCGCGCTGGCAGGTAGGGGCTTATCTATGTGATTCGCTACGCTTGCTTGCGCATATCGGCGGACTCGGTTAGCGAAACTTTTCCGGTAGTACGAATCGCTACGCTTCGCTTGTTTCTATATGATAATATGCACCTTGGTTGCTGCGCTCCCCGCGGGTAATATGAAGAGAGTGAAGAACGAATGATCCTCCAAACAAAAAGAGTGATTGAGCCCGACTCAAGCGAGTGAGTGAAAGGCGTGGCAAGAGAGCGAGCTCGACTCGCGAACGATCGGCAAGTGAAGGACCGATCCTTTTGCGCCAGTACTGTTGCGAGACTTGTACTTGGCGGCTCACGAGCAACATATAGACTAAGGTTGCCCATCACTCCCTCGCTTTTTTTTGAAGTGAAGGCCTTTTCTATTCTCTTTCGTCTATGGTTCCTCCATAAGAACACTGAACGCCCAGCTTCGCAGAGCAGCTCTCTCCCCGCATAGTTTGGAATCTGGTTCATTGAGCACCATTTCTTTTAGATATAAAGGTGTTCTGACTCTATTGGATCAAGTCATAACCTACGCCTTAGTATACTATACTACTATGGAGAGACCAAGCTCTATTTCAGAGATTGGACTCTCTTTACTTTGATTAGCCCCTACTAGCGTAGTATGAGTTCTACGTTAGTAAACGAAGAATTGGGTGATATCAAACTCTATGTCCAAAAGTGGAGCACCATTATCTGATCAAGCTAAAGAAAGACTTCCGGCCAAATTAGATATGAAGGAAAGGTTGAAACGATAAGAAGAGCGCTTAGTGAGGAGACAGCACCGGAGGGAGGAAATTCTCGCGAATAAGGTAGTTTACTTGCTTAGTGCTTGCCCTAAGGGGATCCCCCTTTTCGCTATGTAGGTTCAGCTACCCTTTGATGTGGGCCCTCTCATTCCTTCCGGGTTGAGGACCTCTTCATACGAATCTTTCTATTTCCTCTTAATGCTTCGAGCCACTGTCTCTTGAAGCCTTTGTAGCTGTTCCTGGACTTTGGATAGGTTCACCAAGTGGATTTTGAAAGAAAGGTTGTTGGCAAAAGCCCGGGTTAGGTGTGAAAGGTATTCGGTTGCCACCAGCTCTTAAGCACACCCATTGGCATTGACTGCATGGGATCGAAAGACTTTCGGTTTTGTGGACGTGTCCATAACTTTATCATGGATCTAATTTTTATGAATACACGGGAAGTCCAGAGACCTCATTTGGCATTGTGCGGCTTCCTTAGTGCAAGCACTAAGTAAGCAAGCTACCTTACTCTAAGAAGTCAGCAAGTAAACTACCTTAATTGCACTAGCGCACTCAGGTGAGCAGCAAGCCGTTGGTTAAACCAATAGGGGCTCCGGCAGAAGGTACCACCAGACACTCAATCCCAGCGGAAGACATGTTAGTCGGACGAATAGGCTGTCTTTGACGTAGGCGAAGGCCATTGCCTCCGATAAGCCGAATGTCCTTGGACGACTCCCATACAATTCTTGCGGCGTCTGCTAATCCAATAACCGCGATCCAGGGGATCTAAGTAGGGTGGTTTTGTTGCCTCTATTTTGATCTATTGCCGAAGCAAAATGAAAGGGCAACTGGCTGATCCCGGTGGCAAGCGGTTTCCATAAGGATAATGGTTGGAGTTCCACTTTTTTTAGCGAGATCTGTCTTTCCAAGTTTGAATTTTTGTTAATTTCTTCTAGCTTGGAAATCGGGTTGATCCATTGGTCGCGATAGATGACTACCGGAAATCCCTGCCTTGATCGTTTTCGGAAAGCGCCTTCTCCTTTTTGGTTGGTTTAAGGGGCGAGAGAGGGGGCGTGGAACTACTACTATGATTCTCATTATTCTCATTTCGCTTTCTACTAAAAAGAGGAACACGGAAAAAAAGGTAAAAAAAAAGTGCAAAGAGGCGATTCATGACTCCAGCATAAAAAACAGCACATTAATCCCGGAGCTGTGGATGATTGAGACAGCTCTAAGATCTTGTTCGTAGTTTCCGTTTAATAAGTTGTACTCATTGGTTTCGCTGAGAAATGTTTGGGAGAAGGATAGTGCACCATTAGTTGAACCATGTCTCTCGGATCTCTCGGAAAGCCTTTGGGTTGTGGGGGCTATTGTTTCCTTGAGGCATGATTTGAGCCCTGGTGCGGAGCTCGGTAGTAGTCTGACTTCGGGAAGAAAACAAAGGGTCGGAAAGCACTCAGCTAAAAGCATGACAGCAATCCCAGCCCGCAACGGAAAGAAAAGCAGTCCCGCCTGAAACCCCCAAAAGAGAAAAGGAAAGCGCTGTTAACAGTAGGAAGAGCAGTCCGTACCGCAAGCAGTACCATAAGCGGTACCGCAAGCCGTACGTTCAGCAATTATTATGCGCAAAAAACGGATAACGCAAGAAACGATTGCTTAATTACGATGAATATAGTCCCTAAAGACGAGACGGAGTCCCCCAGGACAGCTTTCTTTATAGAAGATGCCAGCGTTATAGAAGATGCTACTAGCGCATTGTACTGGCCGTAGGGGACTCAAGCCCTCGTCGATTGAGAGGAATAAGCCCCTCGCCTCACTCGTCAACTGTTGTCATGACCTCTCGATTCTCCCCGGATTGGAGGATCACCTTTGACCTGCCCGACATGCTGTTGACTTGGAGAAAAATTCTCCGGCCGTACCTTCTGCGGTCGTTACGCTTGGTCGGTCATGCTGGGACCAAAGAAAAGTATAAGCTTCTACCGTGTAGAAGGCATTATAACTAAAGTACGCGACCTCAAAAATCAACATCTACATCTCGTCGCTACCCTTTCAGTCCTTTCAATGTTTATCTTCCCGCGTGAGGGTGATCAGCGCTCTCGTTCACGAAGCCAACCGAGTTGCTCATGGGAAGGAGCATGTGGGGGAGAAGGACCTTTATTCGTCTCTTCGAACGGAGCCCAGGTTGCCCTGGTTTCCTTTTTTAACTATGTATGACCTTCTCATCAACGGACGTTTCCCGAATAACCATTCATTTAATGAAAAACCTGCGCTTGTTAGCAGCTGAATCACTCTCTCCTCTCGCAGCGGGCCTCTTTTCTTTCCCCCGCTGGCATGAAGAAAGGGTCCATTTCACTAGCTCTTCTTCTTGTGAGAATAAATAGAGAGGTGCGCTTTCCCTTTGAATGAGTAGATCTTCCCGCCCCCCCCCTTTACTCTATGCTCTTGAGGTCCGAAAAGAAGACTGAGTGGACAGGGGGCGGGGAAGTTAAGTTACAGAAATGGTAGTCGTGGACTGGTACCGCGGTACTGCCTACTTTGGTTACTCCTTATTGTGATCCCTCACTCTGGGCTAAGAGAGTCTCTTAAGTGCTAGCGTAGCGGGGCAATGAACCTTATCTAAAGTATTAGTTCCCTCCTACCAAGAACTACTACAGCTCTCTATGCGAGGAAAAGGGTATAGGCGGATTGACGCATCTGAGCAGGCAGGGCGGGATGAAGCAAGCAGCAAGGGATTGGCTTGGCTGAATAGAACAGATGCGACCGGTAATGGGATATTGAATGGAAAGAACGAAAGCGACGTACGTACTGGATTGACCGGCGTGTGCCAAATACTCTACTTCCCTATTTCTTGCCTTTTCACCTCCCCTAATTGGTGCACTCTTTCCCCCAATTCACCGATAGAGAAGAAAGAGATAAGCAATGACCGGACTAGACCAATGAAAGCGGACCAAGGTTTTTATGCGTTAGCCAAGCGCGCCCATTACAGCGCCTCTATTACAGAAGCGAAAGGGACGCGCCCTATTGACCAGCCGAAGAGCATCCTTATAAAAGAATGAATGGGAAGCAGGCCCGGTCTATATTGCTAGAGTTATCTTTACTTCACCCCCCGCGGCTCCTCTATTCTTATATTTGAATTCCGTCTCTAAGCTTCCCCTTTAGTGCCCGCTGAGACTGATTTCCTCTCGACTATAGTTGAATGGAAGTTTAATTTCCTAAGTCTAAAAATCTTTATTTTATGGAGTCCCCATAGTGCGTGCATTCCCCTACATAGTCCGTAGAAGAATTTCTCACTTAGAAGGGTTGCAATATAATATATATATTTGAAAATTCCAAATTGAAGATCTCTTGATCCCATATACGATCCAGTTCTACATCTTAGCGCTGAAGTAATGAATCGAAATTGAGCTTCACTTCGCGAGTCGGGAATGGCATCATTTATTAAAAGGTGCTAGCGTTGACAAGAGATGAGCTAAAGAGGTGGCCGGGCAGTTGACCAGACCCTATCACATACAGACAGCAAGCAAGAGCTGTGCCGGCTTATCCGGAAAAGAAAATTCTTGTAAAATAAAAATGCTACTACCTCTTTGCGGAATGCTTGATCGAGAAAAGCAAGCAAAGAAGCAGCAGGATGCGGAATACGAAGGGGCTAGGGATAGAGCCAATAACCAATTGAAGAGTTACAGACTACAGTATAAAGCCCTCAATCATGCTCTTGCCAGTGACACATAGATTGTATATACTCTCGCCGATTAAGGCGAATTCTGCGCTCCACGAAAAAACATAGGGAGTCCTTCCTTAAGGAAGGCAAAACAATAAAGTGCCCCTATGACTCTGGTTCTAGTGAAAGCGATGAAAGTCTAGCTGTGCTCCACTTTTTCGGGTAAAGGTTATACGGTGAAGAGCCCAGCCCGGTCAAGGTGACCTTATTAAAGGAGAACATTAGGGACATAAAAGCCTATGGGAATCTCGTCCTTAGTTGCCGAATCTAATGGAGGTTTCAATCCGACGGATCAACCGTAATTTGAAGGTAAAACGGGGGAAATGCTGGATGGGAACTCCTACTCTGACTATTGTTGCGATCTCTAAGCGGGATTTTCAGTCATCTATCCCTTTTCTTTCCTGAAGAACGAGTGGATGTTTTGAACGAGTGTTGAGCGAGTGAAGTGCCCCATAAGCTATAAGGGTGAGCTATATGTTTAAATTCCGTGAGCAGCGATTGAACTGAACGTTCCAAGTGCATCCAGCAGGAATCGAACCTACGAATTTTCGCCCCTTTCTTAGGTTGGTATAGGCTGGGCGCTTTAACCATTCAGCCATGGATGCACAAAGACTCGGCGAGTGAACTAGGTTTTGGTATTCCTTCTCGAGCTTCTATTTCTTCCGTTAAAGGAGATTCGGGAAAAGATGGAATAGGAAGACGTGTTTCCAGAACAAACAAGATACGGGTTGAGAAGGGGGAGTTAGCAAAGTTAGACAAGATTGGAATGGGCATAGGAACATGTATTGATGTACCAGATCGGCTAATGCTCCCAGGTTGATGCGATGTATTCCACCAGTTGACTGAAGACTTGATTATTGGTATATCGATCGGTCCAGCACGGATTGAAATAGAAGCCGGTTCGACAGGAAGCTTTTGAAAACGCAGTGCACCCAGGTAAATAAGGAACGAGATGAATACAGAGGTTAAACGAGCATCCCACACCCAAAAGGTGCCCCACATGGGTCTTCCCCGAAACCCCCCAGTAACTAAGGTTAACAACGTAAAAAAAGCACCAATTTCTGTACCGGTTCCAGAAGAGCGAAGAAAAAGGGGGTGTTTTGTTAATAGGAAAAGGAAAGTGTTTATAGCCGTAGCGATATAAACAAGAATACTCATCCGAGCCGCAGGAACATGTACATACGGAATACGAGAATTTCCACCTTGTTGAAGATCTAGTGGTGCTACCCGAAGACTTAAATGAATAGCCATCGCTGTTAAGAACAACCGAGATCCAATGAGAATTTGCGCGTAGCTTCTGGTCTTTGACATCAAAAAAGAAGGTTGTAATAACGAAACGGACATGTGAGAATTTGGTCCTAGCTAGTGGAACAAGAAAGACATGGATCTATATTCAATACGCAATCAAAGGATTTCTCCTGCTTTGTTTTCGCTCCGCTCGTGCGCGGCACTCCTTGCTCGCGGAGCGGCATACCGAAAAAATCAAGGTTTTGGAAGAAAAAAGAATAGAACGAAAGGAGAAGAGAACTTCGTATTTTGGGAATTCTTTTTTCTTTTGACTTGGTTGGCAGGGTCAGGGCCTTTCTCGACGTTAGACTTCACACACTATATAAAGAAATAGAAAAAGTGTCTGATACGCAGCATCAAGCAACGGTGAGAGAGAAGCAGGAGTCAAAGTTGTGAGATGGTTGATCTCGATCATTATATAAGATATATCTTCGATCTCGTTACAAACCAAAGAAAGCCGCAATGAATAGGCGAGACTCTAACCGACAGGAATAGATTGAGAAAAGTCGTCCTTCGTGAGTGAAGAACGGCTTCGACTTGCATGTGTAAAGCATATAGCTTTCTCTAAGAATAAGGGTTGCATGCTAGCCCAGCCAAGCAAGCCAAGCAAGGTAGCGATTGAGCAGGGAAGGAAAGGGCTGAAATCTCCCTATCTGATCCAGGTGCAGATCAAGAAGGATCTGTAAACCTTTCTTCTTCCTTATAGTGTGCAAACACGAGCAAGCTGCTAAGTGATAAAAGAAAGAAGAACTCATCTGCCCTTCTGGTATAGATCGGGAATTCCTACTTAAAGAGAAACAGAGGCTCGTTTAACGAGCTGGAGCCTATCTTACTAATAATAATGAAGGGCCAAAGAGTAGGCGATTGAAAGACCGGTATGCTCTAAAAAGAAAGTCAAGGATAAGCTTGCATTCTAGAAGCGGTAGCTTCCGAAGGATATAGGAGAGTGGAAGCCTTCAGCCTTTCATTTTCTTACTATAGGTATAGGCCAAAACGTACACGAGTAAGAGGAAATACGACCTCTTTTAGGCGGGATAGGTTATTTAGGATCCCTACTCTTTCTTTTGATTTTCCCTTGTCGAAGTAGAAAGATAGTTCTTACTGAAGTACAAACAGCTCACCTCTGCTCTCTCGCGACTATGGCAGGGCGGTACACTAGATAAAGCTGCCCGCTAGGTGTTTATGGAATTATTATGAAAGCTGTCGTCCTATCTCATTTAGGGGGGTAACAGTTCCGTTAGGAAGTGTCACTTTCTTGCAAGAAGCGTGTAGACTCGTGCGAAGAGAAGTAGTTTACTTGCCGTAGCTCAAGTTTACCTTAGTAGCGCAGCTCAGGTCTTTCGTCAGGGCTTCATGGAACCGATGAGGAGCTCTGTGTTGAGATTCGCGAACTCTACTACTTTGTTTGAGAAGGATATCAAAAAGATAGAAAAAGGCAATGTAACAGGGGCGAGCGTACCCCCCGTTCAGGAACAGGATGAGGCAGAAGCACTTGCTCTGAGAAAGAGAGAAGTGTTATAAATAAAGAAAGCTCTTTCAAGCTCATGTAATAGCAGCAAAGGGCAGCCCTTATATTAGAGAAAAGTTTGAGAAAGGGGCACTCATGGCAGCAAGAAAAGGTGATCCCCGAGCCTAGAGAAAGAGTTAAGAGTTCACTTGCTTCTCCACCTACGCGTTTATTCCCAGTTCGATCGGTACTGGCTCGGAGAGCTACTTGATGGGTTAGCGTCTTCCTGTCTTTCCTGCTATTCCAACAACGGCTTGGGTTAGCGTCTTCCTGGATAGCTTTCTTTCACTCTTTCACGGCCCGGCCGGGCAACAATAGGAAGTGCTTTCTTAAGCATATAAACAAAAAATCCAGCTTTCAAACCCTCACTGTGGTGGGTATGGTCTGGACCTATAGAAGATCTTTTCAACAGGAATTTTTCCGGGCATAGAAAAAGATTGGAAGCTTTAGCGGATGTGCCTGCCTATGATTGATCTTTCTTACGGTGAAACCCGCTTGGTTTACTTGGTTTCACTTCCTACTTGCTATCTCCGAGTTTGCAAAATAGGGAATACCTTAGTTCATTCCTTCCTCAGGGCATTTAGGAATGTATGGATGGAGATACTTCTTTGTTTGAGCTACCCTTGCTTTCGAGTTAGCTACTAGCTTGTTTCGGGGGCTGGACTGGCTTGGTTTAACTCCGTGCTTAGCTGGATTGGTTTAGGAATTCGATTCTACACTCATCGCGTACCTTCTTTGTTACACTCAGGGAGATACCTACTTTCATCGTTAGATCGAGTTCTGCCTACTCGACTAATACCAGCTCATCATTTCTTAGTCTTGGAGGAGTGTTGAGTTGTGACAAGCTATATGGCTGTGACATGGAGCCACTCAAATTCGGTAAGTGAATCCAACCCGAAAGCGGTCCCAAGCCTCCTTCATCCATTAACATCTCTCTTTCTCATTCCCCGCTTGACATCTTTGTCTCTCAATGTGTGCTCTGCTCATTCTGGAGATTTTTGTTAAGCATTCACTTAGAGATGTCGTCTTCCTCCCGATAAGAAGCTATCGGCTTTTGCTACGGTACGGGTTTTTCGGGGCAAATAATTGGCCCGGAGAGTCGTTTACCTCTAGCCACTGAACCACCGCCCTTACGTTTACATAATAGGAGGGAGGGCACCCCGGGACAGAACAATCATGCTTTGGTCTTTTGTGACGGGCTCCCTTTATCACGACCGAAGCCTTTCATATCGGCTTCTGGGGCTTGGTTTGTTTTTGGTGGAAAGGGGCAAGGGACAGAGGAGTCCCACTAGCTTACTCATACTCAGGAGGTTTGCTAGTGTCATCGTCCTTCGGGTTCTTAGCACTTAGACTTCTTTCTCTTACCTTTCTTTTTCTCTTAGCATTAGACTTCTTTCTCTTACCTTTCTGTCTCTGTTTATTTCCCTTGGTATGGGTCTTGTCCGGATAAAGTTGGGGGCAGCTCTAATTCCAACCGGAGGCGATGTTGGGAACTTGCACTCCTGATAACAAAAGCTGGATTCTATCTCTTCTTTCTGTGAAGCGTATCTATTTTGTTGGTTGATTGGCTTGTGGTGCTGCTCTACACCACGCCTGTGGAGTTGAACCCACAGTCTTCTTCTACCTTTCGTGGTTAAAATTCCACTTCCCTTTTTCATAGCTATTATGGAGGAACCGCTGCCCTCACTCAATTCTCAATCTCCGAAATCTTTACCCGATCTGGAAATGACTTATTCTTCTATATGGCACCATAGATCTGAGTTTCTTTTCCTATACGAGCTTCCGTTCCATCCGACTACACTGAACTCCTCCTAAAAAGAGCGCGTAAGAGGCCACCCACCCTTTTCCCCTTAGCCCTCTCACTCCGAAAGGCCACATCTCTAACTTTGGCCCAAACCACTTGAATACGAATGAGATCCACAATGCCATACATTGTATGGCCGATAGTAGTACATGGCTTTTCTTCTCGAACCCACCCTCAAGAAAATTGGACTCTACAAAAATGAGTCTGAATCACTTCAACAACTTGTTGAAATTCGGCACTATTAGGGGACCTAATTCCGAAATATTCGATATATCGGAAGAAGGTGCTCCAAGGACCGGGAAATTGTTATGAATGGCCATCCCAATTTGGTTAAAAGGTGAGCCCAGGAGGAAGAGAAAAGTGATCCCCATATACACTAAAATACTCGATTTGTGAATATTTCTTTGGCTATGGATAGTATCAAAAGAAATTATCCCAAAACTTTGTTTTCCACTTCCACGTCGGGGCATATTTCGAGAATCCCCTTATCCGAAAGACTCGATACGTTATCAGAACGATAAGGGGACTAGCCGAAACGCCAATTATATTGATTAAGGTGAAGAAGAGATATGGGTAAGAATCCCATAGTATAAGTCGGTCATAATCTTTTGAAATGTCACAATTCTGCTTCCCTCCTTTTTTTACCCCTTCTGGGGGGCCGCCTTGCGCAGCTTTAGAAGGGAAGAGAATTTCAGGCGGTTAAAGTCACTCTCTCCCAACCTTTTCTATCTATCAGGGCGAGAAAAAGTCAACTATGAGATTTTGCGTTGGTTTTTCCAACGAAAAAAAGCACTTTTTTTGTCTTTATCATTCGGAAGGCTCAGTCCCAGACTCTGACTTCAATGATGGGAACAACCTCAAGTCAGGAATCCCCATTTGAAACTGGATCGATGGCACGCGACATGATCGAAGACCCTGCTTCTACTACCGAGTCTACTCCTGCCCTTCCTGCTACTACTCAACCAGTAGCAAGCGTTTCAGTTGAGGGCACGACTCCTCAAACGGTACCGCTGAGTGACTTTCCCCAGAAAAAGGAATGAGTCACAAGGTGCATTTTGAGCCCCAACTTAACGAGCAATTTTCGGGGGACTAGCCCGCTTATGGACCTCAGGACTCTCAATTACTCGTGCAACCGACTCCAAAAGGAGCTCTCTTTGCATGCTCGCATGAACATGAATTTATCTTCTATGAGTCTTCTTTCTTTTTTAAGGGAAGAGAATGCCCCACCCAGAACCATTCTTAAGACCACCAAGCCCTCTCGAATGAGTTCTACTATAGAAGCTTTCAACGTACACCCAGGGACAATCTTTCACTCACTGAGAAGTGAAACCCTGTGACTAGATCGTCCTGAAGACGGATGCGACGGAAGAAATGGCATTTGGAGAAGTGTTGCTGACTTAACATTTAGGTTTCGGCCATAACAAAGTCGTGCACTGTCTTTTCGCACTTAGGCGCACAGCGTGCAATTGGTAATGATTCTACTACGCGTGCCCACAAATTCGCAAACTGATCCTAAGTAATCGTTGTTGTTCATTGGATTCCGGAGGAACTACTTCGTTAGGGTTGGGGAAATTTGCTGCGATTCTTCACTGATTAGCCTGGATTTCTACCGTCGAGAGTCACTTTGGAAAGTCTTACACTAAACTCTTACGACTCAACTATGATAAAGCCTATAAAACAACGAGCTACTATCAGTTTCTTCATTAATAGATTGAGATCTTCTTCGACTTATGCACAAATAGATGGAATAGCAGCAAATAGTATCTTTTTAGCATGCGTATTCGTGAAGTAAATATCATTATGAAAGCTTATCTCTATCCTTTTCAGCAACTGAACGGGAGTGGTTTAGGAAAGGACTCTTGAGTATGTTTAGTGTACCCAGCGAGAAAGGCCCTGACCCTGCCAACCTCAAGTCCAAAAGAAAAAAGAAATAGAACCGAAAGGAGATAGAGAACTTCGTATTTTGGGAATTCTCTAGGAGTCATGTTTAACCTTGAATGCTATTAATAAATTCTACAGCAATAGTCCCTCGGGACTCGGAAAGTAATAACGAAAAATGGCTAGCCCAATAGCGGATTCCGCAGCTGCCACCGTTAGAACCAATAAAGCAAATAATTGACCCATCATAGTCATCCAAAGAAACGGAAAATACCAAAAAGTTCAAATTCAAGCTAATAACATTAATTCTATTGTCATTAACATAATAAGAATATTTCGTCTATTAAGGAGGATTCCCCAAATACCTAAAATAAAGATGATCATGTGAAAATGTGAAATATTTGATAGGATCCATTCGGAAACGTAGAATGTAAGAGAAATTCAAATGTTATAACTCCAGTACGATAACGAAAAGCCCCCCCCATTAAGTTTCCCTTCTTTTAGGAAATCCAGCGAAGCAGGCTCTTTAAGCCCGTTGTGGGCGATAGCAATTACTGGCCTCGGATACAAATAAAAGAATATCGAAGTCCAAATTTGACTACTTAGGTTTTCCTGTGGATTCATGTGGAACATTGGAAATGCCTGGCGAGGGGGTTTCTTTCAAAACAGGCGTTACTATTACCCCCTTCCAACCAATTTATATTTTCATTGCCACTCTAATCGATTTCTTATATTTAATGATATCCTGGACTCTATAATAATTAATTAGCCAACTCACAAAAGAATAGATTATGAAGAGTACAGCATACATAAGAAAGAGCTTTAATACTAGAAGAAGTACCTTTTCTGCTCCTGGAATCGCCAAAATGGGAGGAAAGTCTCTCGAACATCTTGGCTGAGAATTCTGCTGTCACGCTTTTTCAATCACGATTTTCTGTTATATGATTCTCGTCGAATTCTTTCCCCTCGGTTCCTTTTATCTTGGGCATCTCACTGGAATGCAAAGCATTCTTTTCGATTTCCTATGTAGGCCTTGCTTCGCATAAGCTACATAAGCTGCGGAGCGGTACACGGAACACCAATCCAATCTCAAGAAACATTAACTCAAATCACCCTTTTTTCTAAAAGTGTCCCCTAGTTGCTGGCTAAGAGAAGTGTGCCCTGTTGAGCTTCTGAGCTCAAAGCGTTAGCTTGGAAGGTGTGCCCCTCACTTCTTGCCCCCATAACACCTTCCACAAGTGGATAGAAAACCTCAAGTTCTTTGCTTTGATTTTTTATTGTTGGGCTTTCTTTATTCTCGTCCACCCACCCCCTTCACTAGCCACTAGGCATGCAGTGAGTGATCCGAAAGCCCATGCAGGGTAAGAAAAAGGCTTCCGAGGCTGTAGAAAACATCCCCCCATTTTGAATTCCGCCATAGCCCGGTCAAAATTCCTCATGTTTGGATCTTCTTCCCTACGTACGGTTGGGACCAAGTCAAAAACAAGGCCACTATAACGTCAGTCATCCACTTCAGGCTTGGCGTAGTACACTCTTCGGAGATCATCCATCACTGGGTCCAATCACTAGAGCCACAATCCGTTCGTTGTGCCTTCTTATTAAATATTAAAGTCACCCAACAAATATGGGCTCATTCTCTGGGACGCCCCCTATAGAAAAAGGGGAGTTCAGCCAAAAGTGCACTTTTTCTTACGTGGCACTTGCCCCATAATATGGACACGAAGACTTCCATGCTTTGGCCACATCCTCTATTATGGTAAATGATATCTGCCTATATTCCTGTAGGAGTGTGACTTCGGGATGGATCCTAATCGATTGATAGAAAGATCCCAAGAGTCGCAAAAATAGAGGCTTACGCACTTAACTCGGCTCCTCTTTTTCATCCGCTGATCTGGGAGCATCGGGCATTCTCCTGTGAAGAGAGATTTGTTCTCTGCTCTCGAAAAGGTACTTCCACCGTCATTCAATTCCCTCTCTAGGCGAATAAATCCTTCATTTTCCTCTCTCATCTCTCGATTCAAAGTATGGGCTCATTTTACTTTCCATAGCCCTCTTTAGTAAGCGATGAGTGGGTGCCCTCCTCTTTCTTATCATCTCCCCCTATTGCACCTCATATCTATTTCTCCTATGCCTACTTCGTAGGCGAGCAGATGAACGCTCACTTCACACTTCGATCAAAGGAATTGAATGATAAGGGGGCAGGTCCTCGATCTGCAGAAGAAGCACCAATAGCAAGTAGCCATAGGGAGCTAGATCCCGACGTTCGTCAGGCTCGGATTCCGACCCTCCTGTGCATGACGCCCCGCTCCCCGTAACAGCCCTTCCGATTCGTAGAACAGCCCTAAAGGCAGGATGCTGGTTTTATGCGTCTCCCGGCAGCAGACTCCGCTCTAGATGTATTATGAAGCAGCACAAGCGAGATGCAGTTCCATACAATTCCGTAAGATCGCGAGGGCCTTTCTCCAGCCTTACAACTAGATTCAAGGCGTTTCAACCCGGGAAATTGCTCTGGCTCACGCCTCTCCTTCCTCTTGCCATTGATCAAGGTGAATTTAGCGCATGCGGAATCTTAATAGTTGCGCTTGACAGTATTGATATGAGATGTGTTTACGGATAACGACTAGCTATTGATCAGGTACTGCATCTCGATCAGAACTAGCTACTGGAACTACTGATGCTGGTGGTGTTAGTAGCATTGTGATGCTAGGTAGCCGTGATCCACCCAGCTCTTGCTTATGCGGTCCCCACATAGTTGCAGCTTCAATCAGAAAGAAGTAGACAACGAAAAGGATGGTGGGCTATTCTCGCAATGCGGTCTGGAAGAAATCGAAATGGGGTAATCCGACCTATTACATCTTTAGTAGCCCCCAGAAATGATTTGAGATAATGACTACTCTATCCACGCTCTTCCGTAGGTCGAGAAAGCAACCCTAGGTAATAGTGGTTATCCTGGCCTGGGTAGGTAGTCATTTTCCAGTAGTACCTGTACCCTTTTGTAAGCCAGACATACCTCTTGCATCTGAACCAGAGAGTGTCCAGATCTGGTCTCTTTGCCTCCTT
Organism: Oemleria cerasiformis; assembly: GCA_037349345.1. Lineage (NCBI taxonomy): Eukaryota > Viridiplantae > Streptophyta > Magnoliopsida > Rosales > Rosaceae > Oemleria > Oemleria cerasiformis. Next base: position 9,748 of record JAZGTL010000104.1, on the reverse strand, counting down.
ATAGTTCAGGGTCCTCTAGAACCGCAAAACGGTCGGGCTGACTAGGTCCAAGTTGGGGCAATTCCAACTAGCACAACAACGTGTCCCAGCTCCCCCCGTTGCCAATGTCACTACCAGGTACCTGAACCCGTCGGCAGCGACATATTTCGCAAACTACCGACCCTACCAATAGCTCATACGGCTTCTCCAAGCAAGGGCAGGTAAGGGGGGGAAGGGAGAGGTGCCCCGGTGGGAAAGGGAAACACCCACATTCGGCACACCGCCCTGTCGCTATATATAGACCAAGGAGGCGATGAATCACTAGGCCGGTGGGAAAGGGAAGAACCCATCCACCATACTAGAGTTGCCACTTACTCATTGAGTAGCTCTAGTCTTGAAAACCTTATGAAGAATGACCGGTCAATCGAAAGTTTAATGAAGAAAAGTCAAAAGTGGTCCAGGTATTAGAAGTGTCCTAAAGACTGGTTGCCGGCCTCACGCTGGTTGATTACTATAAGCTATTGAATTAGGCCCCCGGATAAGACTCAAACATTGGTTGATCTCTACTATATACATTGCAGCTGAGCTGTGGAATGCATGCCCACAAAAATTCTTTTATTAGAATCTTCCGCTTTCATATAATTGAAGTAGGACAGCACGGACGGCAGGCTGAGAATGCATTCGATAGGACAATGATGCGAAGGTTACGAGAGGTAAGGGCAATCTCTTTACTGTGGTTTTACCGACCTCTCTTCCTATCCTGGTGAATACGCATACTATTAAGATCTCCCACTGCTGATGGTTCAATTTAATATAACAAAAAATCGGCTAGGGAGGAGATGGAGCCACTGGGACCTCGTCGGGACCTTCGATTCATTTTTCGGGAGGATGCACTAGCAGGTAGCCTTTATTGAAATTACTTAGTCCCGAGGTTTGTCCCTGAAGGAGAGAGACCCACCAGAACTATGACTTAAATAACGGACGGATGGAAGTTCACATCACAGACTTAGACCGCCCATAGGAAGAATCAGGAACGATGGAGAGACAGAGAAAAAAGAGGATAGGAATGCCAGCCGCTTGTAAGGGAGTCTTTGGTCTTTGGATCTTGGTCATCGTTGGTTCGCATCGTTCAATCAATCCCCGAATTAGCAAGCAGACATCTTTGTATGGAACCCGCGGGAGGGTAGTTGTAGAAAAGGTTTTTTGTTCGAATCCTTAACTCTAACAAGTAAGCAAGTAATACTAACCTTTAGGGGGCGTACAATAACAATAAAATAAGTATATAGTCTTCGATGAAAGACAGTAGAACAAACATAAAAATAATGGGAACACTCAAAATTGATGATGCAAGCAGTTCTGTATTAGATCCAAAGGTTTTTTTCTTGACCTAGCAAGGAATTTTAAATATGGAAAGAAAGTAGAACCTAAAAGGAAAGAACATCGGATGTTTATTTAGGTTTGGAACCCTCTCTATTTTCCCTGTTTCAAACAAATCTATATGATTGCAGTTTTTCTAATTTTGAATCGTCTTAGGGGCTGGATTATTTAACTGCATATTTATATACAAACGCGGCGCTCCTTTGATTTAATTAACATCTCATTTTTGTCCCCTTTATTTAATCCGCAGGAGGATAAATTCATGGGTTGGCTGTTTAAAGTTTAGTGAAGTTATTTCATTGTAATTAGTCCGGAAATCACGCTCTGTAGGAATTTGACCTACGACATCGGGTTTTGGAGACCCACGTTCTACCGACAGAACTAAGAGCGCTTTCTATCACGGTAGATTACGACTGTAAAGAAAAGGATTTTCTTTTACCCCCAATACATCCTTGCGTGCAATGCATATAGTCTCATTAAAAAAAATATTTTTTTTATGTCCCCATTTGAATCTAATTCAATGGGTCACCTCGTTACTGCCCAGAGGAGAGTCATAGGTAGGTATCCAGGATTGGGGCCCGTGACATTTTGTACCCAAAACAAAGGCGCTACCAAGCAGCGCTACATCCCATTTCAATTGGTCTACGATGGTCATTGTAGAGAACCTCTTGCCCTGTTTTTCCCACAATCGTTATTTCCCCCATCGATATCCCCATTTCTCTTTGCCATTTTCTTCCTTTTTTTGTCTTTATTGATTTATAATACTCCATCATCCCGCGCTCCTACCAACGCTTACTTACTTATGAGCAAAAGGGGTTTATATAAAAAAAGAATAAGCCTCAGCAGCTTTCCTGATAGAAAGTGTTGCACTGCGAAAGTGATACCCAATTCCGTGTATCCGGTTAAGCATGCCCCTGCCGCCAGCTTACACCCAGACAAAAAACGTGAGCGCCTAGCAGGCTTTACAAAAGAAAAAATAGAAGGGGCTATTTTCATTAGCGCCAGGGGCGGAGCTTGAAGAAGCGAAACGAGCCTAGAGTAGCAGCCTATTACAGTTTGTTTTGGCCCCTTTACTTGATATTAAGTAAAGCGCTAGCGCCCCTATCAGAGTAAGGCTCTTCTGCTAAATGAAACCGAAAGAAAGACAAAAACCCAGTGTGCGTTTTGTATAGGAACGAGACACTTGTATGCTTGAATCTTACCTCATTCCCATACTGGAAAGGAATTGCAGGGAAATCGGTTCGATAACACTTCTTACTATTTCCTCAACGATATCCGATGATCAAGCACAATTTTCCCCGCGAAACTCTTCACTTTCATAGAGGTGTATTCTTATTCTCTTACAAAGGCAAATAGCATTTCCTATTGATTTGTCCCCTGGACTGGAACCTATTCTGATTCTGAATTATCCGTCGCTACGCCTGTCTCAAGGACTAGCAAAATCGAAATAGCGAAATTCTTGGGTCATCTCAATGGGTTCAGAAACCACACGTTTCTCTGGATCATCATAGCGTACTTCACATATCCGCTCAGAGGAAGATCTTTTCGTATGGATGGACCCTCGAAACCATAATCCGATGATATACGGCCGTAGTCCGGATGATTGATGAAGAAAAGAAAAACACCAAACATATCCCCAAACTTCCGCTTCCCACCGGGACAGCTGATGGAAATAGACTGACTACCGTACGAGATATTCGTGTTACTTCGTCTGCACTGGTTGTACACGAATACTGGTGAATATAACGAGTACTCAGTAATTATAGACCACTTCCATATCTTCGTTTTCTGAGAAGGATAATCAAGCTCCGCAAATATCGATCGAAACTTGAACCCTTGTATAGGTATGCAATTTAAGAAAGCACAACAATTTGAAATGGGGGCAGTCCGTATTGGTATCAGACCTACTCCCAATGTTCTGATCTTTCCATTTTTTTGACCTCCATTTATGGGTAAAGTCTACAACAATATTTGAAAATGATTGGTTATACATAATGATTAAGATTCACTTGTAGTTCCGGCCTTCTTGCTCTAACAGAAAGACTTGCCGGAAATCTGGTTGGTCCAACCAAGAAAGGCATGGGAGTCTTTTGGGCATCTCCACAGGCAAGCTGACAGCTTACTTTTCGATCTTGTACCCGCCCGTGCACTGAACCTCAATCCAATCTCTGATTGAAAAAAGAAAAAAAGTCAGCCAGTGAAATTATTCACTTCCTTTGTGAAGTTAGAATCGCACTTTCACAAAGATCGATTCATTTATCTATGCGTATAGTGTGTGAGCGAATGAGGTGTGACCGATTGTGCTTGTCGGATCGCTGCTTCTCAGGAAGACTCGGACTGAGGTCTATTTACGAAAAAAGAAGCGAAGTGGCTCTTTGCCTTGAACGAACAATTCTTCCTTTGTTGAGATAGAGTCGCACAGACCTATAAGCACACCATACTAGGATCGCCATGACGAACAAAGAAAGTACGCAAAAGACCATTAGAAACTCAATTTCTTGTGGCCGATTGATTCACAATATGAACTCCCTGCTTTCAAGAGGTAATGGGCGACAAAAAGACAAATTTAATCAAGAAATTCACTTTGCCAGGGAAAAGGAGGAAGATAAAACGGTTGGGCGGGGAACAAGAAGTGGGGAGCCTCATGTTTGGGCTTTCCAACAATATCACAATGTTCCTAAAATCGGCATTCTTCTATTAATGTGACTCCCAGATCCGGAATCGGGCCCGTTGTTCTACCAGTGGTGGTCAGGCCCTTATCAAAAATGTTAATTGAAAAAAGAAAAAAGTAAGGGGCACTTTGTCTGAACTAAAGAATGCAGAGGCAATAGAGGCATAGGTGGTTTAAGAACCAATCTGGAGCAGTTGTTTACCTTGTCGGCTCGGAACCAAAAGCATCAGGATCAGTCCCCCCAGTTGCAGTTATTCTATTGATCTAGAGCCAGCTAGAGTATAGATGGAGGCAGCAGAGGCTGTGGTTGAAAGACCCGGGGTTAATCAGTGGAAGCCAGGCAGCCCACCAATCGTTTAGAAAGAGGGGCAGAGCAAGCAGAGTCAAATGGCACCACCATCTCTACAGCATTCGTTTCAACAGCAAAGGGCCTAGTCAGAGGTGGGCTAGAGCAGAAGCGAGGAATGGCAGAAGCTTCACCAATTTTAGTCGACCCAGAAAAAGTAGCAAAGGGAGTTTTCCGCGGGCATCAGTGGATCATCGAGCAGAGGCGGATTGAATCAGACCAATTGACCCGGCTGGAAATGCGCGATACAGCTGCATCTAATAGCTAATGTTAAGTTGTTGATTCAGCTCAGTAGTCGGCCCCGTCAGAGCACCGAATTGAACCAGTCCTAGCCGGCTATCCACGAGGAGGCGCTCCTGTTATGTACAGAGAAATGGCTATGTTTTGATAGAGTGCAATTGCCTGTTGTTTCTGCATCACCTCTCTCACGAAAGATGTGCAATAGTCTTTTTTTTTAAAAAGGGGGTTACCCCCCATGAAACACCATATCACAGACAACGTAGTACTAATGCAAAGGCAAAGAGATATTATATATATTTTATGTGGAGGGGATCAATAAATCAGATCTAACGAAGCTCAGATAGGCGCCCCATGCATAGCTCAGCGCCTAAGAAAAGTTGCAGTACTTGGCCGAGTTGGACTCATCAGTAGTAGTTCTACAATTTATATTTTTGATTCCGTTGAAGAACCACCGGTTTTTTTCACTACTGTCAATCCGAGCAGCAGATCCAAATGCTTAGCTACCCAGTAGCATCCGAGCCAGATCTTAACCAATGGATCCTGGCTGTCTTCCCGTTTTCTCACTATTCCGGCATTTAGAATGTTCCGACCCTTGAATGGATTTCTCAATTCAAACATTGCGCCGGCCCCAGCTTTCCCTCTCCCGCGGCAAGAGCTCGTTCGCCAAGTCCCGAACTCCCCACTTTTATCGTCGATGACGGCTCTCTTCGATGCTAGCAACCGCGTTTGACCCATTTCCCGCGCTTCTTTCAATTTCCTTACATTCTAGCTGATAGGGAGAGACTTTACCTTTACTTAGATGACTAGGGCTAGCAATACTACTACGCTCTTCCGTGCACGTAGGTTTGGTACTTCCCTTATGCATCCAGCCGCTTTCAACTAATGTGAAGAGGTAGTACAGTAGGGCAGGGGTTGGTTATTTACTCTTATGCGCGTTCCTTCTTTCGAACATTTTGGTATGTATTGCCCCCTAACTATAGAATCAGATCCACCATACGAGAAACTCAATTCCGCCACTTGCTGCTGAAGTCGTCGGACTTATCCACCAAGGGATCGTAGAATTTCTGTGGATTCGTTGGAGGAATCCACCAAAGCTAGCAGATAGATAGACTCTTTCCCGCTGCTAAGGTGGGAAGCTAGAACTAAATTAAATTCTTTTTTTTTTAATCAGCGCCCCCTTTTTTGGGTATGCAGGTACATAAGAAGTCTTCTCACTACCAACCAGCTGACATCGTCCCTGGCTGGGTCTTGCCACGGTATCAACACACAAGAAAAACAACCCAAATGGAAACAGCAATCATAACTACTATGGCTCTTGGCCCAGACAACGCCCTAGGCTTAGGGCGGAGATCGTGAGCAACATGGAACGCCTAGACGACGTTTTTATTCCTGTGGCTGCAGGTAAGTAGATCGAGAGGTCGTCGCCCCTTGTCCCCGAATAATGGGTAATATGTTCTCAAAAACAAGTTGCTCCAATCTTGACCTAGCTGGCGAGCGATCCCAGTTCGCGGCAGAAGAACAAGACAGCAAGCGAGCGTACCTTTGTTCGCTTCTTCTCCACAAGCACGGGAAGTTTAGGATAACTGTAGGGTCGGTGGGCTGCCTAAGGAAAACTCCCGATTCGATCCGCCCTCCCCCCGGCTGGGAGGCATCTAACTCATCACGATCATAACAAGGAGAGGTTCACCATGATAGGGGGTACTTCTTTTTGGGACAAAGAATTAAATACATAGGGGACCATTCTTTTGTGCGGCTATGGCTCCTCAGATTTACGGGATTCGCAGGGGGCCTCAGGCCCCCCTTAGTGACTGACAATGACAAAGGCTTGCGAAACCTAAGTAAGGCCCTTTCAAATGAATCTTAAGTAGTCTCTCTCAGTGGTCGCGAAGCGGCTTTGCCCCGGGGCGGAAAGGCTTAGACCTTAGAAAGTCACGCGAACAGCGGTTCTCTATATATAGGTATTGGCGTTCCCCCCTATGAATCTCCTAACGTCGAGCTAAAGTGGACTTCGTAACCTTTTCATAGCGTAGGAGAATGAAGGGCTACGCACCGTACGCTCTCTATCTATTAGCCTAAGCGGTCTTCAGCTAACTCGCTCGCCTACTATACCCTACCTAATGTATTGTATAGGTAGGGTAGGCTAGGCCTAACTCCAGCCGCTTACTTCTAAAAATGTAGGAGCTAAGTTCCCCGCGCCCTTTTCCTTTTTGAATAACCCATTCTCATTATCCTTTCATAAGTAAAGGTAGGCGACCGACTAGTCTAATAGGGGTCCTTAGTAGGCGTTGACAAAGAAGAACAGCCGGTTAAAAGTCAGCGATGATTTGTTTTTTTTAATAATATATATATAGGGCCAGCTTGACAAGCTACCCTTCCTCCTTGATCGGAGGTGCGAGAGGAAGCATCTCTTTTTTATGGACTTCCACTTATCGATCCCGGGCCCGGGAAAAGTGACCGACCAGGGCCCTATCGATGAATGAAGAAGAGGGTTTATGAGCCCTAGCCCTGGTAAGCCCACACCTGTGTAAGAGTAGATCGTTCAACACCTGCGCACCAAACCCATTTTTGACCTATTGGTCCTTAGTATCATAGGCGACCCCGAACGGCGCCCCCTAATTACTAGACCAACCTGCTATAATAATTCCAATAAACAACCTAGCGAAGATATGCAAACAAATAAAGTAGCCCTATGTTCGAATCTGACAATACCATACCATAACTCCAAAAGGTAACAACGGCCCGAGCAAGCACAGACCTTAACATAAATGTAGTCACTGGGAGCCATTCTAAAAAGGGAGAGGAAATTAGCACAACTTGGTGGAATAGGTTCTTTTAGAATCAATTTCAAACCATCTGCTAGGGGTTGTAACAATCCCGACGATCCCACTACATCTGGACCCTTTCGACTTTTGCACAAAAGCCATTACTTTACGTTATGTAGCTCTAAAAATGGCTACTCCTAGTAGATGTGGTAGAATTATTCCAAGTATTTCGGCTGGAACAGCTATGTACGTTTTCGATTTTCTATTCACTCATGATCTGGCCTGGTCGACTCGATCATCGATATTTCACATACTTGATCTGCCCGGTCGACCACAATCATGATATTGAAGGATTGGGACCTTTTTCTCGAAAAACTCCCGGATTCCAAGAGAAGAGTTGAAGATGTGCAGAACATCGAATCCTGTTACCCTACATCGAATGGAATCTTAGCCCGCCTCACATGCTTTCTGTACTGCACAAGGGCCCATAAGGGATTAAGCGAAGTCAAGGGTTTTCCTTCTAACTAGTGGCTGAGAGTGTAAGCAAGCTACCTTCATTCAACAGATTTTAGTGGTTGGAGGTCAATAACATGCTCTGGGTCGGGAATCTTTGCTCTTCTCTTTTGCATTTCCGCTGCTGCTTCATTCTTTGTGTACCGTCCTGTATAGCATAAGCTGGTCGACGCAGCTGTAATGGTTGGAAAATAGGGGGCCAACCCAAGACCCCCTACTCTAATAATGCTCTGTTCGATAAAGCAAACGATTCGTTCCGACAACTTCGGACCCAGATTAACCCTTTAGAATTCGCCGATCTTACAAAAATCGATCGGGCGGGCTGGTTGGGAAGGGGTGATTAGCGAGAGGAAAAGAATCGCTGAGTGATAGGATTCTCTATTTAGTCAGACGAAAGGAGAGGGTCTGTGCGGCATGCTTCGGAGGAGATTGACCATTCCCCGGAGTCAGTCCAGTCGGAAAGGGAAGGGGCCCGCTGTCTAGACTGCATTTCGGGCGCTTTATTCATCATACATTCAACTAAAAATACAACCCTGTCCAAGAGTATCCTAACCTTCCTTCCTTATGAGTGGAAATCCAATTCCGTTTTGTCCTTTTTGCATAAAAATCAAGCTAATATATATATATATTTTAAACCCGTTCTTCCGCCCTGAAAAGGCGCACAGTTTAATCCTCCAAAAATGACCTTCTCTCCAGATCAGGGGAACGCATTTTTGGAGATATTTTCCTAAACCAAGTAGGAGTCCTTGAGCGGATCCCACGTTTGCCCCAAGACGCATTGGTCCTCTAACTAGAAAAGTAAATGCTTTGAGCTTGAGTGGAGTAGGGCCTCCTCCCCCCCGCAGGTATTTTGCCCTGTATGGTGTTTACCCGGGCGGGACCCTCGGATCCCAGAAGTATGCCTACTATCAGCTTCTATACATGATCTGCCTTCCCTTTGAAAGCTCTTGGTGCTGCGACCTTTCACCGGTAAGTTGCGTCGGATCAAACATCGGGATTAGAATCAACTGCAAAAGAAAGAAAGTCACGCCTATTTCTCTGGATCTACTGGCCCGGGACAGCTGGGAATCTATTCCACCGCAAACAACCGAATAATACTACTGCAGGATCTTCCGCAGCTTATGTTGTTATTGCTCCCCACCTGTCACTACGCCACCTCGCAGCTGGGACTGAACGGCTCGCGCATCTGGTACTCCCCAACCTATGTCTAACTATCCTTAGAAGTAGGGGCGATGTTGTCTAAAGACCGGGTTATCTCTCTGGAATCAGTTATTCACTGGGCTGTTAAGCCATCGAGGTCCTTCTAGGGTTGATTCGACCCCCGTTTCATAGAGGATTCATCCAAGGAACTCTAGATCTCGTTAATTCTAAGGTAGTTTACTTGCTTACTTGGTTAGAGTAAGGAAGATGATGAGCGAGGGGCAGGCTTTAAGGAATATAGAGTTTGGCTGTTATGGGTCTTTACCATCCCTGCAGCTACTGCGGGGTGCCCGGTATTCATGGATTTCTCTGGTAGAGGGGAGTCGAGGTGAATTATTCTATTGTGGGCTGGCTTAAAAGAAGCTCCCAATTGCAAGTAGGAGTAGGCTACTTGTTTCATGGTTTAATTTGAGCTCTTCAGATCCTGAATTCTCCATAAATGGGTATAGACTGGTTAAGGTGACCAGCTTTGTGCGGCAACCGCAAGTTAAGGTACTCCCGGATTTTTATAGCGCCACACATTTTCACAATATGCCATTGTCCGGGAGAAAGCTAGTTTAGGGGTTTTCTGTTTGTCCTACTGACGCTCTTCTATGAAATAGTGGGGGCTTGGACTTATAACCGTCTGTTAAGTCTCCCTTGCATACGGCCCTTTTTTTA
>JAZGTL010000103.1:32500-46694 GCA_037349345.1 Oemleria cerasiformis | reverse complement strand
TTGTGTCAGCCAAGACGGCGAAATTTAAGTGAAGGAAAAGAAATAGCTATGATTACCTTCGCAGAAACCTACACTACTCTTTTTCGGAGTTTCACGTATCTTGTCTGAACAGCATTGAATAGGGGAAAGTTATTTTCATATGTTACCATTGAATGTGAGAAGGCATAGTATGAGGAGAAGAACTTAATGGTGAATTTCTTTCGTCAGCAGAGCGCTACGAAGAGGTCGGTGGGGAAGTAGTTCCCGGAAGGCGGAGTTTATTTCCGTCAGAGCTTTCCGGCAGTCAGCTTTGTGGATATTACTTTCTGGATTGGATTTTCTTCCGTTTTTAGTCGGTTCACTGGAGAGGAAAAAAGACATGGAAAGAATAGTGAGAATAGCCGTAATTCAACTAGGCCTTGAATCAGTGGTTTACAGAGACAATGAGTCATCTGTTTACGGCGAATCTGCTCTTAGAATCTTAGAATAGGTTGGAACTCTTTAAACATGATACGCTTATTCAGAAAGTACGCATTTCTGGCTCTAAGTCCGCTGGGTTGGATCGAACTAGTTGTTTTGGCAGGAAGCTAATTGCATAAAAGAAGCATTCCACTTTGGGAAAGAGAATAGAAGGAGTCAGTCTTATTATAGGATCCCTCTGTCTTGCATTGGGTTCACTGGAGCTTATATAAAGCGATACGCAGAAGAGAGAGAATCCGTCTGTCTTTATAGTGCGGATGGACTGACTTTTCTCGCATCAAAGCTTTCCGGTTCTATTCCTTTATGATATGAAGAAAGGCTTGTTATCGACGAATAAGCTCTTTCTACTGTGCCCTAAAAGCTCATCCTAAGGAAAGTCGTTTTCACTCGGGACTTCTATTCTATGCTAGCATAGCATGCTTCTACTTCTATTCTTGATGTTGAAAATTCCGGATCTGGAAGAGTTTATATTCCTTTATTCTAAGATGCCAGTCGGGAAAGAGTTCGCTTAAGACTGATAAAGGGGAGGGCAGGTTGACTGATCGACCAAAGTAAGAAGAAGCGAAAGTTCACTCACGTAACTCGAGATGAGCTAATTCAATCCTTGCGTTGAGGTACGCATGAATTCACTCCCCACTCCAGGAAGTGCGCGACTCAATGTCAACTTCAACTAACGTCGAACCTCGCTCGGAACGAGCAAATTCCTTGCGCCAAGTTATGCCGGAATGAACTCTTACCTGAATCCCCCATTCCCAAAAGATCTAATTACTCTGTCTTCCTCGGAGCTTTCGTTTTCCTTCCTCAGCGCAAGCGCTAAGCGATAATAATTCCTCTGATAAAGTCTAAAGGTCAAGTCATCTTTCGCTTCCGGTCGTAAGAGCGTAAACTTACCTTCCTCTTACTAATCATAAGAGCCTGCACTGACTTCTTTGCCTCATTTTCCCGCATCAAAAGACAGATCTTAGTCATATACTATTTTCTTTCTCCGTGGATTACTTGAGGATTGATCTGTTGTTGGATCCGTTGATGGATCGACCCTCCCTAACCACCCTATTTCTACTTGACTTGAGCACTGGCAGGTTTGAAGGGATAGAATCCTGTACGTAGAAAAAATAGTTGAACCCATAACTCGTGATTCGTAGCTTACAACCTATCCTTATATTCTCAATTGATCTTTGCTTACCGCTTCGCCCCCTTGCTTGCTTACACTATATCTATCTACGGTGCTTACTTTGCCTTCGAGGAAGCGCTTTGCTGCTGGTTAGGGTTGCTTGGAATGCTGCCGTTGGAGAGCTTGGGATTGGCACTTGAAACACTGGTTGCGAAGCAGAGCAACCTTGTCTGAACCTAGAAGTCCTTCTATTGGATTCGAAGTTGATCCTGAATCGGTTAAAAACCTGACTTTCATCGACTTGCCCCTGTCTTCTTTCCTGAGCGGGAGCAACATAGACTGATTAGCTCGATCTCCTCCTACTTCCGTTGCTAAGTACCGGCCGTTCGAACAGTTTACACTTCCTTCAGCTTTCAAGAAGAAGATTTCATTCCTCCCTTCCGCGGATCTCATTCCTTATTCACATGGATTTTCCCGAGAGTACCTTCCTTTGGCTGCTCCTTGATTACCAGAAGAACTTATTCTTAACTTCGTTGCCTTGTAGTGTCGTACCCTCACCCATTAGTTCAGTAGCTATCGTGCCTTCACCCAGTTAGAAAAGAAGTTTCTTCGCTTACGAGAAATCCTTATATAAGAAGTTGTTCATTCACTGCCTATTGAGAAATAGACATAGAGACGGAAGAAAGGACAGACGGAGCGGGACTAAGCAAATGAGAAAGGTAATCTAATCGCACATATAGGGGAAAGGGAACTACAATTGAGCTTGACTCACTATACGGCTTTCCTTACCCTCAAGTACCTTTAGCTGAAGATCGAATTCCTCTGTCCAGCTCCTTCTCGAATGTCCCATTAAGCAAGTCCCGCTTGGTATTGATGAAATCAATAGTACCGTCTTCGAACCCTAGAAATGCCATAACTCTATCTCCTTCGGACCCTGAGACTGATCTAACCCTACTTCACCGGAGACTGAACTACCTGAGCCTGAGACGAAAGCCCATTGCAAACACCTATCAATTAGAACCACAAGCAAACCTTCATTGACTCCTCACTCTGAACGAGATTCCGAAAAATCCCCTCACTCCAGCGGAGTTTCACTCACATTCACTCCTAACTAAGTTAATAAACTAACTGCCTCACTCCAGGTGAAGAAATACAAATACGGAGATCTTTCTATAGAAGAAATGAAATAAGGACGTCGTAACCGAAATCATAATCGCGCCTTAGCCCGGTTGAACTGAACTCGAGCTAGTCTGAACTCTTGAAGATAGGTCTTGCTTATAGAATTCCAGTTTCAAAGCGAGCTAGTCACTTTCAGATAGGTCCTTCCTTGCTCCAGTTTCAATAGGCTATCGATCCCCCTTCTTCTTGCCCTGTTCTTGAGCGAGTCCACAATTCAATCTGCTGTGCTACTCTAACTATGGCTAATCAATTTAACGTAAAGCCTATATTTAACTAGGGCGACAGCAAAAGGCAACTAAGAACTTAACAGAACTTTCTAACATAGCTAACTATGCATAGGGCGATTCTTAATTGGACAAAGGCGGATGACAGATCCGTCGCGATCTACTAAGAGGTGAAGCAGAAGTTTACCCTTTATGGGCGGTCGTCAAAAGGGAAATTCACCCAGTTTGCTCTTTTTTCTCCCTACGTTCTTTCATTCCTTACGATCTACTTCATTTGATCAGGGATCCCCGAAACCATCTCCCATCTACGCGCTACAGTGTATACCCTATCTACCAGCCCAAGAAGAGGTTCCGCTTGACTCATACTTTCCCGATCTCCTCTTATGCCTGCGATCCTACTCTTGATTGGAATCTCGAATGAAAGATCCACTTGACCAGTCATCCCGAGCTTGGAACCAGTAATTCAGAGCTTGGACAGTTAGTTGGGTAAGCATGGTCAGACCTCTTCTCGACCGCTTCTCCTCTTTCAGTTACAGTACTACGGGGGGTGTGTTTGGGGAAAACGACCTAAAAGACCAAAAAAAAGCTTTTTAACCCACTTTTTAGAAGTTCATGTGCACGCATGCATGTGTCATCACCTCATTGATCGGAGGTCCAAGGGGTCCATAGAAAAAGAAATTTATTTAACAGAATCCATTCTCCTCCTGAGTTAAGATGAGGAAAGAAGTAGGTCATTCAGAGTACTGGTTCCAGTTGCTCCCTCGCCTCCATTCATTAGCCTCTGGCTCGAGAGATGAGTCCGCTATTCCTTCTGCTAGATTGAGTATCCAGACGATTCTGCCATTCCTGGGTAACGATGAAAAGATGAAAGATTTGTCCCGGTCTTTCCTTTCTTTTATTCATTCTCGGTGCAAAACACCGTCTACTATCATTGAGTTACCCCCGCCAGTAGCTAGTAGGAGTCTCTGCTATGGACCTGTAATCCGTTTTGTAATAAGTTAAGAAGCTCTCCGTTTAGATAAGACGCTCTCTTTTCCTCCTATGGAGCTAATCTCTTCTTTTTGCAGGACTTCTTCTCTGATTCCTCACCCTAGGAGAGATCAACAGCTCCAACTGATTATCCTATGCATTGCTGCTTATGCTCTTTCCGCTCTTAGTTCTTGACAGAGGGCTCAAGATAGATAAGCAAGGTAGGAAGAAAGCTTAGCCTTTCTCCGATCTCCTAGGCTCACGCGTATCCCTTTTCTTGCTTGACTATCGGACTATCAGTCTATCTTCTTTTTCTTAAGAGAGTCCGCTATCTCCTATAGCTTTCTAAGAATATGGAGCCAATGAGAAGCCCCTCTATCTACTAGCCCTCTCAATCTCAGGCTTAGGACTTCCCATTCCCTTCCTTCGAGTCTGACTAGCTATTAGGAAACTATCTGAGTAGCGCACTATCTTCTTTCCTAATCTTTTCTCTCTCTTTTAAGAGGTAATAGGAAGCTCTTACTGTCTATAGCTTTATACCACGATGGCATTAGACCCATTAGAATGCATTATTTGTAGCCGCCATCTTTCCACTGACCCCTATCTAGTCTAGTAGGAGGGCTTTGGAAAGATGGTTACTGGAGATTGTTCCTCTCCTAGTAGCGTACAGGCGAAGGGCTGAAAGTGAATTGAGAACAGAACGTCTTCCTACATTCCTTCAATGAGTTAATGAGGATGTTGAACTTTTTTGTCTAAAGTAAAGTGAGGACAGTCTTCTTTGATTTGGCTCAAGTAAGGAAAGAAGAGGCTCAACTGTGTTGGACACGAGACTCGTGAACCATCTACTCCCGGGGAACTTCAAGTCAGAGAAACTACGACCGATCATCTTCATCAAGAGGGAAGACTGCTACCTCCCATGCTCGGCGACTTACCTCCTCCTGGGGTACACCAACGGTTACTGGGATGCGGTGGTGGAACCACAGACAACGGTCACAAAAGAAAGAAAGCACACTCGTCAGCTATCCACCCTGCCCGTAAGCCAGATCGATCTATTCATAAAAGAAAACATATATATCATCTTTCTATACGTTCGTTAACTTAACCAGTGGGGCTTCCCAACATCCAACAGAAGCGTTAGTTGATCGGTCTACTGAACCTGGCTTTTGAACTCGTCATTCCGGGCGCACTCGATTGACCTTAGCTTATGGTCTAGGCCTCACATTCGTCTCCGTCTCTGTCTCCCCTTCGAAAGTCAACACAACATAAGAACGAGTAAAACAAGATAAAGAATCCCCTTCATTCTATGAACTTCTTTATTGAATTGAATGTTTGGTGTCAGAGCTCGTGAAGGAAGAGTCACTCGCCCGTAAACCATCATGAGACAAGGGAACGGGAAGCGCAATAGCAACCCATAAGCTTGACTAATAGGGGCATTCCATTGATAACGATAGAAAGAGCGATCCACGGAAGCCATTGAAACCAAGCTTGATAGGATAAGAGCACTCTAACACGAACAGGACCAGAAAAAAAAACGCCCTACTAGATAGAAATGGGGAGGGCATATGATTGATCTAAAGATTAAAGGGAGCTGGACCAAGCCATCCTGATCGTCCCATACCTTTTTCAGCTTACCCTTTTTAAGCCTATTGATTCTACCGATTGTTGGTCGACTGTTCCCTGGACAAAGAGACGCTAGGGGCCTAAGCCCGCAACTCCAAGAGCAGGATTTTGAGGGGCCTAGCTTTTTACAGGGTGGACTTTCTTCCCGGTGAGAGAAGATCTGACTTCTTCACTTTCGGCACGGTATTGATTGGGGCTAGCTGTCTAAAACAGGGGATTTTAACCAATTCCTATTTAAAATCCCGGGAAAACAGAATTGTTTTCAGAAGTTTCTGACTCTTCTTAAAAAACCCATCCTTCTTCTTTTTAGGGTGCTTCAGAAGCTAATAATATATGCGGAGATCCGACGCGAAGAGGTGTTTACATCTACGGGTACACAATGGGGTTGTAAACTCAAATTTTTATCGTGCTTAAACGAGCTCTCAGTCCGTTTTAGGAGATGAGGAGAAAGCCTTTTTTCGTCTTGAGATTATAATCGATGAGTAGAAATGGTTCTAAATAGTACGAATACTACCATACACATAGAATACAGGGGGCGCAAGGCCTCCTCTCGGTCCGTAGAGTAACTGTAGCTGCTTCAACCACCTTAGAGTCCACCTACGTGGGAGACAGAAGGATTCTACAAACAAGGGTTTACAAACGGGAAGGCAACGAAAGCCTTTTCGCGATTCGCCGACAATGATAGAGTTTCTGTAAAGGGGGCATGGACCTTATAAGTCCTGGTCTTAAGCTTTAATGGGCCCTCAGGGAGAGAAGGGTGTTCGTAGATCAGAGTAAGCTAAGTTCCGGTAAGCAATCCCTTTTTAGAGCTAAAGAGTTAAGGCATTAGGCTTATACTTAGGATCGTGAGAACCAGTCATAGTCTTTATTATTTGTTTGTGCGCTCATCTCTCCATCTAAGAAATGGTCTCTTCCACGAAAGTGCTTGAAGGAGAAATAAAGATAAGCTCTCCGTAGGGTCCCCACCGGATATGGGACGCGTGTCTAGCTCTCATTGGAAAGAGGAATCCGCTTAATATTTCTTCTGTCTCCCGCCTGACACAGTTTGACACGCGGTGATACCTGATTGGCTCCAAATCTATAGTTGTAGAAATAATAGCATTCAAACAAGCACGCGGGAAAAAGCAAGCGTCTGATCAGATCCATCTGCGAGATAGGCCAAACATCTTTTTCCTAAGCGAGGACGGAGCTGGCGAGTGACGATTGCCCTATCTCTTAAAGGGGGCCGACAGGCCAGGAGTACTCTCTGACAGAATTGACGCTTCGCGTGGGCGCTCTATTATTGCCTCCTATTCCTGAGGGGGTGGTGTGGACAGTTCCCCCTACTTATGTTTTACTCAAGGAATAGGAACCTGACCTCAAGCCTTATATATAGAGGGGAAGCGAAGACATTTGTTTTCCTAAAAAGAGAGAGAGCTCTGCTTCTTCTTTTAGAGGTATTTGACTGGTTAAGGGGTGAAGAGACTAACCACTTCAACTTTCAAGCTGTCGGTTAGCTATTAGCTAATTGATATCAGTCTTTCCTTCTGTCCTGTTCTTAAGAAACAGGAACTTCAAGATGAGAGAGACCAACGGATCCCACTCACATCGAAAAGGGAGACTTCTCGTTGTAATGGAAGAAGGCAGTTATTCTTTTTGAGAGTGAGTTTTGGGTCTATAAAATGGGAGTGGCACAGAATAGGCATTCCAATTTGTGGACCTGGAGCACTGGAAGGATCCAGAGAGAAGACTGTAGTCTTGATTTCTGCCTCAGAAGGGATTTTCGTAAGAAAAGCATTGTGTTCATAAGAAAGAAGCTTAGGAATTCTTTCCTCCACCATAGGATCAGCAGTACAATGATTGTCAGAGGAATATATGGACTTAAAGTAATTGACAAGATGTTGCTTAAGAATTTAACTGTCTTCTACAAGGTTATATGCAATCTTCAAAGCAGAGATTCTATTGATAGTTGACCGAATCCTCGCATAATTTTGGAATAAAGCCGAATCCCCCTCCTTAAGCCACTTTATACGAGACTTTTCTTTCCAAAAATCTTCTTGTATGTACTCTAAGAGCTTCCCTCAACTTTAGCTTCAGCTTCTTGAAGGAATATATCATCCGAGGAAGATATAAGACCTTGAACTTCTGAAAGTGTCTTTTTAGCGGAATCCACCCTGTCATTTACATTTCCGAACGTCGATTTGTTCCAATCTTTCAAGGCCTTCTTAAGCTCTCTAAGTTTCTGAACTACCACAAACATAGGGCATCCCACCACATTCCTGCTCCATACATCATTCACTAAATGAAGGAAATCAGGGTGCTCAGTCCAAGCTTGCATAAAGCGAAAAGGTCTAGGACCTAAATCCGTAGATTTAGAGAATGAGAATAGAATTGGGCAATGATCAGAGGCCAAACGAGGAAGAGCATGGCATGAAGTCTTAGGCCAGTCATAAAGCAACTGAGAATTACAAAGACTACGACCCCATTTCAACATGTCTAGTGGTACCCCTACCATTAGACCAAGTATAGAAACTTGATAAGGCAAGTGGTGCAGTTCACAATCATCTGACATTCTTCTAAAGTCTTCACAAGATAGGCGGTTAGGAGGAAGACCCCCTCTTTTTTCATGAGCCCCAAGAACGGCATTGAAGTCTCCCATGACAGTCCCCATTAATCATCGATTTAATGTTAACAAGCTCCAGCCAAAGGCTTCTGCGACTGATATAAATAGTGCTAGCATAAAGCATTGTAACAGTGCATGTCAAGTTATCAATAGACAACTGAAAAGAAAGATGTTGAGCAGATGAAGAGATAACAGAAATTACAAGGTCAGAAATAGAATCCAAAAATGAGAGAGAAGAGGTGACCTGTCATTTGTAGCAACTGGCTTGATCTTGATTGACCTCAAAAAGGAGTCCTGGATTCGAGAAATATCTACCATAGGTTCCGCAAGACAGATAATATCAGGCTTATTCTCAAGGTAAAGGTTCTTAAGAACTCGCTGGGTTGAGGAGTTACCTCTGGCATTCCAATAAAGGAACTTCATAAATCAGAGGGATCAGTAGCTGTCCTAGCCCTAGTAGGATAGGGTTCAGATCGAATCAGAGCTTGCTTTTGCTGCTTTTTATTTTGAGATTTTGACAAAGCAGGTTCACTGTGATTAATAGGTGCAGTGGCACCCTCAATCTCTGGAATAACTTCCCGGGCTACGGCATTGGCTTCAAGAACTGGTCTGGTATCCTTGGGTAGAAGGATCAACTGAACATAGAGAGTCTGAAACAAGAGTCTCAGAGATATTATCCTCCAACGAGGCATCAACACTTGCTGGAGTTTCAGACTTTGAAGAGTCTTCTACAACATCTTTGGCTTCAACAGAGTTCTCCAATTATCTATTGGCAGATCTTTAGAAGAGGAGGCATCGACTTTAGATTCAGACTTGTCCATCAACTGATCATTGGAATCTGTCTCTTGTATAGAGGGATTACTATTAATCACGGCACGGGAGACAAAGAAGTTGCATTCAAAGACTTGCTATTATCAGCCTGGTCAGAAGACTGATTTGCATCATTGGTTTGCACAGTAGTCTTTGGAACGTCTTTCTGAACGACGTCTAACTACTGATCTACCCCGAGACCTACCTCGAGAGGTTCTTGTCGAGGGCTGTTGAAGACTTTTCTCTTTGGGGGCAGACTTACAGCTTGAGGCAATATGACCGACGATACCACAGTGAGAACAGATGGAGGGGAGGGAGTAGGCCAGCAATTGATCGCCATTTTGTGTCAGACTTGAATCTAGTGTACTTTGACTTTAGTATGACAAATGCTTGTGTAAGACATGAATACACAAGCCCTTGTTAACGACTCTGTGCATTATAGATTGCGTACACATTTAAATTGCTTGTTTCATCCGTTACGTCAGCTATTTGTGTAATCCTTGCTGACGAAACAAAGGTTTACTTCCCCATGGCTTGTAGGAATTAGACTCCTATTCAGAGATTGTGTATGCAACTTCATAGGAATGTTGTCTTGTAGCCGAAGTCCAGAGAACTCCCTCTGTTGTTACTTAGTCAGATCTTCCCAAGAAACTTTCAATGTTCATAAATAACCTTGAGCCTTTGAAGGGACACGGTTGATGAGAACAAGGAACCGATCATTCTTTCTTTTTTTGTACTTCATAAATGGATCAGTATTCCCGATATCATTCTTGCTCATATACCTCCACTCCTTCATCGGCTTGAGTCATTGAAACCTCTTGGCTTTGGCGCTGTGGAAGGTCTCTTGCTCTTCCTTCGTTTCGTTCCTTCTACCTCTTTCTGCCCGAATCTCTGAAAGACCACGCTTTCGTTTTGATCCGGGAAGGAATTTGGTTTCCTGGAAAGTCTTGCAGGTGAACTGCCCCATTTTATTTTATAAGAAAGACTGAACCTGGGAAGGTCCTAGCCACTTAGTCTTCCACTTTCCTGGTTTAATATAGTCTGCATATTGAAGAACCACACAGCCCTCCACACCAATCTTTTATCGTAATTGTCGATCGTGCCAGGCTTTCCTTTCTTGCTGGCGTACCGGCCCATTCAGCATTCAGTCTATCTTCTTCAAGCAGCAATAATGGATGCAGACGATGTAAAGTCTGCTGTATCCGCGGTAAGTGGTCCGTGATTGTAAATAAGGTTGTCAGCCCTGGAGGGAGCACACGAAACGTAGGCTTCAAAGCTGCGAGCGGAGGTATCAGAGGATGCGTTCCCATTCCTATCTGGATGGGCGGGATAGCGTATAGCAAGCATCTGTAGCAGGCAGTGAGGGCGCTTCGATCGTAAGGAGGGAACTAGTAGGCTAATGCTTATGGCTAAAATCCAAGATATAGGACCACTTTAGCCGAGTTTGCTCAGTCGTCAATTGGATACCAGTTTTCAGCTGTAAGCGGTGGCTAAGCTGCAGCTGTCAGTCTAGGAGGGCACTCAATAGCAGGGCAGGATTCGAATTGCAAGGGTCTGCAAGAGAAGTGATTGAATTAGGCATTCTAGCTATAGAGGAGATCTAATATTTCTTTTAAGCGATACTCCACTACACCGGCTTCTGCCAGAACACGCCTTCGAGCGGAGAACAGGGCACGCTAGCGGACTCCGGCTCCATGAAAGAAGCAACGGAAGCCTGAATCATCGGACAGCGAGCGAGGAATAGGACCGCTAACCACCAAGCAAGCAAGAAACCGGGGAATGATAAAGTGACAATCGACTGCGCCTCTCCGAAAGGAATTCCTTCTATCAAAAAAAGACCGGGGTAGAATGAACTGAAGCTTCACAGCCCCCTTACTGATGCGCTAGCCGAGTCTTTGCCCTGTTTGTTCACTTCAGCTTTCCATCGAATATGCCACGCTACTACAAACAAGATGAAAAACGCCCCGTACTATAGAGGCGCGCTAGCCCTATCACGTAAAGCTTAACTGTTGCCCCGTTTGCTGATAAAAGGGGGCTTTCCCTTAAGTCTACGTTTGCATTAACATGCACTATGTAAAAGGGCTTAAGTAAGAAGCCGCAAGCAGCAAGAAGTCAATCGCTATAGCCTAGCAAGGAGAGAGCTTTCACAGCAGCTTCTTGCCCTCCTACGCAGCATAAGACCGCTAGAAAGAGAGACTAAGCTATAAGAAGAGGGCGAAGCCAAAGCGGACAGAGCTACTAACATTCCTCCTTTACTTTAGGCCGTTACGTTTGCCCCCCTATCTCTAAAGGGGCCTTCAACCATCAGAGCAGGCTTTCGGGCAACTCCTGACTACACAACCAGATAGGAAATACCAAGCGAAGCTACCCGGCTAGACACTAACAGGGAGGGCAGCAAGCTACGGCAGTTCCTTACCTAAGCCGATAAAAAGAGATGTTAAAAGCTAGAAAGACGAAGCCAGCTAGAAGGGATCTCTAAATCGAAGAAGGCGAAGCCTGACGGAACGGAATTCTAAAAAAGTAGGGCGAAGCAAGGCAAGTCTGAAGGCAGAAGCTTTAAGAGGGAGGAACGGGAACGGTATTAGCTGTTGCTGTTATTAGTGCCTTAGCTGGTGTTCCCCTTTAGGGGGAAGCGAGAAAGCTTCAAAAGGCCAGTCCGAAAGGGCTAGGTATTGAGACATGTAATTGCGTTCGGATCGGGCTACATGCTGACCCAATTTGGTGAAGATCATCTGTTAGCTACGATAAGCCACTATAGGATCGTAGAAAGTTTGTTCTCAGTGATTCAAGGAGCGAAAGGCGGGCTATGGAGTCCTATTATGGCGATGCTGGCTACTTAAGGTCCATATACTGGGATGTAGTGGGCAAAAAGTCGTCGTCTTCGTCCTTTGTGGGAGGCATGCCTCAAACTCCTTTTCCAGCCGCCTAGAACAGAACCTATGCCCTATTTAGTCCTTGGTGTACCTGTAAATGCTGCCACCGCTCAAAGGATCTAGAATGGACGACTACCTACGGCAAGGGAATTTCTTCACATCTGGCGTCGTCTCCCTCTCTTGTTTTGTTCATCAACATAAACTCCTCCTTTCACGTAGTCAAGGGCGCACATGTATCCTAGTCATAATCAGGAGGTTAACTGCACGCATAGATTAATCAGGATCACATATATATCCTAGTAAAGCAGTTACCGTCCATTCCTGGTGTTGCTTGTTTCTATGAGCCCCACATGCAGATTCGATCTAGCTATACCTCTCTCTTTTTGGTTTTTTCTTCCCCAGATTTATAATAGCAACCCCCTTATTAGCTAGTCCTTATACGAAGAGCTGCATTGTTTGGGATAGATCCCTCCTAGGTACTTTCTCCAAAGCCCTTTTTAGTGAGGGTAGTTCGAGATCTAAGTCTTTCTGATGTACGGATTTGAAAATAGAATATGTAAATTATCTATTCACCTGTGAAATAGGTGGGCGTTGATTTACGTAGAAAATCTATTCGCGAATAGGTAGACGGATGACTCACCAAGTTAAATAGCACCACTTACAAAGTACTCCAATCTAATCTATACTCGCTCTTCAGGTTCGGTTCGGACTCCCATCGTCACATAGAGGAATCTATTTGGCACTACGCCCATATTCCGAGCATCTCTTCTGATTCAGAAGGAAGCTAGACGGCTATCGCACTATAAAAGGGCCCTCCACCACTCGAAAGTCTAGGTATGAAAGTCAAATGGCTCGTATCGAACGCCGATCCATCACTTTTTTCAAATACAGATCCCACCACAAGGAAGGCGTATCGAGAGAGGAGGGTCGACGAAGTTGAGTGGGCAAGTCTATTATTGAAATCCGTATATCCGTATAATGAATATACATCTTCCTTCTTTACCGGGGTTTCTTTCTAAATTATTTACTTTATATGATATGCCATTTCGAGTTACAACAAGGAACCAGCTCTTTCACCTCGTTTAACACCATGCTTCCTCTGAAGCTTTCGCATCCGAAAGGTCGCTACGCCCTACTTTATTCGCGGAACTCTCGAAAGCACTTTTCATTCAGTCTCATTTTCATCCGAACCACGAATTCTTATAAGTGTATTATGAACGAGCTATGCTACCTACAAAGGTGGGGGAAAGCTATTTGCTTTGATGTCGAATTCGTCTAGAAAGCGGCACGACCCTTAGCGAACCAAGGAAAATATAATATCTTATGAGAACTAAACCTCTAAAAATCTTTACACCCTGAAGACGAAGGTCATTGTAGCAGCGCAGAGGCTAATTCGTCATCTGAGTCGTCGCGTCGGTCGTTTGCGATTACCCGCGGAAGGAAGGTATACAGGTATACTAGAGCTGTTACCGTTTTGAAAACAAATCCCTCCCGTAGTGTATGCAGGAAGCATAGTTTGACTAAAGATCGACGTTCTCCTTCGTTAAGCGGAGGTTAATGCAACCAAGCCTTTTGTTTAGGTACTCCTTATCCTTACGTGACTGATCGATTGTGGAATGAGAGAGAAAAGGGCGAGAAAAAAGCGGTCATGAATAGAGCAGCACCCCACCTATCGGAGTGTCCAAGTTCCCCCGCGGGTAGTCCAGCATAGGCCTTTCTAGAAGAAGAGTTCATTCCTCCCTTCCCTCTCTCTCATCGTATGAGGGGATCCCGAGCCTTCCTTCCTTCAATCTTCTTTTAGCCGGCGCACTGAAAGCAACAAGCATCTTCATATCATGGCAGAAAGCGTCTGGTCTACTCTGCTTTTTCCGCCTTCTCGCCCTCGGACCCATACTTCGATCTCTAGCTCCACCACTGCCGTCGAAGTCCCAACCCCCCACCGCGGTCGAAAGGGAGATGCCACTTCCATCCAATCCCTAAATACCTATTGCCGGGCAGTGACTGAGAAAGCTATGCATATAAGTACCTGATAGAAAGGAATATAAGTCCCTTCATTCATCGGGGGCGTGAGTCAGTGAAACCCGTGTTGTTCTTCCCCCCGTTCCCTCATTGGTTTCTCAGATCCCCCATCTCTGGAAAGAGAAAGAGAGTTCGGAAGAAGATTAAGGGAGAATAAGTAGAGGAGAGGATGGTTAATCAAAAGATAGATGGCCGGGTTAGAGCTTGCTGGTTAACTGGGCGAGAGAATAGAAAGAAAAATAGAGAGATGGAAAATGAAGTAAGCTTGAGCCTGCGGAACCAGTAATGGATCAAAGCAAAGGATAGCTTTTTAGCTGCGAGCGGATGA
>JAZGTL010000103.1:0-20000 GCA_037349345.1 Oemleria cerasiformis | reverse complement strand
CTAACCGGATGGCCGTCCTCACATATACTTGAATCTTAGAACCTGGGGTTGGCGACCCCGTAGCTCAACGTCGAAGTACAACGATCTATTTATATATTATAGACTAACAAACCGAACCACGCCTTCACGCACTAGCTGCAGGAGAAAGGATACGTAGGAGAATTGATAGATTCGGAAGTGAATTCGGCTTTTAGGGAGATACCCGGATGGGTGGTACTGGCGTAGACTTCACTCTTAGAAACCTTGGGGATAAAAACCTTATCTAAACTTACATTACAAGGAAGGGCCAGATAGAGATAGGTAAAGCCTTAAGACCAAAAACCCTACGACTTTTTTTTTAGTATCTGCCATAGCTAGGCGGAGGAGTGAGACCCGCGACACCCATCCTACAATATCTGATTATCCACGAACTCTCGCTATGGGATTCCGCATTTAATCGTAACCATACTTAAACATTAGCCCAGATTAGAATAGATTGTATTGGGGATATTTCTCTTTGGGTAGCTATATGTCACTACGGTTGTTTCGGGAGACAACTGGGGCACCTTCTTACTTGAAGTTTAAATCAAGATAGGATAGAACCTATTATAAGAAAGAAGATCCACGCACTCTCTTGCCGGGCTGCTAGGGGCATGAAGGTTGGTCTACGATCTACTGCTTTATAGATGTTTAAAAATTCCTCTCGTTCTGTAGTCTTAGGACTGGCTCTCTGCCCGCCTCTCTATGGATGGATAGGTCAAGCCTGCTTAAGTTAGAGAAGGACCTCTTGGCCATTGTCTCAAGAGCAGCTACCGATGCTAGATTGCTTTAGCGAATCAACCGTCTATTATCTTTCATAACCTGCCCATCCCCTATCTATTAAAGCGCATTTTGGGGCATTTTTAGATTCTTATGAGGTTGAAAGCTTGGCTTTGATCAACCATAGACCATTCAGTTTCAGTTCATTGATAACGTCTTCCTCTTATCGTGGGACTTTTCTGTCTTTATTGGTTCTCCCTCCTTGCCCTTCCTTTTTTCGAGTGACTTCGTTCCCTATCATTTCTTTTCTGGTTGGCAATGAGTTTTCCTTGGTTTGGGCTTTCTTTCTGGAGTTTCTCAGTTCCGAGTGGACTCGCTTACCCCCCGATCAAGCTGAGTTACGAAGTCGGAAAGAAATGAGTGAATCTAATCTTTAACCGCCCTTTGCCTTCATTAAAGTAGGGCATTCCTTATGTATGAGTATGAGGTTGCCCTTTTTCCTGCTATCTAAAGATCAACGAAAGACTGATTTTCCTAAAGCGTTAAGCCCCGGTTCTACTTATCCGTATCATCGGTCTTTCCGGACTGGTTTCCTTCTTTATGAGAAATCCTCCATTGTAAATTGGAAGGGCTTACGCGGCTGCTCATCAATTGTTCTTGCCAACCGTAAGTTGGGGCTCCTTTTCGGACTTCTGGAGTTGAAGAGAGTAGAGTGAATGAAGGGGTCGAAAGTACTGAAAGACTCAAATGAAGTAGTTCCGGGACTAACTAAAAGGAATGAAAGAAGTTCCAAACAAAGAGGCAATATAGGGTCTTATATTAGCATTAGCCCTTCTTCAGGAGAGAGAATAGAATCAATGTTCAAAGGCCTAAGCCTAAAGGAGTCCTAGCCTTACTTGGCTTTCAAGCGCTTGAACCCTTTTTCTTACTAACCTAAAGTGAAGGGCGAAGTCTGATTTGGCTAAAGCTCGAGAGAGTAAAGATACGGTATAGAGGTACTCTCAAGTTCCTAAATGGAAGACAAGCTTGCTATTTATCCTCAAGCTAGTACAGTTGAGGGAGCTGCATATCCAAACAAACGAATAGGAATAGATTGAAGCCGGGCCTTTTTTTTTTATTATATTAATTATTAGCGGGTAGGTTAAACTTTTTCCTTAAGCATAGATGAGATTAGAGATGAAAAAGACGCTAGCATTAGCAGAAGATCATCGATCATACTTTATTGCCTTAGCCACTATTGAGTAAGACAGATTTCTACTTGCCTTAGATCACTATCGAGGAAGAGAAACTCATAGCACAGATGATCCTTACCCGTGAAGGCAGAAACAGTACCTGTTGTTAACAAAACGGAGTCTCAAAAACTCAATTATTGTATTTTCAAGCAGAGCACCAGTAAAAGACCTAGAGGCCTATGAAAGTCACGTTTTTACTTAAGAAAGATGGCGCCTTTGCGAGGATGTCTTTAATCAGCCAATGCCAAGGCAACAAAGCTAGCATCAAACCTACCCGCCCCTTAATTCCTACCATCCCCGATGACAGAAGAAAGATAAGCTAAAATGGGAGCTGGAGAGGCAGGAAGAAAGATTCTCACTTGGACAGGAGATGCGGACGAGTTTTGGTCTAGCTCCAAGAAGCCTGGGAGAGAAGGATGCAGGGCTAAGCTGAGCTAAACCTAAACGTATGCATGGTTAAAAAGGACAAAAGGCCCATTTCCTGTGTTGCTCGAGAATTTTTGCATCCTTTTGATCTTTATCCTGGTGGCACTCTCTTACTAACTATTTGTTTTGGTGCTTTAGCCAGCCTTACTCATCTATGAGACAGATGAGAGAGTGGGAAAATGCGGTGTCATGACTTTTTCCTTGAAAGGCATCCTCTGTTGACGAATCAATTTGAAGCCTACGATTCCCCTGAGAATGGATCTCTCATTTGGGCAAAAAGGCTGTGAAAAAGGATGCAAAATCAGGCTTTCCTCACTTGAGTAGAAAGCTTTTCAGAAAGGAGGATATCCTGAACCAAGCACAAGCAGTCAGTAGTCTCAAAGAGTAATGAAGTTGGATCAAGAAGGCCGAAAGCCAGGCAGTAAAGCTCACGTTGTCGACACCTCTTGTCCGTCAGTGAGTGATTTCTCGTATGTGTAAAGACGGGTAGACCGTCTCATCTCTTTCCTCAAAGTGGTGGATCGAACTTCGATCATGTCACGAGAGTGGATTCAGTTGGTTTCATCGGTCATTCTGCGAACCTGACAGCTATCACTTACTAGTCAATGAAAGTGGGGTCAGTTTCAGTCTTCTTCGGAGCTTGAAAGTCAAAGAGTCTCATGTATTTGCTTATGGAATTATTGCTTCAAAGAATCATCCTCAAGAATTACAACATTGGCTTCTTGCTTATCAAAGGCTCCGGCCCTTATAAAACCAAAAGAACAATCTAATGATGGACAGCTTGCATCAGTGCTTAAGCTTGTTCCCTGGAGTGTTATCCTCTCTTCCCAAGAAAGAGGGAAATGGCTGTGATTCAATATGAAAAAAGGCCAGCACTCACTCTTCAGAAAATATCTATCTGCCGTCAAGGCCACAATGTAATAACCAAGGTTTTTATTCCAGAGTCAGATTGGGGAGACAACTCCTTCAAGGCTTTGACTTACATTCCGAGGCCAGCAACGGAAGAAAAGATTGCGAGGTACTTCGATAGCATCAAAAAGGTACCTTCTAGCTCAGCTTTGTCATCTAGCTCGGGCAGTTCAAAAAGAAAAAGAGGTTCCAACAACGAGAAGACTCCCAGGAAGGGGAGCCGCATAAAAAGAGACTCTAAACAAACTGTATTAGAGCAGCAGTCGGACTCGTTGCAAGAAAAGGTAGTTGAATGTGTTAGGCGAAGAGAATATAGCACGTAGAAGCTTATAGAGTCGGCAGTTCGACGGCTTAATGCTTGCCAGAGAGAGTTCTATAGCCCTTAGGATAAAGACATGAGCATAGGATTTCATAGAGAGCGCCTTTGGGCTCCTCTGAAATACCAAAAAAATTCTTTGTATTCATGTCAGGATTTCGCGCTGAGGAGGCCTCTTCGCTCCGTTGGGACGAGCTGGTCGAGATGTGGTGTCCAGTCACTCACATTGGTGAGGGCTGCGCTATGCCACCTGTCCTTACCCTGGTAGTACTGCTTTAGCAAAGCTAACGGTAGGTCAGACAGGTCTGGGACCATATTTCCCTTCATAGGCTGGAGCAAACCTTGCGTTTACATAGCTATGCCCTTTAGTTGCGCATGTTCAACCTAGGCAAGACCCTACTTGCTGGTTTATCCATCATTCAATCCACAACAAATCGGATGAAAGCCTGATACGTCTCACCTACTCAAACGAGATTGAAAAAAAAAACTACCATTCCGTCGAATCGGAAAAGGTTTCGAAGAGCGCAGAAGGTCAGTTCGGTGGTAAGATCTGAAGGGGAGATTCACGGGTAACTTCGGAGGGTGGGGGAAGGAAGAGGTCTTATGTGTGCTGACTGTTAAGTGTCGAAAGCCGAGGATCCATAGTCCCTAAGATCATAGCCCACAGCATTGTGCAGGGCTTTTAGGGCGGTACCCGTAGGTGCAAGATGCTTAACGAGCTTTCAGTACCAATAGCACTTAGCATGTGGTGAGGTGACAGAGCGGAACAATAAGGTAAGGCTAAAAAAGACCCTAAGATCATAGTCCACAGCATTAAAGACAGGGTAGGGTAACTCAGAGTCCAAGTCTAATTCCGCGTCAATTGGAGAGGTAAAACGCTTTAGAGGCCAAAAATCACGGTACACGATTTGGAGTGGAGCCGTACTTTACCTTATAGCTTGGCACTTGATTTGAGACCGACGCTTCATCACGTCATGCAAACTGGACGCCCGCCTGGTGGACGATTTGGTGGAGCTTGCTTTGCTTGTCCAACAACGACAAAGGAAAAGATGAGATATGCCCTGCCCTGGTCCTCAGCGAAAGAAGCAGGTATACAAGGGTTTGCCTAAGCACGACCCGTCAACGGACGGAGCTTTCGAGGCGAGAGAAGTTAGGCGATATGGGGACTGCCGGCACAGACTCTGCTGAAACAGAAATATAAAAATAGCGTAGCGTGTCAGTCAGGCTGGGAGTAGTTGTTCGTTTAGACGACGAAAGGTGAGGTAGTCTAATCAGACTAAGGCAAGTGATTTCACTTATTTGAAAAGTTAAGTCGTTGTTAGATAGATAGGAGAAGCATCCGAAGATGGACAAGACTTCGAGAGAGACCGAAAGGGTGTTCGTCGGGTTGGCGTCATTGAAAAGAGGGTAGGTAGGCTACTAAAAAGGGGTATGGCCTAATAAGAGTCCTTTTCGAGGGATATATAGTTATAGGGGGGGTGCTCTCATCTCATGGGTGTTCGTACCTGGCAACTAAGTGAATAGGTGAATTGAGAGTTGTCCCGTACCTGCCAAAGACAGTTAGAGTAGAGTTATGACGAGGAACCCCGCTATGCTCGGATCAGGGTAATTTGGCTCGGTAAAGGCAAGCCCGCCTCCAGTAAGTGAACAACTTAAAAAAAATGACTTCGCTTTATTGGCAGCAGCAGCAAGCCCTCGTTTAAGAAGAGTTATACTTGACCCTCGCTAAAGAAGACCTACTATAAGGCTACGTCTGACTCATTACCTGACGTCGTGGTCTTCTCAATTGGTGGTTTTGTTCCCGTTCCTGCTCCTGTTGTTGACAAAGAAGCGTAGGTCTCAGTCAGGTGGTGCACCAGTTTCGTATACATACGCCCTGGTTGGTAAGGTGATGAGATCGACACACTATATGCGATCTACGTTCATAGGTTCTACCTTGAAGCTCTTCTCAGTGCTCGTACGGCTTGTTTTCATTAAGTAGTTCGCTGGGCGCATAGTTAATAATGAAATGATCTTCCCTTCTATGCGATGTGCCGCCGATCTCGATCAAACTAGAAATTTCATAAGAGAAGAAATCTCGCAGCTCCGAAAAGAAAGGAGAAATCGTTTTGATTCGAGGCCTTTTTTGTTTGCCTTTACGAGTTGAGTAAACAAATAAAAAAAAGCTTTCTCGTTATTTTCAGAGACATATTAACAATAGCCGGAGTTGGGTATATTCCTCTCATAGTGTTACTAGTATTTAGGGCAGGACGCCTGAGAAATTTAAATGAAGATAATATGGCCGAAAGGCTGGGAGACCTTTGTTTTGACACTATCAAAGAACTAATTAACAATAAAATAGAAGAGTTGCTCCAAGTCTATTATAATAATAATTGGATTATGCCGCCTGGTCGGAGGATTCAAGACGTAGCAACCCACCTCCATCAGGATTCAGAATCCCTGGAACAACTGCTGACGATTTTGAAAAATCTGACCGAATTGGGGATTCAAAGTATGGAGTTTCAAGACATTTGACTCTTTCTCTAATTTCTTTTGGATCTGGATTTGCTTCTTTCTTTTTTTTCCGGTATGCCGCTCCGCGAGCAAGGAGCGAAAGAACCAAGTGGGCTGTGGTGATGTCAGAATTTGCACCTATTTGTATCTATTTAGTGATCAGTCCGCTAGTTTCTTTGATCCCACTCGGTGTTCCTTTTCCATTTGCTTCCAATAGTTCAACCTATCCAGAAAAATTGTCGGCCTATGAATGTGGTTTCGATCCTTTCGGCGATGCCAGAAGTCGTTTCGATATACGATTTTATCTTGTTTCAATTTTATTTATTATCCTTGATCCGGAAGTAACCTTTTCCTTTCCTTGGGCAGTACCTCTCAACAAGATTGATCCGTTTGGATCTTGGTCCATGATGGCCTTTTTATTGATTTTGACGATTGGATTTCTCTATGAATGGAAAAGGGGCGCTTCGGATCGGGAGTAATCACTAGTGATGGGGCAAAAATCGGGGGGAAGGAAAAAGGAAAAAGCGATGCCCACATTAAATCAATTGATTCGTCATGGTAGAGAAGAAAAACGGCGCACGGACCGTACTCGAGCTTCGGATCAATGTCCCCAGAAGCAAGGAGTATGCCCGCGTGTTTCAACGAGAACACCGAAAAAACCAAATTCAGCTCCACGTAAGATAGCCAAAGTACGTTTGAGCAATCGACATGATATATTTGCTCACATTCCAGGCGAAGGTCATAATTTGCAGGAACATTCTATGGTGTTAATAAGAGGAGGTAGAGTCAAAGATTTGCCAGGTGTGAAATCCCATTGTATTCGAGGAGTCAAGGATTTGCTGGGAATTCCGGATCGAAGAAGAGGCAGATCAAAATATGGTGCGGAAAAACCCAAATCGAGATGAATGGAAGATGCCTCTGGAACTTACTTGTTTTTCTAGATCAGTCGAAGTATTCATTGAAAAGTCTCAATGCTATCTTCGACAGTCTTGAGAGCGAGGGCCGCAATAGCTACTTTAACTCTTTTGTTTCTAAATGATCCCGCGGGCGTCAGCAGCGGCATTCTTCCTTGCTCGTTCCTAGGAACTCAGTAACGTGGCCAGTAAGTCAGCGAGCATTGAGGCAGGCAGACAGATATTATTAACTGCTTTAAGCCGGTAAGGCAAGGAAGGCGGATTTCACCGCTTTGGACGAGTCTTTTTAAAACCTTAGTTCACTATCATTAAGGGAACTTCTCGGATCGCCGCTTTGAGTCTTGTCTTAAGGCGACGGAAGGCAGAAGAGGGAAAGTAGCTCTATTTACAATTTTTTTTTTTTTAGAATTTAGGCACAGCCCTTTCCACAGTTACAGAAGAGAAGCCTTTGCCGCGCTTTGAAATATTAGCCCGGATTACGCTTTCAAATCAATAGTTCATTGACCGCCTCTGATCTTTTGTTTGTTTGAACAAGCCTTTTTACTACAGTTTGTTACTAAAGAAAGAATGTGTCATACTATCGAACTATAGGCGAGATGAAGTGAAGCAAGCAAGGGAAGAGTTCCTACAAAGCGATTGATCCAGTTAAGATAAGATCGATAGATAGAGTACGGGACAGGACCAACACTAACAGGGGACGTAGAACATTTAAATTTAAAGGAATCACCAGACAGAACTCAAAGTTAGAAGAAAGATGACCGGGGCCGGGAATCGAACTATTAAATAAAAATAAGGACCGATGATCATCAACAGACCTTTATATTTTAATCTTAGAAAACCCTTACCATAATCGATTATTTGCACAGATCCGCTGAAATAAGGCCTATATTCGCATTAATATTATCCTAACGTACTGAGTGAAGACGACCTATGAGATGGTTTAAACCGGGCTTTCTACTAAATCAAAGAAGCAATATAGAAGAACTAATGGACAGGCCAGACCGCATAAGACTTTTTACTGGAATGAAAAGAAAGAGAAGGGATTCACGGGCAGAGAAGAAAGAGACTATTAAAAGAAGCGATTCCTTAAACAAGGGATGAGCGTTGCCCAAGCAGTTTGACCCCATTAGAGTACAGTTGACCTAAGACCTATTCCCGATTGCAGAAGCGGAAAGGCGGACAGTTTAGACTAGTTTGAAAGTTGAACATATGACCGAAGAGTTACTAACAAGAGCAGCAAATCGAGTTCATTAAATTAAGAAGGGAGCGGACTTTCTTGATCGCCTCATTCTTCAACCATGGGTTAAGATGTGGCTAAAGTCTCGCTGAGGTTAGCGTAAATTACGATGTGTCGCTCGAGGTCTCTCGAGCCTCCTGTTGTACCAATGTCTATATTACGTTCTGGGAATAAGGTAAGGATCCTCTGGTATGGAGTTTTGTTTTGTTGTTACGACAGGCTGAGAGCAGTGCCCGCTCCCTTGTGTTTGAGGGAGTTGGTGCGGCATTCGAAGTTCGAGTGGCTTTGGTACCGGGCAGAGGAAAGGGACAGAATAATAACATTGAAATAGCTTACTTTATAGGGGCTGGGGGTTTTTCCGATTCTTATTCCTCCGTTTTTTTTTAGCGGAATAAGAAAGGCTAGGTAGCTGGCTTTCTTGGGATTTATCGCTGGCTGACTATGACGATTGCCCTCATTCGAAAGCCGCTTCAAAAAATTCCAATAAGATTGTTTTCAACATCCCCCCCCATTAGAGTTGGGCTTATGGCTGAGCCTCTTATTGCGTAGTCCGCTTTTCTTTTTAAGAACGCAAAGGGGTGAGCTTTAAGACGTTCTTTGATCCTTGTTGTACTTTCGGGTTGGACTCCAGTCCTCGTCCTCCCTTGCCTGCCAGCACACCTGAAGGAAAGGAAACCTGTATAACACAAACAAAGGAACAGCAATCACCACAAGCAATCAACGATTAAAAATGAAAAAAGAACGGGGCATAGGATATAGAGGCGGAGTCTTGTCTGTAGTTAATGGAAGGACTAAGAGTATAGCAGTAGGAATAAGAAAAGGGAGAGCAGTAGAGAATGGAAAGCGTCTTGTCAGAGCATATGTAGCTTCTGATATAGGAGTTGGAGCAGGAACACGAGTAGGAGCTCTTGTTCGTTCGCTTGTTAGCTAGTCTTTCCTCGCAAGCCACCAAGCCTTATCTTCGTCTCTGAACTCAAGCCTTCCTTTGGATCGAGTTCTCAATTTTCTTTTTTCATTTGTCACATATAGGTATAGGCGAATAAAAGATAACTATTTTCGAAGCTCTGTGCTAATAGAGTAGTCAAGAATAAGGTAAGAAGAGGTTTGAATCTAAAATACGAGGAAGTATGAAATTTTACAATGTTCGACCAGGGGGATAATTCTTTTTATTGACTTTGGTCACTATACGAACACAATGTGAATTGCCTCAAAGACGGTCAAGCTTTTTACTCACCGCGCATCGGAAAGCAAGCAGCAACTAAGGTAGTTTACTTGCTTACTTGTTAGAGTAAGGGAATAGGGAGGAGCACTTCCACTACGGGATAGAGAATAGGTCCGGAAGGAACAATCTTTGAAAGAACTTTAAATAAGAGTGTTTCCCCCTCGGCAAGCAGAGTTACCCCTTCCAGTTACCGGTACCTCTGTCCTTTCTTCTGTTAGCTATCTCAACTCTTCGAGTCGAGTTCTAGTTGCTATAAAAAAATTCTCCCATTGAGTTCTGAGTTCGTTCCAGTGGACTATATAAACATGCATAGCTTTGCTTTATGAGGGACCTTATTATGTGGGCTTCTTAGCTGCTTTACTTATGCCACCTAGCATAGTCAATTAAAGGATCCGCTTCACCCGTATCTCTCCCAAAAGCCTCTCCCCGATAGTGCCTTAGCGTTTCACACTAAGCAAGTAAACTACCTCTCCCCAAATGATTCAAGACCTGAACTGAAAGAGACTCTACAAAAAAAGCTTTCCGACTCGGCAAGTTTGTATCCTTTGGATTATTGGGACCTAACGAGCCAGGACAGCCTATTCCGAAGGAGACTAATTTATACCCCCCTGCCGATTTCTAGGGCTTGCTTTGCTCGGATATTATTGCCTTTGCCCCCACGCGCTCTCTCATCCCTCCTACCTTTGCCTATAAGATCACTGACATCTCACGAATTGGATTCGAACCAATCAAGCTACTTCCCTTTTAGTAGATCGTGAGTGGGTCTGTCGTCCTCCTTATAATAGTCCTCCTAAAATCAATAGCATTTCGTCGGAATACATCCTGTCTTTTCACCTTTGTAGTCCTGTGCATAGTCAGTACTATAGCCCCAATCATGGCTACTAATAAAATAAGACTAGGAACCAAAAACCAGACGGAATAGTAGGTATAAAGTAAATTGCCCAATGTTTCCAAATTAGTCCAACTTCGTACCTTTCCGGCATAAACCGTATATCTCAGAGAGGTCGTATTTCTTTGGGTTGGTAGTAATGGAATGGTTTCATTATCTAAAATGAAGAACATTTCCCACCAAAGGATCAGTCCAATAATACCACTCACTGGTAAATAGCGCAATACTTCTTCGTGAATCTCCGCTATTTGAATATGGAACATCATAACAACGAATAGGAATGAAACGGCTATAGCTCCTATATGAACTACTGGGAAGATCATTGCGAAGAAGTCGAGACCTAACAAAAGAAGTAAACCTGAAGTGTCGCGAAAGACTGGAATGGGAAACAAAACGGAATGTACCGGATTTTTTGCACGTGCAACCATCAAACCAGAGACCAAAGCAGGGCTCGACAAAACAGAAAGTATCATGACTTATTAAGATTCACTTGTAGTTCCGCTTCTTGCTCTAACAGAAAGACTTGCCGGAAATCTGGTTGGTCCAACCAAGAAAGGCATGGGAGTCTTTGGGCATCTCACAGTAATGCAACGATCAAATCTTAATAAGATGTTGACCCGTTTTTCTTTTCTTTGCTGATTCCTCTCAATGAAATTTGCCATGTTGCACTAAGTTACTTACGGATGTATGCATGCAATCCGGGAACACTTTGGGGTGAACACCCATCCGAACAAGTAGGGTCAATAGTTCAGCATTTAGGCCGTAACATTTAGCAAAAAAAATCTTTAACCCAACAAGTGCTCTCCGAACCAAGCTAGATAGTCTCCTATCACTAGGCTCACCAACCAACCTGGACTTTGATTCTTATTATTCCTACCGGATACAAAAACCATAAGGATTGTTTCCAGCCATGAGTTCCCATATGACATGACATAAGCGCTCTTGGGTGGGCTGGGCCGTTCCATCAAATCTTTGAGAAGGGGCCCAATCTCGTATTTGATGGTCGGCGTGGCGATAGGCTTCGCTTCTACGACTGCCTCCCCAGCCGTTGCAAACACTGAGCGAGAACGGTAAGGGGCGCACAAACAATGTCGTTGCGCGGGGATGCGATTCGCCAAGCTGGGGCAAACAAAGCCGTCCGGCCCCCACCGGATTAGGAATGCGAAGGCCTCTCCTTTTTTCTCATTTTGTTTGAGGCTAGAGAATGAAATGCAGAAATAGGAGAAGGGTTCCAAACCTTTTTTGGTTTAAGGGCTGCTCGCCCTACCGAAGTACCAAAGACTTTCGAGGCTTACACCTTCCTATTACACGACCTAAAAAAAGGCTTTCAGTAGCGCCCTTAGAATCTAAGCCTTTTGTTTTGAAGCGCCAGTAGTTGTAGCTGTGGGTAGAACTTTCGTTCTTATCGCTCTGGGTTTCGATCTATATGACCTCCGGGCGGTACAAAGTACACCTCTTCCGTAGAGGCAGGTAGTAACCTAACCTTTAAGAGTCTGTTCAAGGTAGCTTGCTTACTTAGTGCTTGCGCTAAGGTTCTGAAAGAAAACAAGCTCGACCATAGGGAGAGGTAGTTTACTTGCTTAGTGTGAAACGCTAAGAGAGGAGCCCTCTTACCTATCAATGGAAAGATCTCCACGCGTGGCGTGATAAGGAATCCTAGAAAAGATCGATTGAGACTCCCTCCCCGGTCCCACGAGGGTCTCTACGTACTTGTCCAGTCCAGGACAACTGAGATCTTCCGGTCTGTGTGCGTGGGAGCAGCTCAAACAAAGAAGAGTCTGGTCTGAATTCAGGCCCGGCCCCCGTACTATGCAAAAGAATCGAGGCCGGGGGGTCTCGACCATAGTGGTTCCCCCCCCCCCCCCGCCTTTGGTGATTTACCAAACAAATAGGCCTAGATCTATGCCTCTTAATGAATCGAATGGTCCTTCGACCTTCATTTGATTCCGACGGCCGGCATAGATCTCATGGGACCCGCCCACTATTACTACGAAAAAAGTACTGCCCCCTTCCTGGTCCTTTCGAACCAGATATTTAAAAACCTGGGGAGTCAGCTACTTCTATTAGCGCCGGACCTTGAGTCGAATTGATCGTGTCATGTGCAACGTCCATCAATGATGGTTCATTAATGTCCATTGATTTAGACTCCTTCCCCCTTCCCAACTACGAATAAGATCGAGAGGAGCCCGAAAGCCCCCAAACCAAGAACGGAAACGGAAGCCTTTCGATTCACTCCCCATTCTCTCTTAAATAAAGCTCGCCCTCAAGCCCTGGGCAGGTCGGCCGGGTCTTTCCCTGTTGTTCTGTTCCCGCCACGAGAAAGACGCAGAGAAGAGGTATGCCCAGCGCGCGGAGGATCCGTTGAGAGTTTCTGTTGTCTCGGTAGGGAACTGTACGATCTTTTCCCCTATTGTATTGAATAAAAAAAAAAAAAAAAAGAGGTCAGTGCTACGGCCCCCTATTGTTTGATCCAATATTGACCGGAGACGAGCCCCGACTTCCATAGGTCCTTGGTTTGACCTCCCGTAGTGGCCTTGCTTTTAATAAAGTGGAGCGGGGAAATTTTCTCGTACTTGCTCAGTGTGCTCCCCTTTCGTCGAGTGCCCCGCCCGGTTAACTGGGCTGTTGGCCTACCAAGCACTTGCCCGCTGCTCCTGCCGCCCGAAAAGCGGGCGGAGCGCGCGTTCTCCTTACTGTTCTCTCCGCCGGCCCCCCCCATTGCTCTAGCCGTAAGCTATGGCAGCTCCGGCTCGCAACCACGGGTGCGAGGCCGGGGTGGGCTCAGCGGTCAGGTTAGCCCCCATTCGAATTACGTTAGGGGGTCTTTCGCTTTTGCCAGATCTAGAGAGATACTACGAGTCCTCCGTCCCAGATTCCATCGCCGCGGCCATCTGGTTCACCGGTACTACCAAAAAGTCTCATGCTTACGTTACTGTTATTGATGGTTTTATTATCTTGGACCACGAAGACCCCGGTCGTGCTTCTGGTTTCCATTCCCATCATCATATTGATGATAAATCACCTCGTGCTCTGCCATAAGAACTTGGAGTCCGTATCATGGTGAAGGTAAGGTAACGCTGTGATTCTTGCTCAAAAAGCAGACCGAACGCGTTCGAGTTATTGGCTCGTCCAACCCGGCTGCATTCATGAATCGCTCGTTCAACTGTCCCTCGGAGACACGGTCGAGAAGTACCATGTATGGTTGCCCCCCGTCCTTTCTTTATCTCGGTCCCAAGATACGGCTCAGCCAAAAAACGTGAGCGCCCCCGCGCGAGCCTTATTTTATTAGTAAAGTCAAGCTTTGGCCCCTAAAGACTCAAGAAATGGATCAAAAAAAGGGGGGACTTCTGCAACGGGCTATGCCACCCAAACCAACTGAGGGAAGTCGCATCCGTCCCATCGCAAGCACCTACAATGTCATGATCACATTGGTTTACCCCTTTTTTCTTTGGTAGTTCAACGGACGGTCGCCCCTCCAACAAGAAAAGGTATAAATATGGAAACTTCTCTGCCATTTGGATCGGAGAATTTATGGAGGAAATCAGGTTTTAAATTTCCAGAAACCAAACGATTATATAGCCAAAGGGAATACGCCGCGCTAAAATCATCCCAAGCGCAGCTAATGTGGCTACTAAGCTATTTCTTTGGAAAGCTCCTACTAAGATGGGAAATTCCCGATAAAGCTGCTAGTACCGGGTGAACTCATATTGGCCAAAGTGGAAGAGAAGGAAATGGTAGAGAGATTCGCATGGTGCTCACTGAACCTCCGTAATATCTAACAAGTCGAGTCTTATGTCGGTCATATAGAACACCAACACATAGAAAAAGGGCTGAAGGAACCAGTCCATGACTTAACATCGGTAGAATGCTACCTCCAATTCCCTGTATGTTCGATAGAGCCATAGATTCTCCCCCACTGATCGGAGTACGCCGATTACCCCCCGAACCGTACAAGATAGTTACCACCTATCATACGGCTTTCTAACTTCACTTCTTTTTCTAGTCGTTCCGCTCTGTCGATCGATGGTAGTATAAGAGATCTGTAACTCCCAGAAATTATTTACATAATGGTTCCTGCTTCCTACCCATAGTTAGCATGTATCTCCCGGGTCATACTTGAGTATCACATCGTAGACCCCCACCCCAACTCTATCTTCCTTATCAGTGAACCGGAAATAGTGCATAGGTACTCTTCAATGCAGCGGGGGACGAGACGACGTGACATACTACGTTCACGTACAGAAGTGCTGCCCTTCGGCTCGGCAATATGGAACCTCTCAACAGCCCCCGTTCCTTTATGAGGTCCTATCGGGATAGATCGGCCCAATCCTTTCCCCTCCCCCTCCCTCCATAAGACCCTCTTTTTCTTTCCCCCTCGAGAAAGAGAAAGAAGAGAATAACTAACTCCTTTCTTTCTTCTCTTCTTTCATGTGAACGGCCCCTTCTTGTATCGAATATCGAAAGGTTTTTCGTGCTATACACCACGTTGAGAAAGACCAGCCTCCTATGTACCGTACCATTTTTTTGACCTCGAAAGGGGGGTCCTCCTTATGATGCTACGGACGGCTGTCCGAAGTGCAAGGGGTAAACTCGGACTCGGATAGGATAGGATTGTGCGCGCCCGGCCCTTTAGGTGTTATATTTTGGCCGAGTTTACCGTACCTCCGGCCCTTATGTTACGCGACCATAATATTTTGTTACGTGCCACCGCTGTTACGCCAGAAATAAATGGTTCCACACGAGCTCCCGTTCTGCGGCGTGGCGGCAGGACCGATAGGGGATTGGCTCCGGGTGTAGATAGGGTCAAATCTGCAGGGGTCATGCAAGTAAATAGGCCCCTTCCCTTCTCTTGGGATGGTTTAGAAGGCGCTTTCCGATCTACGGTCCCTCGGAGCGAGGGGTTAGGCAGGTAGTATGGGCCCTCTGACTTCCAGCTATGTGCTGTGCGGCTTCCGCGAAGCGAATGAAGGGAAGCTCGAAGAGCTTACGGGTGAGCGTACGCTTACTCTCAGCCTCTTTGATTGGTAGGCGGGCGGCCTAAGCCCCCTACTTAAGATTACATTCATAAGGGGAATTTTATGTTGCCGTGACGCTTTTGGTAGGCCTACTACTCTACTATAGGCGACTTTTAGCTTCTATAGCGGCCCTTCCTTTTTTTGTGTAGTTGTAGTTTGTATTGGTACTGAATGAACATATCAAACAAAGGCGAGCAGTATAAGCCCTTCTCCGGCCTGGGAAAAGCAGCGAACTCTAGAAGCTAGGG
Organism: Oemleria cerasiformis; assembly: GCA_037349345.1. Lineage (NCBI taxonomy): Eukaryota > Viridiplantae > Streptophyta > Magnoliopsida > Rosales > Rosaceae > Oemleria > Oemleria cerasiformis. Next base: position 4,361 of record JAZGTL010000103.1, on the reverse strand, counting down.
CGTTGTTCGCCTTTGGACACGAACACTATTCCGTTCTCAGCGGGGAAACCCGCCCTAGAGATTGAACGCCGACTTATCTTATTGCCGTTCAATCTAAGACAGCGCTGATAGCTTGTAGTGAACAGCCCCCTTATGAAACCAACCGAAAGCAGCCTTTGGTACTTAAGTAGTTAAGGTTTGGAACTCTTGCAACTATGATAGAAAGCCGTTTGCTTGTTGCCAACCCCTTCGCCTTTCTTTTGAATCAAAGTTGGTCGCGACTGTTGTATTTTAGTCGGGCGGGGGGCTTATACGGCAGCTCCGCTTCCTCGTCTTGCTTCTCGCAAAGCTTCTAGCTTGCTTCTCTCGCGCTTGCTTGCGCAAAGGCTTAAAGTCCTTTTCGCTAGGTCCAAAAGCTTCCGTCAAGGCGAAAGATCTGATCCAACAGAAATCCCGCATGTTGAGCGCAGCTGATATGCGGCTACAGCTAGGCGATCATATCATGCCATAATCTAATTTTATATGTATAAAGATATTCCCTAGATATACAGATAGAATAGATATTCATGGATAGACAGACATTCTATTGATTCTGAGTTTTGGGGCTGAAAAAGCTCGTCGATCCAAATGAATCATTCTTCTGGTCTCTATTCGCCCCCCGCCCCCAAACTGACCCGCAGCGCAGCACCCATTCGCTTCGCGCGCGGGAGGCAACGAAGTTCGGCTCATGGGACCGCGGCGGAGTGGAGCAGCCGCGACACGAAGTTCCTTACCTTAGCTGGATCTCGCTGATGCCACCTAAACGGTAGGTAGGCGACGGATGTGTGACGTTTGGAGTTGTCGTTCGTGCACCTGTCCCCAATGGAAGAATGAGTGATCCGTTCCCCTGCGGATCATGGCTTTACCACTCGGTCCCCGATGGCCAGCGGGGGATTCGGTATAGCAGCTCACGTTCGTTTGCGCTGCGCGTTCCCGCTGAACTGGACACGTGTTAGCTGTAGGAAGTATGGTTCCGAAAGTGACTTCGGTTTGCCAGTTCAGGCTCAACTCCTCGCTTTACGTTAGCGGACCTACAGGTCGGGCCGGGGCTCTGCGCTCTTTCTTTCTGTGTGGGACGATGCCGGGGAGAGAAGGGAATGCGTCGAGGCGGCGAACAACAACACAACTACATTTTGGCTTTTCCCTCCATGAGATGAGCCCAGTGCATTGGACCGATGGATAAGAGAGCTGACTGAGCTGGCCTAAAAAGCGCTTGGGCGTTCTACGTACGATGTAGTAGACTCCATCAGATACATATCGATTTCTTTCGGATGGATCAAGAATAGATGGTTGTTTCATCAATAGAAAAAAAGAGGAGATTTCCCCTTATTATTGATGGATTCCCTCTCTATCCATTCCTACTCTTTCGATCCATCAGAACAGATCAGGCTATCTATCAATCGATTTGAAAATAGCACGTTCATATCGCTTTTCGTTCATTTCCGCCACGCCAACATAGCCGCCATAATAAGAAGCAGGCGAAGCAGCTAGAAGCGAGCGCTTCTAGCCCTTTCATTCTTATTCACGAATGAATTGGGAAAGCCAACAGAAAGATTAGATTCTGACTTCGTAGCGCCGGTGCTGCTGTTGCCTGCGCGTAGGGCCGTCCCCCACTCCCGTCCCGGGGCGCTAAGGGGCTTTTGTTTTTGAAGGAGACGGCAGTGTTTTGTTTTGCTGACGCCTCGAATCAAGCTTTTGTTGCGACATGCTATGTTTTCTCCCCCATTGCTAGTAGGTTGATGGGTCGCACGCCCGGCACACATGTTTTGGCCTTGTGTGTCCATAACTCAAAATAGGTGACCTAACGGCCGCCGCCCGACTAAACATACCAATAGTCACCAGATTCATATGGGCTACTGAGGAGTAAGCAATGATCTTCTTAAGATCGATCTGTCTTGAAGTGGTCAAGGAAGTATATATTATAGCAATCGCGCTTGGAGTATAAATGAAAGGAGTGGAACAAAGTGTCGCTTCGGGAAACATGGGTATTGAAAATCTTAAAAACCCGTAGGTTCCCAATTTTAAAGGAATTCCTGCCAAGATGACGGATCCTGCCGTAGGTGCCTCTACATGAGCTTCGGGTAACCAAATATGAACTGGTACCATAGGCACTTTGACGGCGAAAGAGGCGAAAGAAGCAATCCATAGAAAGATTTGGCGCCGCTCACTAAATTCTGTGGTTAATGATATTTGTAAATCGGTGGTTCCTGTTTGGAGAAGAATCAACAGAATAGCTAATAGCATAAAAACAGATCCAAGTAAAGTATAAAGGAAAAACTGATATGCTGCCTTGATCTTTCTTTGTCTCGAACCCCATACCCCTATAATAATGGTAGAGTAAGGGGTGGCCCCAAAGCGGAATTGACCGGTGGTGGTTGGCCGAAGCTCCAGTAGGTAGCCACTCCCTTCTCAGGGAACCGTACGTGAGACTTCCGCATCATACGGCTCCGTCCCGAGCTTCCGTCGTCGGCCTTTGTCATTAGACCACTATCTATGCATGTATTTTCAGCCTGGACTCTCGAATCTTTTGCTTCTCGGGTGGTGGCGAACAATGCAGCTTGCGTTGCGGGAGATGCCCGCCCGTGGGGCCCGGCCCTCTTCTCACCCGAAAGAACCGCTCACTACCTAGCCGGACTAGTGGGGCCCTATCTGGAGACATACTGAAAACCATGCCTTTCGAACCGAACGCAACGCCCGTCTTCCAAATAAAAAGATAAATGGGCTCGTTGGGAAAAGAAAGGTGGAGTGCGGCCTGTAGAGCACATGTAACGCACAGTCGGGTTGCTCACGCAGCGGATCTCTCTCTCTCTCTTTCTATCTAAAGATATCTAGAGAGAGATGTGAAAGTAATAACCTTATGTTATGGCCGCCCCCGACTTACGGCCTTTACGCTACTACTACTGTGTGTGATGTGAGCGCTTCAAATTGGTTTGATCTTTCCCAATTATCCTAGCCGGAACTTGTACGCAGCACGTATACGGAGGTGCATGCATAAAGGTTTGGAACCCTTTTCTTATCTGATAAGGGCAGGACCCTACCCCATTAACCCTCTGCCGAGCTTAACCCTGCCCGCATTTCCTTTTGAAGGGAGCCAAATAAATGTCAACACCTGCTGCCAATAGTCTTTCTTCGGAATTATACTGAGCGGGTCGATCCTCCCCTCCCGTTTGTTTTAGCAACTTATCCTAGGGTCTCCTCACTAAGGGCTCCCCGGCGACGACAGAGGAACCAACCCGCCTGCCGTGGCGGGGCGGCTTTTTTGTTTCACAATAAGACCTGGACGATTATCCCTACCCTCGGTAGCTTACGAGTTTACGTCCATCCCTGGTCGGATACAGTTTCCTTTCGATTTCTCCCTTGTAGCCGTTACCCGAATTCGCGCAAGTGTGTCCACACCCCCCCCAAACTGACTTGACGAGGAATCCATTCTCGCGAACAAACACAACCCCTACACACACCTAGGAGCACCCCTTCCTGCATATCCATACAAGACCCGAGTAGGCGGGTCGAGGTCCTACGAGGTACCCACTACTCGGAGTACCCTCCCAAAAGGAAAAAGATGTGTCTGTCGGGTTCGGTTCTTCTTAGTTGGGTTGGGCGGGTTCGACCAGAAATGCTATGCTTACACACAAGACTACCCCTCTTCCCGAAAGCTTCGCGGGGACTACTTCACGGCGACGGACGACCGCCCGTAGGGGGTTTACTGCACAAGGCCCCTGCAGAGGAAAAGCTTTATCCCAGCGAATAGAAGATGCTCAGCTCCGCACAACATAGGGATTAGCACGCTTTCGGGAAGAACATAGAATAGTAAAGGATCGAACACGGCGATCATTAGAAATTCACGAATTAGAGATGCTGTAATATACTCTTTCCCATAACTTCTCATACCAGACCAACCACTGAAATGCAAATAGGGATCAGAAATGTGGTCAATATCACGAAGAATAAAGAGATACCATCTATACCCAAAATCAAATTTATGTTTTCATAAGGAAGCCATCGAAGGCTTTCCACAAATTGAGATTTGGCCGTAGAAGGATCAAATTGTATCCGAGGAACAGGGGGATACAAAAAAGTAATAAGAGAGGCACACAGACCAATTAATCGTATCGGTCGTATTCTTGAATTTGGAATGAAAAGAGGAGTAATGCTTCCTAGCACGGGACATAGAATAAGACCACTTAGATCAGAATAGCATTCACAGAAATGTTCTAACATAGAGTAGAATCGAACATTGAAGAGATTAGTTGACAACAGTAAAAAGATGGGCGCCTAATTCCAATACAATAGGGGTCTATCGGTGCAAGTCAGCTGAACACCATGATTGATGAGTAGGTAGGTGG
>JAZGTL010000102.1:482500-484644 GCA_037349345.1 Oemleria cerasiformis | reverse complement strand
TTTGGGAAGATGTCCCGAAGACAACTACGACCAAACTAGGCATAAAAAGGGACACGAAGGAACACCGAAGGGACACCGAGGAAGGAGAGAGCCGGCAGTTCGTTGCCCAAGCAAGGAGCCTGCCGACGCATCACCCTATTCACCACTCACACGCCATGACGTTAGCTAAAGCCCAGAACCACAAAACGAACCGCAGGGTCGGCCAGCGAAATGACTAGACGACAATGCGGGAACATCGAGAGGAACAAAGCCTGCGCCGCTGGGCGTGGCAACAACCGAAAGCAACCCTCAACCGACATAGCAGGCCATTTGGGAAGGTGTCCCGAAGACATCTACGACCAAACTAGGCATAAGAAGGGACACCGAAGGGACACCGAGGAAGGAGAGAGCCGGCAGTTCGTTGCCCAAGCAAGGAGCCTACCGACGCATCACCCTATTCACCACTCACACGCCATGACGTTAGCTAAAGCCCAGAACCACAAAACGAACCGCAAGGGTCGGCCAGCGAAATGACTAGACGACAATGCGGGAACATCGAGTGGAACAAAGCCTGCGCCGCTGGGCGTGGCAACAACCGAAAGCAACCCTCAACCGACATAGCAGGCCATTTGGGAAGGTGTCCCGAAGACATCTACGACCAAACTAGGCATAAGAAGGGACACCGAAGGGACACCGAGGAAGGAGAGACACCGAAGGGACACCGATGGGCTCAAAGGGACACCGAGGGACTCGAAGGGACACGGAGGGTGGGCTGCCCATGCCCGGGAACATCGCCTTCCTATCGAGAGAACCACTACCCCCCTATATAGGATTATTTTCATTTTCAGCATTTGCAGCAGCAAACATCACCTATGTGCGTGGGGAGTAATGGTCATTTAGGAAGCAAGGAGGAGAGTACTACTACCCCCCTATATAGGATTATTTTCATTTTCAGCATTTGCAGCAGCAAACATCACCTATGTGCGTGGGGAGTAATGGACATTTAGGAAGCAAGGAGGAGAGGACCACTACCCCCCTATATAGGATTATTTTCATTTTCAGCATTAGCAGCAGCAAACATCACCTATGTGCGAGGGGAGTAATGGGCATTTAGCAAGCAGGGACTCCATGGGACTCGAACTATGGACCAGGAGAGGGAGTTTGGAAGATGCCGCGTAGCCAACTATGACAAAACATGTCTCAGCTTGGTCGAAGGGGCTGAGAGGGACTCGAATGGACACCGAGGGACGCCGAGGGACTCAAAGGGACTCGAAGGGACTCGAAGGGACTCAAAGGGACGATTAGGGACGTTTAGGGACGCGCGACGCGCGACGCGCGGTGGCTAAAGCCCACGGATCACCAACTTCCTGACGGGAGGACCACTACCCCCCTATATAGGATTATTTTCATTTTCAGCATTAGCAGCAGCAAACATGGCCTATGTGCGAGGGGAGTACTGCACATTTTGGAAGCAGGGAGGAGAGAACCCCTTCCCCCCTATATAGGATTATTTTCATTCTCAGCATTAGCAGCAGCAAACATCACCTATGCGCGAGGGGAGTATTGCACATTTAAGAAGAAGGGAGGAGAAGAGCAGTACCCCCTATATAGGATTAATTTCATTTTCAGCATTAGCAGCAGCAAACATCACCTATGTGCGAGGGGAGTACTGCACATTTTGGAAGCAGGGAGGAGAGAACCCCTTCCCCCCTATATAGGATTATTTTCATTCTCAGCATTAGCAGCAGCAAACATCACCTATGCGCGAGGGGAGTATTGCACATTTAAGAAGAAGGGAGGAGAGGAGCAGTACCCCCCTATATAGGATTATTTTCATTTTCAGCATTAGCAGCAGCAAACATGGCCTATGTGCGAGGGGAGTACTGCACATTTTGGAAGCAGGGAGGAGAGAACCCCTTCCCCCCTATATAGGATTATTTTCATTCTCAGCATTAGCAGCAGCAAACATCACCTATGCGCGAGGGGAGTATTGCACATTTAAGAAGAAGGGAGGAGAGGACCAGTACCCCCTATATAGGATTATTTTCATTTTCAGCATTAGCAGCAGCAAACATCACCTAAGTGCGAGGGGAGTAATGCACATTTAGGGCGCAGGGACTCCAAGGGACATGTCAAGGAACTAAAAGGTACGCCGAGGGACGCCA
>JAZGTL010000102.1:440000-442500 GCA_037349345.1 Oemleria cerasiformis | reverse complement strand
CAACCGACATAGCAGGCCATTTGGGAAGATGTCCCGAAGACAACTACGACCAAACTAGGCATAAAAAGGGACACGAAGGAACACCGAAGGGACACCGAGGAAGGAGAGAGCCGGCAGTTCGTTGCCCAAGCAAGGAGCCTGCCGACGCATCACCCTATTCACCACTCACACGCCATGACGTTAGCTAAAGCCCAGAACCACAAAACGAACCGCAAGGGTCGGCCAGCGAAATGACTAGACGACAATGCGGGAACATCGAGTGGAACAAAGCCTGCGCCGCTGGGCGTGGCAACAACCGAAAGCAACCCTCAACCGACATAGCAGGCCATTTGGGAAGGTGTCCCGAAGACATCTACGACCAAACTAGGCATAAGAAGGGACACCGAAGGGACACCGAGGAAGGAGAGAGCCGGCAGTTCGTTGCCCAAGCAAGGAGCCTACCGACGCATCACCCTATTCACCACTCACACGCCATGACGTTAGCTAAAGCCCAGAACCACAAAACGAACCGCAAGGGTCGGCCAGCGAAATGACTAGACGACAATGCGGGAACATCGAGTGGAACAAAGCCTGCGCCGCTGGGCGTGGCAACAACCGAAAGCAACCCTCAACCGACATAGCAGGCCATTTGGGAAGGTGTCCCGAAGACATCTACGACCAAACTAGGCATAAGAAGGGACACCGAAGGGACACCGAGGAAGGAGAGACACCGAAGGGACACCGATGGGCTCAAAGGGACACCGAGGGACTCGAAGGGACACGGAGGGTGGGCTGCCCATGCCCGGGAACATCGCCTTCCTATCGAGAGAACCACTACCCCCCTATATAGGATTATTTTCATTTTCAGCATTTGCAGCAGCAAACATCACCTATGTGCGTGGGGAGTAATGGTCATTTAGGAAGCAAGGAGGAGAGTACTACTACCCCCCTATATAGGATTATTTTCATTTTCAGCATTTGCAGCAGCAAACATCACCTATGTGCGTGGGGAGTAATGGACATTTAGGAAGCAAGGAGGAGAGGACCACTACCCCCCTATATAGGATTATTTTCATTTTCAGCATTAGCAGCAGCAAACATCACCTATGTGCGAGGGGAGTAATGGGCATTTAGCAAGCAGGGACTCCATGGGACTCGAACTATGGACCAGGAGAGGGAGTTTGGAAGATGCCGCGTAGCCAACTATGACAAAACATGTCTCAGCTTGGTCGAAGGGGCTGAGAGGGACTCGAATGGACACCGAGGGACGCCGAGGGACTCGAAGGGACTCAAAGGGACTCGAAGGGACTCAAAGGGACGATTAGGGACGTTTAGGGACGCGCGACGCGCGACGCGCGGTGGCTAAAGCCCACGGATCACCAACTTCCTGACGGGAGGACCACTACCCCCCTATATAGGATTATTTTCATTTTCAGCATTAGCAGCAGCAAACATGGCCTATGTGCGAGGGGAGTACTGCACATTTTGGAAGCAGGGAGGAGAGAACCCCTTCCCCCCTATATAGGATTATTTTCATTCTCAGCATTAGCAGCAGCAAACATCACCTATGCGCGAGGGGAGTATTGCACATTTAAGAAGAAGGGAGGAGAAGAGCAGTACCCCCTATATAGGATTAATTTCATTTTCAGCATTAGCAGCAGCAAACATCACCTATGTGCGAGGGGAGTACTGCACATTTTGGAAGCAGGGAGGAGAGAACCCCTTCCCCCCTATATAGGATTATTTTCATTCTCAGCATTAGCAGCAGCAAACATCACCTATGCGCGAGGGGAGTATTGCACATTTAAGAAGAAGGGAGGAGAGGAGCAGTACCCCCCTATATAGGATTATTTTCATTTTCAGCATTAGCAGCAGCAAACATGGCCTATGTGCGAGGGGAGTACTGCACATTTTGGAAGCAGGGAGGAGAGAACCCCTTCCCCCCTATATAGGATTATTTTCATTCTCAGCATTAGCAGCAGCAAACATCACCTATGCGCGAGGGGAGTATTGCACATTTAAGAAGAAGGGAGGAGAGGACCAGTACCCCCTATATAGGATTATTTTCATTTTCAGCATTAGCAGCAGCAAACATCACCTAAGTGCGAGGGGAGTAATGCACATTTAGGGCGCAGGGACTCCAAGGGACATGTCAAGGAACTAAAAGGTACGCCGAGGGACGCCAAAGGGACCCCCGAGGGGCTCCAAGGAACGACGAGTGGCACCATTCTGTTACTACACGCAGCAAAAACAGGAACCCGCTTTGCGCAGAATCAAATCTTGATTCATCACTGAGGAAGGAGAGAGCCGGCAGTTCGTTGCCCAAGCAAGGAGCCTGCCGACGCATCACCCCATTCACCACTCACACGCCATGACGTTAGCTAAAGCCCAGAACCACCAAACGAAACGCAAGGGTCGGCCAGCGAAATGACTAGACGACAATGCGGGAACATCGAGTGGAACAAAGCCCGCGCCGCTGGGCGTGGTAAAAATCGAAAGCAACCCTCAACCGACATAGCAG
>JAZGTL010000102.1:407500-410000 GCA_037349345.1 Oemleria cerasiformis | reverse complement strand
GGAGAGAGCCGGCAGTTCGTTGCCCAAGCAAGGAGCCTACCGACGCATCACCCTATTCACCACTCACACGCCATGACGTTAGCTAAAGCCCAGAACCACAAAACGAACCGCAAGGGTCGGCCAGCGAAATGACTAGACGACAATGCGGGAACATCGAGTGGAACAAAGCCTGCGCCGCTGGGCGTGGCAACAACCGAAAGCAACCCTCAACCGACATAGCAGGCCATTTGGGAAGGTGTCCCGAAGACATCTACGACCAAACTAGGCATAAGAAGGGACACCGAAGGGACACCGAGGAAGGAGAGACACCGAAGGGACACCGATGGGCTCAATGGGACACCGAGGGACTCGAAGGGACACGGAGGGTGGGCTGCCCATGCCCGGGAACATCGCCTTCCTATCGAGAGAACCACTACCCCCCTATATAGGATTATTTTCATTTTCAGCATTTGCAGCAGCAAACATCACCTATGTGCGTGGGGAGTAATGGTCATTTAGGAAGCAAGGAGGAGAGTACTACTACCCCCCTATATAGGATTATTTTCATTTTCAGCATTTGCAGCAGCAAACATCACCTATGTGCGTGGGGAGTAATGGACATTTAGGAAGCAAGGAGGAGAGGACCACTACCCCCCTATATAGGATTATTTTCATTTTCAGCATTAGCAGCAGCAAACATCACCTATGTGCGAGGGGAGTAATGGGCATTTAGCAAGCAGGGACTCCATGGGACTCGAACTATGGACCAGGAGAGGGAGTTTGGAAGATGCCGCGTAGCCAACTATGACAAAACATGTCTCAGCTTGGTCGAAGGGGCTGAGAGGGACTCGAATGGACACCGAGGGACGCCGAGGGACTCGAAGGGACTCAAAGGGACTCGAAGGGACTCAAAGGGACGATTAGGGACGTTTAGGGACGCGCGACGCGCGACGCGCGGTGGCTAAAGCCCACGGATCACCAACTTCCTGACGGGAGGACCACTACCCCCCTATATAGGATTATTTTCATTTTCAGCATTAGCAGCAGCAAACATGGCCTATGTGCGAGGGGAGTACTGCACATTTTGGAAGCAGGGAGGAGAGAACCCCTTCCCCCCTATATAGGATTATTTTCATTCTCAGCATTAGCAGCAGCAAACATCACCTATGCGCGAGGGGAGTATTGCACATTTAAGAAGAAGGGAGGAGAAGAGCAGTACCCCCTATATAGGATTAATTTCATTTTCAGCATTAGCAGCAGCAAACATCACCTATGTGCGAGGGGAGTACTGCACATTTTGGAAGCAGGGAGGAGAGAACCCCTTCCCCCCTATATAGGATTATTTTCATTCTCAGCATTAGCAGCAGCAAACATCACCTATGCGCGAGGGGAGTATTGCACATTTAAGAAGAAGGGAGGAGAGGAGCAGTACCCCCCTATATAGGATTATTTTCATTTTCAGCATTAGCAGCAGCAAACATGGCCTATGTGCGAGGGGAGTACTGCACATTTTGGAAGCAGGGAGGAGAGAACCCCTTCCCCCCTATATAGGATTATTTTCATTCTCAGCATTAGCAGCAGCAAACATCACCTATGCGCGAGGGGAGTATTGCACATTTAAGAAGAAGGGAGGAGAGGACCAGTACCCCCTATATAGGATTATTTTCATTTTCAGCATTAGCAGCAGCAAACATCACCTAAGTGCGAGGGGAGTAATGCACATTTAGGGCGCAGGGACTCCAAGGGACATGTCAAGGAACTAAAAGGTACGCCGAGGGACGCCAAAGGGACCCCCGAGGGGCTCCAAGGAACGACGAGTGGCACCATTCTGTTACTACACGCAGCAAAAACAGGAACCCGCTTTGCGCAGAATCAAATCTTGATTCATCACTGAGGAAGGAGAGAGCCGGCAGTTCGTTGCCCAAGCAAGGAGCCTGCCGACGCATCACCCCATTCACCACTCACACGCCATGACGTTAGCTAAAGCCCAGAACCACCAAACGAAACGCAAGGGTCGGCCAGCGAAATGACTAGACGACAATGCGGGAACATCGAGTGGAACAAAGCCCGCGCCGCTGGGCGTGGTAAAAATCGAAAGCAACCCTCAACCGACATAGCAGGCCATTTGGGAAGGTGTCCCGAAGACATCTACGACCAAACCAGGCATAAGAAGGGACAGGAAGGAACACCGAAGGGACACCGATGGGCTCAAAGGGACACCGAGGGACTCTAAGGGACGCTGGGGGGGTGGGCTGCCCAAGCCCGGGGACATCGCCTTCCTATCGAGAGGACCACTACCCCCCTATATAGGATTATTTTCATTTTCAGCATCTGCAGCAGCAAACATCACCTATGTACGTGGGGAGTACTGCACATTTAGGAAGCAGGGAGGAGAGCACCACTACCCCCCTATATAGGATTATTTTCATTTCCAGCATTAGCAGCAGCAAACATCAGCTATGTGCGAGGTGAGTAATGCACATTTGGGGCGCAGGGACTCCAAGGGACCTGTATATTGACG
>JAZGTL010000102.1:365000-367500 GCA_037349345.1 Oemleria cerasiformis | reverse complement strand
GCAAGGAGCCTACCGACGCATCACCCTATTCACCACTCACACGCCATGACGTTAGCTAAAGCCCAGAACCACAAAACGAACCGCAAGGGTCGGCCAGCGAAATGACTAGACGACAATGCGGGAACATCGAGTGGAACAAAGCCTGCGCCGCTGGGCGTGGCAACAACCGAAAGCAACCCTCAACCGACATAGCAGGCCATTTGGGAAGGTGTCCCGAAGACATCTACGACCAAACTAGGCATAAGAAGGGACACCGAAGGGACACCGAGGAAGGAGAGACACCGAAGGGACACCGATGGGCTCAAAGGGACACCGAGGGACTCGAAGGGACACGGAGGGTGGGCTGCCCATGCCCGGGAACATCGCCTTCCTATCGAGAGAACCACTACCCCCCTATATAGGATTATTTTCATTTTCAGCATTTGCAGCAGCAAACATCACCTATGTGCGTGGGGAGTAATGGTCATTTAGGAAGCAAGGAGGAGAGTACTACTACCCCCCTATATAGGATTATTTTCATTTTCAGCATTTGCAGCAGCAAACATCACCTATGTGCGTGGGGAGTAATGGACATTTAGGAAGCAAGGAGGAGAGGACCACTACCCCCCTATATAGGATTATTTTCATTTTCAGCATTAGCAGCAGCAAACATCACCTATGTGCGAGGGGAGTAATGGGCATTTAGCAAGCAGGGACTCCATGGGACTCGAACTATGGACCAGGAGAGGGAGTTTGGAAGATGCCGCGTAGCCAACTATGACAAAACATGTCTCAGCTTGGTCGAAGGGGCTGAGAGGGACTCGAATGGACACCGAGGGACGCCGAGGGACTCGAAGGGACTCAAAGGGACTCGAAGGGACTCAAAGGGACGATTAGGGACGTTTAGGGACGCGCGACGCGCGACGCGCGGTGGCTAAAGCCCACGGATCACCAACTTCCTGACGGGAGGACCACTACCCCCCTATATAGGATTATTTTCATTTTCAGCATTAGCAGCAGCAAACATGGCCTATGTGCGAGGGGAGTACTGCACATTTTGGAAGCAGGGAGGAGAGAACCCCTTCCCCCCTATATAGGATTATTTTCATTCTCAGCATTAGCAGCAGCAAACATCACCTATGCGCGAGGGGAGTATTGCACATTTAAGAAGAAGGGAGGAGAAGAGCAGTACCCCCTATATAGGATTAATTTCATTTTCAGCATTAGCAGCAGCAAACATCACCTATGTGCGAGGGGAGTACTGCACATTTTGGAAGCAGGGAGGAGAGAACCCCTTCCCCCCTATATAGGATTATTTTCATTCTCAGCATTAGCAGCAGCAAACATCACCTATGCGCGAGGGGAGTATTGCACATTTAAGAAGAAGGGAGGAGAGGAGCAGTACCCCCCTATATAGGATTATTTTCATTTTCAGCATTAGCAGCAGCAAACATGGCCTATGTGCGAGGGGAGTACTGCACATTTTGGAAGCAGGGAGGAGAGAACCCCTTCCCCCCTATATAGGATTATTTTCATTCTCAGCATTAGCAGCAGCAAACATCACCTATGCGCGAGGGGAGTATTGCACATTTAAGAAGAAGGGAGGAGAGGACCAGTACCCCCTATATAGGATTATTTTCATTTTCAGCATTAGCAGCAGCAAACATCACCTAAGTGCGAGGGGAGTAATGCACATTTAGGGCGCAGGGACTCCAAGGGACATGTCAAGGAACTAAAAGGTACGCCGAGGGACGCCAAAGGGACCCCCGAGGGGCTCCAAGGAACGACGAGTGGCACCATTCTGTTACTACACGCAGCAAAAACAGGAACCCGCTTTGCGCAGAATCAAATCTTGATTCATCACTGAGGAAGGAGAGAGCCGGCAGTTCGTTGCCCAAGCAAGGAGCCTGCCGACGCATCACCCCATTCACCACTCACACGCCATGACGTTAGCTAAAGCCCAGAACCACCAAACGAAACGCAAGGGTCGGCCAGCGAAATGACTAGACGACAATGCGGGAACATCGAGTGGAACAAAGCCCGCGCCGCTGGGCGTGGTAAAAATCGAAAGCAACCCTCAACCGACATAGCAGGCCATTTGGGAAGGTGTCCCGAAGACATCTACGACCAAACCAGGCATAAGAAGGGACAGGAAGGAACACCGAAGGGACACCGATGGGCTCAAAGGGACACCGAGGGACTCTAAGGGACGCTGGGGGGGTGGGCTGCCCAAGCCCGGGGACATCGCCTTCCTATCGAGAGGACCACTACCCCCCTATATAGGATTATTTTCATTTTCAGCATCTGCAGCAGCAAACATCACCTATGTACGTGGGGAGTACTGCACATTTAGGAAGCAGGGAGGAGAGCACCACTACCCCCCTATATAGGATTATTTTCATTTCCAGCATTAGCAGCAGCAAACATCAGCTATGTGCGAGGTGAGTAATGCACATTTGGGGCGCAGGGACTCCAAGGGACCTGTATATTGACGAGATTTTTTTGCAGGGAGGCTAAAACA
>JAZGTL010000102.1:355000-357500 GCA_037349345.1 Oemleria cerasiformis | reverse complement strand
CTACGACCAAACTAGGCATAAGAAGGGACACGAAGGAACACCGAAGGGACACCGAGGAAGGAGAGAGCCGGCAGTTCGTTGCCCAAGCAAGGAGCCTGCCGACGCATCACCCTATTCACCACTCACACGCCATGACGTTAGCTAAAGCCCAGAACCACAAAACGAACCGCAAGGGTCGGCCAGCGAAATGACTAGACGACAATGCGGGAACATCGAGTGGAACAAAGCCTGCGCCGCTGGGCGTGGCAACAACCGAAAGCAACCCTCAACCGACATAGCAGGCCATTTGGGAAGATGTCCCGAAGACAACTACGACCAAACTAGGCATAAAAAGGGACACGAAGGAACACCGAAGGGACACCGAGGAAGGAGAGAGCCGGCAGTTCGTTGCCCAAGCAAGGAGCCTGCCGACGCATCACCCTATTCACCACTCACACGCCATGACGTTAGCTAAAGCCCAGAACCACAAAACGAACCGCAAGGGTCGGCCAGCGAAATGACTAGACGACAATGCGGGAACATCGAGTGGAACAAAGCCTGCGCCGCTGGGCGTGGCAACAACCGAAAGCAACCCTCAACCGACATAGCAGGCCATTTGGGAAGGTGTCCCGAAGACATCTACGACCAAACTAGGCATAAGAAGGGACACCGAAGGGACACCGAGGAAGGAGAGAGCCGGCAGTTCGTTGCCCAAGCAAGGAGCCTACCGACGCATCACCCTATTCACCACTCACACGCCATGACGTTAGCTAAAGCCCAGAACCACAAAACGAACCGCAAGGGTCGGCCAGCGAAATGACTAGACGACAATGCGGGAACATCGAGTGGAACAAAGCCTGCGCCGCTGGGCGTGGCAACAACCGAAAGCAACCCTCAACCGACATAGCAGGCCATTTGGGAAGGTGTCCCGAAGACATCTACGACCAAACTAGGCATAAGAAGGGACACCGAAGGGACACCGAGGAAGGAGAGACACCGAAGGGACACCGATGGGCTCAAAGGGACACCGAGGGACTCGAAGGGACACGGAGGGTGGGCTGCCCATGCCCGGGAACATCGCCTTCCTATCGAGAGAACCACTACCCCCCTATATAGGATTATTTTCATTATCAGCATTTGCAGCAGCAAACATCACCTATGTGCGTGGGGAGTAATGGTCATTTAGGAAGCAAGGAGGAGAGTACTACTACCCCCCTATATAGGATTATTTTCATTTTCAGCATTTGCAGCAGCAAACATCACCTATGTGCGTGGGGAGTAATGGACATTTAGGAAGCAAGGAGGAGAGGACCACTACCCCCCTATATAGGATTATTTTATTTTCAGCATTAGCAGCAGCAAACATCACCTATGTGCGAGGGGAGTAATGGGCATTTAGCAAGCAGGGACTCCATGGGACTCGAACTATGGACCAGGAGAGGGAGTTTGGAAGATGCCGCGTAGCCAACTATGACAAAACATGTCTCAGCTTGGTCGAAGGGGCTGAGAGGGACTCGAATGGACACCGAGGGACGCCGAGGGACTCGAAGGGACTCGAAGGGACTCAAAGGGACGATTAGGGACGTTTAGGGACGCGCGACGCGCGACGCGCGGTGGCTAAAGCCCACGGATCACCAACTTCCTGACGGGAGGACCACTACCCCCCTATATAGGATTATTTTCATTTTCAGCATTAGCAGCAGCAAACATGGCCTATGTGCGAGGGGAGTACTGCACATTTTGGAAGCAGGGAGGAGAGAACCCCTTCCCCCCTATATAGGATTATTTTCATTCTCAGCATTAGCAGCAGCAAACATCACCTATGCGCGAGGGGAGTATTGCACATTTAAGAAGAAGGGAGGAGAAGAGCAGTACCCCCTATATAGGATTAATTTCATTTTCAGCATTAGCAGCAGCAAACATCACCTATGTGCGAGGGGAGTACTGCACATTTTGGAAGCAGGGAGGAGAGAACCCCTTCCCCCCTATATAGGATTATTTTCATTCTCAGCATTAGCAGCAGCAAACATCACCTATGCGCGAGGGGAGTATTGCACATTTAAGAAGAAGGGAGGAGAGGAGCAGTACCCCCCTATATAGGATTATTTTCATTTTCAGCATTAGCAGCAGCAAACATGGCCTATGTGCGAGGGGAGTACTGCACATTTTGGAAGCAGGGAGGAGAGAACCCCTTCCCCCCTATATAGGATTATTTTCATTCTCAGCATTAGCAGCAGCAAACATCACCTATGCGCGAGGGGAGTATTGCACATTTAAGAAGAAGGGAGGAGAGGACCAGTACCCCCTATATAGGATTATTTTCATTTTCAGCATTAGCAGCAGCAAACATCACCTAAGTGCGAGGGGAGTAATGCACATTTAGGGCGCAGGGACTCCAAGGGACATGTCAAGGAACTAAAAGGTACGCCGAGGGACGCCAAAGGGACCCCCGAGGACCCCCGAGGGGCTCCAAGGAACGACGAGTGGCACCATTCTGTTACTACACGCAGCAAAAACAGGA
>JAZGTL010000102.1:322500-325000 GCA_037349345.1 Oemleria cerasiformis | reverse complement strand
TATTCACCACTCACACGCCATGACGTTAGCTAAAGCCCAGAACCACAAAACGAACCGCAAGGGTCGGCCAGCGAAATGACTAGACGACAATGCGGGAACATCGAGTGGAACAAAGCCTGCGCCGCTGGGCGTGGCAACAACCGAAAGCAACCCTCAACCGACATAGCAGGCCATTTGGGAAGGTGTCCCGAAGACATCTACGACCAAACTAGGCATAAGAAGGGACACCGAAGGGACACCGAGGAAGGAGAGAGCCGGCAGTTCGTTGCCCAAGCAAGGAGCCTACCGACGCATCACCCTATTCACCACTCACACGCCATGACGTTAGCTAAAGCCCAGAACCACAAAACGAACCGCAAGGGTCGGCCAGCGAAATGACTAGACGACAATGCGGGAACATCGAGTGGAACAAAGCCTGCGCCGCTGGGCGTGGCAACAACCGAAAGCAACCCTCAACCGACATAGCAGGCCATTTGGGAAGGTGTCCCGAAGACATCTACGACCAAACTAGGCATAAGAAGGGACACCGAAGGGACACCGAGGAAGGAGAGACACCGAAGGGACACCGATGGGCTCAAAGGGACACCGAGGGACTCGAAGGGACACGGAGGGTGGGCTGCCCATGCCCGGGAACATCGCCTTCCTATCGAGAGAACCACTACCCCCCTATATAGGATTATTTTCATTTTCAGCATTTGCAGCAGCAAACATCACCTATGTGCGTGGGGAGTAATGGTCATTTAGGAAGCAAGGAGGAGAGTACTACTACCCCCCTATATAGGATTATTTTCATTTTCAGCATTTGCAGCAGCAAACATCACCTATGTGCGTGGGGAGTAATGGACATTTAGGAAGCAAGGAGGAGAGGACCACTACCCCCCTATATAGGATTATTTTCATTTTCAGCATTAGCAGCAGCAAACATCACCTATGTGCGAGGGGAGTAATGGGCATTTAGCAAGCAGGGACTCCATGGGACTCGAACTATGGACCAGGAGAGGGAGTTTGGAAGATGCCGCGTAGCCAACTATGACAAAACATGTCTCAGCTTGGTCGAAGGGGCTGAGAGGGACTCGAATGGACACCGAGGGACGCCGAGGGACTCGAAGGGACTCAAAGGGACTCGAAGGGACTCAAAGGGACGATTAGGGACGTTTAGGGACGCGACGACGCGCGACGCGCGGTGGCTAAAGCCCACGGATCACCAACTTCCTGACGGGAGGACCACTACCCCCCTATATAGGATTATTTTCATTTTCAGCATTAGCAGCAGCAAACATGGCCTATGTGCGAGGGGAGTACTGCACATTTTGGAAGCAGGGAGGAGAGAACCCCTTCCCCCCTATATAGGATTATTTTCATTCTCAGCATTAGCAGCAGCAAACATCACCTATGCGCGAGGGGAGTATTGCACATTTAAGAAGAAGGGAGGAGAAGAGCAGTACCCCCTATATAGGATTAATTTCATTTTCAGCATTAGCAGCAGCAAACATCACCTATGTGCGAGGGGAGTACTGCACATTTTGGAAGCAGGGAGGAGAGAACCCCTTCCCCCCTATATAGGATTATTTTCATTCTCAGCATTAGCAGCAGCAAACATCACCTATGCGCGAGGGGAGTATTGCACATTTAAGAAGAAGGGAGGAGAGGAGCAGTACCCCCCTATATAGGATTATTTTCATTTTCAGCATTAGCAGCAGCAAACATGGCCTATGTGCGAGGGGAGTACTGCACATTTTGGAAGCAGGGAGGAGAGAACCCCTTCCCCCCTATATAGGATTATTTTCATTCTCAGCATTAGCAGCAGCAAACATCACCTATGCGCGAGGGGAGTATTGCACATTTAAGAAGAAGGGAGGAGAGGACCAGTACCCCCTATATAGGATTATTTTCATTTTCAGCATTAGCAGCAGCAAACATCACCTAAGTGCGAGGGGAGTAATGCACATTTAGGGCGCAGGGACTCCAAGGGACATGTCAAGGAACTAAAAGGTACGCCGAGGGACGCCAAAGGGACCCCCGAGGGGCTCCAAGGAACGACGAGTGGCACCATTCTGTTACTACACGCAGCAAAAACAGGAACCCGCTTTGCGCAGAATCAAATCTTGATTCATCACTGAGGAAGGAGAGAGCCGGCAGTTCGTTGCCCAAGCAAGGAGCCTGCCGACGCATCACCCCATTCACCACTCACACGCCATGACGTTAGCTAAAGCCCAGAACCACCAAACGAAACGCAAGGGTCGGCCAGCGAAATGACTAGACGACAATGCGGGAACATCGAGTGGAACAAAGCCCGCGCCGCTGGGCGTGGTAAAAATCGAAAGCAACCCTCAACCGACATAGCAGGCCATTTGGGAAGGTGTCCCGAAGACATCTACGACCAAACCAGGCATAAGAAGGGACAGGAAGGAACACCGAAGGGACACCGATGGGCTCAAAGGGACACCGAGGGACTCTAAGGGACGCTGGGGGGGTGGGCTGCCCAAGCCCGGGGACATCG
>JAZGTL010000102.1:280000-282500 GCA_037349345.1 Oemleria cerasiformis | reverse complement strand
ACCACAAAACGAACCGCAAGGGTCGGCCAGCGAAATGACTAGACGACAATGCGGGAACATCGAGTGGAACAAAGCCTGCGCCGCTGGGCGTGGCAACAACCGAAAGCAACCCTCAACCGACATAGCAGGCCATTTGGGAAGATGTCCCGAAGACAACTACGACCAAACTAGGCATAAAAAGGGACACGAAGGAACACCGAAGGGACACCGAGGAAGGAGAGAGCCGGCAGTTCGTTGCCCAAGCAAGGAGCCTGCCGACGCATCACCCTATTCACCACTCACACGCCATGACGTTAGCTAAAGCCCAGAACCACAAAACGAACCGCAAGGGTCGGCCAGCGAAATGACTAGACGACAATGCGGGAACATCGAGTGGAACAAAGCCTGCGCCGCTGGGCGTGGCAACAACCGAAAGCAACCCTCAACCGACATAGCAGGCCATTTGGGAAGGTGTCCCGAAGACATCTACGACCAAACTAGGCATAAGAAGGGACACCGAAGGGACACCGAGGAAGGAGAGAGCCGGCAGTTCGTTGCCCAAGCAAGGAGCCTACCGACGCATCACCCTATTCACCACTCACACGCCATGACGTTAGCTAAAGCCCAGAACCACAAAACGAACCGCAAGGGTCGGCCAGCGAAATGACTAGACGACAATGCGGGAACATCGAGTGGAACAAAGCCTGCGCCGCTGGGCGTGGCAACAACCGAAAGCAACCCTCAACCGACATAGCAGGCCATTTGGGAAGGTGTCCCGAAGACATCTACGACCAAACTAGGCATAAGAAGGGACACCGAAGGGACACCGAGGAAGGAGAGACACCGAAGGGACACCGATGGGCTCAAAGGGACACCGAGGGACTCGAAGGGACACGGAGGGTGGGCTGCCCATGCCCGGGAACATCGCCTTCCTATCGAGAGAACCACTACCCCCCTATATAGGATTATTTTCATTTTCAGCATTTGCAGCAGCAAACATCACCTATGTGCGTGGGGAGTAATGGTCATTTAGGAAGCAAGGAGGAGAGTACTACTACCCCCCTATATAGGATTATTTTCATTTTCAGCATTTGCAGCAGCAAACATCACCTATGTGCGTGGGGAGTAATGGACATTTAGGAAGCAAGGAGGAGAGGACCACTACCCCCCTATATAGGATTATTTTCATTTTCAGCATTAGCAGCAGCAAACATCACCTATGTGCGAGGGGAGTAATGGGCATTTAGCAAGCAGGGACTCCATGGGACTCGAACTATGGACCAGGAGAGGGAGTTTGGAAGATGCCGCGTAGCCAACTATGACAAAACATGTCTCAGCTTGGTCGAAGGGGCTGAGAGGGACTCGAATGGACACCGAGGGACGCCGAGGGACTCAAAGGGACTCGAAGGGACTCGAAGGGACTCAAAGGGACGATTAGGGACGTTTAGGGACGCGCGACGCGCGACGCGCGGTGGCTAAAGCCCACGGATCACCAACTTCCTGACGGGAGGACCACTACCCCCCTATATAGGATTATTTTCATTTTCAGCATTAGCAGCAGCAAACATGGCCTATGTGCGAGGGGAGTACTGCACATTTTGGAAGCAGGGAGGAGAGAACCCCTTCCCCCCTATATAGGATTATTTTCATTCTCAGCATTAGCAGCAGCAAACATCACCTATGCGCGAGGGGAGTATTGCACATTTAAGAAGAAGGGAGGAGAAGAGCAGTACCCCCTATATAGGATTAATTTCATTTTCAGCATTAGCAGCAGCAAACATCACCTATGTGCGAGGGGAGTACTGCACATTTTGGAAGCAGGGAGGAGAGAACCCCTTCCCCCCTATATAGGATTATTTTCATTCTCAGCATTAGCAGCAGCAAACATCACCTATGCGCGAGGGGAGTATTGCACATTTAAGAAGAAGGGAGGAGAGGACCAGTACCCCCCTATATAGGATTATTTTCATTTTCAGCATTAGCAGCAGCAAACATGGCCTATGTGCGAGGGGAGTACTGCACATTTTGGAAGCAGGGAGGAGAGAACCCCTTCCCCCCTATATAGGATTATTTTCATTCTCAGCATTAGCAGCAGCAAACATCACCTATGCGCGAGGGGAGTATTGCACATTTAAGAAGAAGGGAGGAGAGGACCAGTACCCCCTATATAGGATTATTTTCATTTTCAGCATTAGCAGCAGCAAACATCACCTAAGTGCGAGGGGAGTAATGCACATTTAGGGCGCAGGGACTCCAAGGGACATGTCAAGGAACTAAAAGGTACGCCGAGGGACGCCAAAGGGACCCCCGAGGGGCTCCAAGGAACGACGAGTGGCACCATTCTGTTACTACACGCAGCAAAAACAGGAACCCGCTTTGCGCAGAATCAAATCTTGATTCATCACTGAGGAAGGAGAGAGCCGGCAGTTCGTTGCCCAAGCAAGGAGCCTGCCGACGCATCACCCCATTCACCACTCACACGCCATGACGTTAGCTAAAGCCCAGAACCACCAAACGAAAC
>JAZGTL010000102.1:247500-250000 GCA_037349345.1 Oemleria cerasiformis | reverse complement strand
CCACAAAACGAACCGCAAGGGTCGGCCAGCGAAATGACTAGACGACAATGCGGGAACATCGAGTGGAACAAAGCCTGCGCCGCTGGGCGTGGCAACAACCGAAAGCAACCCTCAACCGACATAGCAGGCCATTTGGGAAGATGTCCCGAAGACAACTACGACCAAACTAGGCATAAAAAGGGACACGAAGGAACACCGAAGGGACACCGAGGAAGGAGAGAGCCGGCAGTTCGTTGCCCAAGCAAGGAGCCTGCCGACGCATCACCCTATTCACCACTCACACGCCATGACGTTAGCTAAAGCCCAGAACCACAAAACGAACCGCAAGGGTCGGCCAGCGAAATGACTAGACGACAATGCGGGAACATCGAGTGGAACAAAGCCTGCGCCGCTGGGCGTGGCAACAACCGAAAGCAACCCTCAACCGACATAGCAGGCCATTTGGGAAGGTGTCCCGAAGACATCTACGACCAAACTAGGCATAAGAAGGGACACCGAAGGGACACCGAGGAAGGAGAGAGCCGGCAGTTCGTTGCCCAAGCAAGGAGCCTACCGACGCATCACCCTATTCACCACTCACACGCCATGACGTTAGCTAAAGCCCAGAACCACAAAACGAACCGCAAGGGTCGGCCAGCGAAATGACTAGACGACAATGCGGGAACATCGAGTGGAACAAAGCCTGCGCCGCTGGGCGTGGCAACAACCGAAAGCAACCCTCAACCGACATAGCAGGCCATTTGGGAAGGTGTCCCGAAGACATCTACGACCAAACTAGGCATAAGAAGGGACACCGAAGGGACACCGAGGAAGGAGAGACACCGAAGGGACACCGATGGGCTCAAAGGGACACCGAGGGACTCGAAGGGACACGGAGGGTGGGCTGCCCATGCCCGGGAACATCGCCTTCCTATCGAGAGAACCACTACCCCCCTATATAGGATTATTTTCATTTTCAGCATTTGCAGCAGCAAACATCACCTATGTGCGTGGGGAGTAATGGTCATTTAGGAAGCAAGGAGGAGAGTACTACTACCCCCCTATATAGGATTATTTTCATTTTCAGCATTTGCAGCAGCAAACATCACCTATGTGCGTGGGGAGTAATGGACATTTAGGAAGCAAGGAGGAGAGGACCACTACCCCCCTATATAGGATTATTTTCATTTTCAGCATTAGCAGCAGCAAACATCACCTATGTGCGAGGGGAGTAATGGGCATTTAGCAAGCAGGGACTCCATGGGACTCGAACTATGGACCAGGAGAGGGAGTTTGGAAGATGCCGCGTAGCCAACTATGACAAAACATGTCTCAGCTTGGTCGAAGGGGCTGAGAGGGACTCGAATGGACACCGAGGGACGCCGAGGGACTCAAAGGGACTCGAAGGGACTCGAAGGGACTCAAAGGGACGATTAGGGACGTTTAGGGACGCGCGACGCGCGACGCGCGGTGGCTAAAGCCCACGGATCACCAACTTCCTGACGGGAGGACCACTACCCCCCTATATAGGATTATTTTCATTTTCAGCATTAGCAGCAGCAAACATGGCCTATGTGCGAGGGGAGTACTGCACATTTTGGAAGCAGGGAGGAGAGAACCCCTTCCCCCCTATATAGGATTATTTTCATTCTCAGCATTAGCAGCAGCAAACATCACCTATGCGCGAGGGGAGTATTGCACATTTAAGAAGAAGGGAGGAGAAGAGCAGTACCCCCTATATAGGATTAATTTCATTTTCAGCATTAGCAGCAGCAAACATCACCTATGTGCGAGGGGAGTACTGCACATTTTGGAAGCAGGGAGGAGAGAACCCCTTCCCCCCTATATAGGATTATTTTCATTCTCAGCATTAGCAGCAGCAAACATCACCTATGCGCGAGGGGAGTATTGCACATTTAAGAAGAAGGGAGGAGAGGACCAGTACCCCCCTATATAGGATTATTTTCATTTTCAGCATTAGCAGCAGCAAACATGGCCTATGTGCGAGGGGAGTACTGCACATTTTGGAAGCAGGGAGGAGAGAACCCCTTCCCCCCTATATAGGATTATTTTCATTCTCAGCATTAGCAGCAGCAAACATCACCTATGCGCGAGGGGAGTATTGCACATTTAAGAAGAAGGGAGGAGAGGACCAGTACCCCCTATATAGGATTATTTTCATTTTCAGCATTAGCAGCAGCAAACATCACCTAAGTGCGAGGGGAGTAATGCACATTTAGGGCGCAGGGACTCCAAGGGACATGTCAAGGAACTAAAAGGTACGCCGAGGGACGCCAAAGGGACCCCCGAGGGGCTCCAAGGAACGACGAGTGGCACCATTCTGTTACTACACGCAGCAAAAACAGGAACCCGCTTTGCGCAGAATCAAATCTTGATTCATCACTGAGGAAGGAGAGAGCCGGCAGTTCGTTGCCCAAGCAAGGAGCCTGCCGACGCATCACCCCATTCACCACTCACACGCCATGACGTTAGCTAAAGCCCAGAACCACCAAACGAAACG
>JAZGTL010000102.1:215000-217500 GCA_037349345.1 Oemleria cerasiformis | reverse complement strand
CACAAAACGAACCGCAAGGGTCGGCCAGCGAAATGACTAGACGACAATGCGGGAACATCGAGTGGAACAAAGCCTGCGCCGCTGGGCGTGGCAACAACCGAAAGCAACCCTCAACCGACATAGCAGGCCATTTGGGAAGATGTCCCGAAGACAACTACGACCAAACTAGGCATAAAAAGGGACACGAAGGAACACCGAAGGGACACCGAGGAAGGAGAGAGCCGGCAGTTTGTTGCCCAAGCAAGGAGCCTGCCGACGCATCACCCTATTCACCACTCACACGCCATGACGTTAGCTAAAGCCCAGAACCACAAAACGAACCGCAAGGGTCGGCCAGCGAAATGACTAGACGACAATGCGGGAACATCGAGTGGAACAAAGCCTGCGCCGCTGGGCGTGGCAACAACCGAAAGCAACCCTCAACCGACATAGCAGGCCATTTGGGAAGGTGTCCCGAAGACATCTACGACCAAACTAGGCATAAGAAGGGACACCGAAGGGACACCGAGGAAGGAGAGAGCCGGCAGTTCGTTGCCCAAGCAAGGAGCCTACCGACGCATCACCCTATTCACCACTCACACGCCATGACGTTAGCTAAAGCCCAGAACCACAAAACGAACCGCAAGGGTCGGCCAGCGAAATGACTAGACGACAATGCGGGAACATCGAGTGGAACAAAGCCTGCGCCGCTGGGCGTGGCAACAACCGAAAGCAACCCTCAACCGACATAGCAGGCCATTTGGGAAGGTGTCCCGAAGACATCTACGACCAAACTAGGCATAAGAAGGGACACCGAAGGGACACCGAGGAAGGAGAGACACCGAAGGGACACCGATGGGCTCAAAGGGACACCGAGGGACTCGAAGGGACACGGAGGGTGGGCTGCCCATGCCCGGGAACATCGCCTTCCTATCGAGAGAACCACTACCCCCCTATATAGGATTATTTTCATTTTCAGCATTTGCAGCAGCAAACATCACCTATGTGCGTGGGGAGTAATGGTCATTTAGGAAGCAAGGAGGAGAGTACTACTACCCCCCTATATAGGATTATTTTCATTTTCAGCATTTGCAGCAGCAAACATCACCTATGTGCGTGGGGAGTAATGGACATTTAGGAAGCAAGGAGGAGAGGACCACTACCCCCCTATATAGGATTATTTTCATTTTCAGCATTAGCAGCAGCAAACATCACCTATGTGCGAGGGGAGTAATGGGCATTTAGCAAGCAGGGACTCCATGGGACTCGAACTATGGACCAGGAGAGGGAGTTTGGAAGATGCCGCGTAGCCAACTATGACAAAACATGTCTCAGCTTGGTCGAAGGGGCTGAGAGGGACTCGAATGGACACCGAGGGACGCCGAGGGACTCAAAGGGACTCGAAGGGACTCAAAGGGACGATTAGGGACGTTTAGGGACGCGCGACGCGCGACGCGCGGTGGCTAAAGCCCACGGATCACCAACTTCCTGACGGGAGGACCACTACCCCCCTATATAGGATTATTTTCATTTTCAGCATTAGCAGCAGCAAACATGGCCTATGTGCGAGGGGAGTACTGCACATTTTGGAAGCAGGGAGGAGAGAACCCCTTCCCCCCTATATAGGATTATTTTCATTCTCAGCATTAGCAGCAGCAAACATCACCTATGCGCGAGGGGAGTATTGCACATTTAAGAAGAAGGGAGGAGAAGAGCAGTACCCCCTATATAGGATTAATTTCATTTTCAGCATTAGCAGCAGCAAACATCACCTATGTGCGAGGGGAGTACTGCACATTTTGGAAGCAGGGAGGAGAGAACCCCTTCCCCCCTATATAGGATTATTTTCATTCTCAGCATTAGCAGCAGCAAACATCACCTATGCGCGAGGGGAGTATTGCACATTTAAGAAGAAGGGAGGAGAGGAGCAGTACCCCCCTATATAGGATTATTTTCATTTTCAGCATTAGCAGCAGCAAACATGGCCTATGTGCGAGGGGAGTACTGCACATTTTGGAAGCAGGGAGGAGAGAACCCCTTCCCCCCTATATAGGATTATTTTCATTCTCAGCATTAGCAGCAGCAAACATCACCTATGCGCGAGGGGAGTATTGCACATTTAAGAAGAAGGGAGGAGAGGACCAGTACCCCCTATATAGGATTATTTTCATTTTCAGCATTAGCAGCAGCAAACATCACCTAAGTGCGAGGGGAGTAATGCACATTTAGGGCGCAGGGACTCCAAGGGACATGTCAAGGAACTAAAAGGTACGCCGAGGGACGCCAAAGGGACCCCCGAGGGGCTCCAAGGAACGACGAGTGGCACCATTCTGTTACTACACGCAGCAAAAACAGGAACCCGCTTTGCGCAGAATCAAATCTTGATTCATCACTGAGGAAGGAGAGAGCCGGCAGTTCGTTGCCCAAGCAAGGAGCCTGCCGACGCATCACCCCATTCACCACTCACACGCCATGACGTTAGCTAAAGCCCAGAACCACCAAACGAAACGCAAGGGTCGGC
>JAZGTL010000102.1:172500-175000 GCA_037349345.1 Oemleria cerasiformis | reverse complement strand
CAAAGCCTGCGCCGCTGGGCGTGGCAACAACCGAAAGCAACCCTCAACCGACATAGCAGGCCATTTGGGAAGGTGTCCCGAAGACATCTACGACCAAACTAGGCATAAGAAGGGACACCGAAGGGACACCGAGGAAGGAGAGAGCCGGCAGTTCGTTGCCCAAGCAAGGAGCCTACCGACGCATCACCCTATTCACCACTCACACGCCATGACGTTAGCTAAAGCCCAGAACCACAAAACGAACCGCAAGGGTCGGCCAGCGAAATGACTAGACGACAATGCGGGAACATCGAGTGGAACAAAGCCTGCGCCGCTGGGCGTGGCAACAACCGAAAGCAACCCTCAACCGACATAGCAGGCCATTTGGGAAGGTGTCCCGAAGACATCTACGACCAAACTAGGCATAAGAAGGGACACCGAAGGGACACCGAGGAAGGAGAGACACCGAAGGGACACCGATGGGCTCAAAGGGACACCGAGGGACTCGAAGGGACACGGAGGGTGGGCTGCCCATGCCCGGGAACATCGCCTTCCTATCGAGAGAACCACTACCCCCCTATATAGGATTATTTTCATTTTCAGCATTTGCAGCAGCAAACATCACCTATGTGCGTGGGGAGTAATGGTCATTTAGGAAGCAAGGAGGAGAGTACTACTACCCCCCTATATAGGATTATTTTCATTTTCAGCATTTGCAGCAGCAAACATCACCTATGTGCGTGGGGAGTAATGGACATTTAGGAAGCAAGGAGGAGAGGACCACTACCCCCCTATATAGGATTATTTTCATTTTCAGCATTAGCAGCAGCAAACATCACCTATGTGCGAGGGGAGTAATGGGCATTTAGCAAGCAGGGACTCCATGGGACTCGAACTATGGACCAGGAGAGGGAGTTTGGAAGATGCCGCGTAGCCAACTATGACAAAACATGTCTCAGCTTGGTCGAAGGGGCTGAGAGGGACTCGAATGGACACCGAGGGACGCCGAGGGACTCGAAGGGACTCAAAGGGACTCGAAGGGACTCAAAGGGACGATTAGGGACGTTTAGGGACGCGCGACGCGCGACGCGCGGTGGCTAAAGCCCACGGATCACCAACTTCCTGACGGGAGGACCACTACCCCCCTATATAGGATTATTTTCATTTTCAGCATTAGCAGCAGCAAACATGGCCTATGTGCGAGGGGAGTACTGCACATTTTGGAAGCAGGGAGGAGAGAACCCCTTCCCCCCTATATAGGATTATTTTCATTCTCAGCATTAGCAGCAGCAAACATCACCTATGCGCGAGGGGAGTATTGCACATTTAAGAAGAAGGGAGGAGAAGAGCAGTACCCCCTATATAGGATTAATTTCATTTTCAGCATTAGCAGCAGCAAACATCACCTATGTGCGAGGGGAGTACTGCACATTTTGGAAGCAGGGAGGAGAGAACCCCTTCCCCCCTATATAGGATTATTTTCATTCTCAGCATTAGCAGCAGCAAACATCACCTATGCGCGAGGGGAGTATTGCACATTTAAGAAGAAGGGAGGAGAGGAGCAGTACCCCCCTATATAGGATTATTTTCATTTTCAGCATTAGCAGCAGCAAACATCACCTATGTGCGAGGGGAGTACTGCACATTTTGGAAGCAGGGAGGAGAGAACCCCTTCCCCCCTATATAGGATTATTTTCATTCTCAGCATTAGCAGCAGCAAACATCACCTATGCGCGAGGGGAGTATTGCACATTTAAGAAGAAGGGAGGAGAGGACCAGTACCCCCTATATAGGATTATTTTCATTTTCAGCATTAGCAGCAGCAAACATCACCTAAGTGCGAGGGGAGTAATGCACATTTAGGGCGCAGGGACTCCAAGGGACATGTCAAGGAACTAAAAGGTACGCCGAGGGACGCCAAAGGGACCCCCGAGGGGCTCCAAGGAACGACGAGTGGCACCATTCTGTTACTACACGCAGCAAAAACAGGAACCCGCTTTGCGCAGAATCAAATCTTGATTCATCACTGAGGAAGGAGAGAGCCGGCAGTTCGTTGCCCAAGCAAGGAGCCTGCCGACGCATCACCCCATTCACCACTCACACGCCATGACGTTAGCTAAAGCCCAGAACCACCAAACGAAACGCAAGGGTCGGCCAGCGAAATGACTAGACGACAATGCGGGAACATCGAGTGGAACAAAGCCCGCGCCGCTGGGCGTGGTAAAAATCGAAAGCAACCCTCAACCGACATAGCAGGCCATTTGGGAAGGTGTCCCGAAGACATCTACGACCAAACCAGGCATAAGAAGGGACAGGAAGGAACACCGAAGGGACACCGATGGGCTCAAAGGGACACCGAGGGACTCTAAGGGACGCTGGGGGGGTGGGCTGCCCAAGCCCGGGGACATCGCCTTCCTATCGAGAGGACCACTACCCCCCTATATAGGATTATTTTCATTTTCAGCATCTGCAGCAGCAAACATCACCTATGTACGTGGGGAGTACTGCACATTTAGGAAGC
>JAZGTL010000102.1:130000-132500 GCA_037349345.1 Oemleria cerasiformis | reverse complement strand
ATAGCAGGCCATTTGGGAAGATGTCCCGAAGACAACTACGACCAAACTAGGCATAAAAAGGGACACGAAGGAACACCGAAGGGACACCGAGGAAGGAGAGAGCCGGCAGTTCGTTGCCCAAGCAAGGAGCCTGCCGACGCATCACCCTATTCACCACTCACACGCCATGACGTTAGCTAAAGCCCAGAACCACAAAACGAACCGCAAGGGTCGGCCAGCGAAATGACTAGACGACAATGCGGGAACATCGAGTGGAACAAAGCCTGCGCCGCTGGGCGTGGCAACAACCGAAAGCAACCCTCAACCGACATAGCAGGCCATTTGGGAAGGTGTCCCGAAGACATCTACGACCAAACTAGGCATAAGAAGGGACACCGAAGGGACACCGAGGAAGGAGAGAGCCGGCAGTTCGTTGCCCAAGCAAGGAGCCTACCGACGCATCACCCTATTCACCACTCACACGCCATGACGTTAGCTAAAGCCCAGAACCACAAAACGAACCGCAAGGGTCGGCCAGCGAAATGACTAGACGACAATGCGGGAACATCGAGTGGAACAAAGCCTGCGCCGCTGGGCGTGGCAACAACCGAAAGCAACCCTCAACCGACATAGCAGGCCATTTGGGAAGGTGTCCCGAAGACATCTACGACCAAACTAGGCATAAGAAGGGACACCGAAGGGACACCGAGGAAGGAGAGACACCGAAGGGACACCGATGGGCTCAAAGGGACACCGAGGGACTCGAAGGGACACGGAGGGTGGGCTGCCCATGCCCGGGAACATCGCCTTCCTATCGAGAGAACCACTACCCCCCTATATAGGATTATTTTCATTTTCAGCATTTGCAGCAGCAAACATCACCTATGTGCGTGGGGAGTAATGGTCATTTAGGAAGCAAGGAGGAGAGTACTACTACCCCCCTATATAGGATTATTTTCATTTTCAGCATTTGCAGCAGCAAACATCACCTATGTGCGTGGGGAGTAATGGACATTTAGGAAGCAAGGAGGAGAGGACCACTACCCCCCTATATAGGATTATTTTCATTTTCAGCATTAGCAGCAGCAAACATCACCTATGTGCGAGGGGAGTAATGGGCATTTAGCAAGCAGGGACTCCATGGGACTCGAACTATGGACCAGGAGAGGGAGTTTGGAAGATGCCGCGTAGCCAACTATGACAAAACATGTCTCAGCTTGGTCGAAGGGGCTGAGAGGGACTCGAATGGACACCGAGGGACGCCGAGGGACTCAAAGGGACTCGAAGGGACTCGAAGGGACTCAAAGGGACGATTAGGGACGTTTAGGGACGCGCGACGCGCGACGCGCGGTGGCTAAAGCCCACGGATCACCAACTTCCTGACGGGAGGACCACTACCCCCCTATATAGGATTATTTTCATTTTCAGCATTAGCAGCAGCAAACATGGCCTATGTGCGAGGGGAGTACTGCACATTTTGGAAGCAGGGAGGAGAGAACCCCTTCCCCCCTATATAGGATTATTTTCATTCTCAGCATTAGCAGCAGCAAACATCACCTATGCGCGAGGGGAGTATTGCACATTTAAGAAGAAGGGAGGAGAAGAGCAGTACCCCCTATATAGGATTAATTTCATTTTCAGCATTAGCAGCAGCAAACATCACCTATGTGCGAGGGGAGTACTGCACATTTTGGAAGCAGGGAGGAGAGAACCCCTTCCCCCCTATATAGGATTATTTTCATTCTCAGCATTAGCAGCAGCAAACATCACCTATGCGCGAGGGGAGTATTGCACATTTAAGAAGAAGGGAGGAGAGGAGCAGTACCCCCCTATATAGGATTATTTTCATTTTCAGCATTAGCAGCAGCAAACATGGCCTATGTGCGAGGGGAGTACTGCACATTTTGGAAGCAGGGAGGAGAGAACCCCTTCCCCCCTATATAGGATTATTTTCATTCTCAGCATTAGCAGCAGCAAACATCACCTATGCGCGAGGGGAGTATTGCACATTTAAGAAGAAGGGAGGAGAGGACCAGTACCCCCTATATAGGATTATTTTCATTTTCAGCATTAGCAGCAGCAAACATCACCTAAGTGCGAGGGGAGTAATGCACATTTAGGGCGCAGGGACTCCAAGGGACATGTCAAGGAACTAAAAGGTACGCCGAGGGACGCCAAAGGGACCCCCGAGGGGCTCCAAGGAACGACGAGTGGCACCATTCTGTTACTACACGCAGCAAAAACAGGAACCCGCTTTGCGCAGAATCAAATCTTGATTCATCACTGAGGAAGGAGAGAGCCGGCAGTTCGTTGCCCAAGCAAGGAGCCTGCCGACGCATCACCCCATTCACCACTCACACGCCATGACGTTAGCTAAAGCCCAGAACCACCAAACGAAACGCAAGGGTCGGCCAGCGAAATGACTAGACGACAATGCGGGAACATCGAGTGGAACAAAGCCCGCGCCGCTGGGCGTGGTAAAAATCGAAAGCAACCCTCAACCGACATAGCAGGCCATTTG
>JAZGTL010000102.1:97500-100000 GCA_037349345.1 Oemleria cerasiformis | reverse complement strand
TAGCAGGCCATTTGGGAAGATGTCCCGAAGACAACTACGACCAAACTAGGCATAAAAAGGGACACGAAGGAACACCGAAGGGACACCGAGGAAGGAGAGAGCCGGCAGTTTGTTGCCCAAGCAAGGAGCCTGCCGACGCATCACCCTATTCACCACTCACACGCCATGACGTTAGCTAAAGCCCAGAACCACAAAACGAACCGCAAGGGTCGGCCAGCGAAATGACTAGACGACAATGCGGGAACATCGAGTGGAACAAAGCCTGCGCCGCTGGGCGTGGCAACAACCGAAAGCAACCCTCAACCGACATAGCAGGCCATTTGGGAAGGTGTCCCGAAGACATCTACGACCAAACTAGGCATAAGAAGGGACACCGAAGGGACACCGAGGAAGGAGAGAGCCGGCAGTTCGTTGCCCAAGCAAGGAGCCTACCGACGCATCACCCTATTCACCACTCACACGCCATGACGTTAGCTAAAGCCCAGAACCACAAAACGAACCGCAAGGGTCGGCCAGCGAAATGACTAGACGACAATGCGGGAACATCGAGTGGAACAAAGCCTGCGCCGCTGGGCGTGGCAACAACCGAAAGCAACCCTCAACCGACATAGCAGGCCATTTGGGAAGGTGTCCCGAAGACATCTACGACCAAACTAGGCATAAGAAGGGACACCGAAGGGACACCGAGGAAGGAGAGACACCGAAGGGACACCGATGGGCTCAAAGGGACACCGAGGGACTCGAAGGGACACGGAGGGTGGGCTGCCCATGCCCGGGAACATCGCCTTCCTATCGAGAGAACCACTACCCCCCTATATAGGATTATTTTCATTTTCAGCATTTGCAGCAGCAAACATCACCTATGTGCGTGGGGAGTAATGGTCATTTAGGAAGCAAGGAGGAGAGTACTACTACCCCCCTATATAGGATTATTTTCATTTTCAGCATTTGCAGCAGCAAACATCACCTATGTGCGTGGGGAGTAATGGACATTTAGGAAGCAAGGAGGAGAGGACCACTACCCCCCTATATAGGATTATTTTCATTTTCAGCATTAGCAGCAGCAAACATCACCTATGTGCGAGGGGAGTAATGGGCATTTAGCAAGCAGGGACTCCATGGGACTCGAACTATGGACCAGGAGAGGGAGTTTGGAAGATGCCGCGTAGCCAACTATGACAAAACATGTCTCAGCTTGGTCGAAGGGGCTGAGAGGGACTCGAATGGACACCGAGGGACGCCGAGGGACTCAAAGGGACTCGAAGGGACTCGAAGGGACTCAAAGGGACGATTAGGGACGTTTAGGGACGCGCGACGCGCGACGCGCGGTGGCTAAAGCCCACGGATCACCAACTTCCTGACGGGAGGACCACTACCCCCCTATATAGGATTATTTTCATTTTCAGCATTAGCAGCAGCAAACATGGCCTATGTGCGAGGGGAGTACTGCACATTTTGGAAGCAGGGAGGAGAGAACCCCTTCCCCCCTATATAGGATTATTTTCATTCTCAGCATTAGCAGCAGCAAACATCACCTATGCGCGAGGGGAGTATTGCACATTTAAGAAGAAGGGAGGAGAAGAGCAGTACCCCCTATATAGGATTAATTTCATTTTCAGCATTAGCAGCAGCAAACATCACCTATGTGCGAGGGGAGTACTGCACATTTTGGAAGCAGGGAGGAGAGAACCCCTTCCCCCCTATATAGGATTATTTTCATTCTCAGCATTAGCAGCAGCAAACATCACCTATGCGCGAGGGGAGTATTGCACATTTAAGAAGAAGGGAGGAGAGGAGCAGTACCCCCCTATATAGGATTATTTTCATTTTCAGCATTAGCAGCAGCAAACATGGCCTATGTGCGAGGGGAGTACTGCACATTTTGGAAGCAGGGAGGAGAGAACCCCTTCCCCCCTATATAGGATTATTTTCATTCTCAGCATTAGCAGCAGCAAACATCACCTATGCGCGAGGGGAGTATTGCACATTTAAGAAGAAGGGAGGAGAGGACCAGTACCCCCTATATAGGATTATTTTCATTTTCAGCATTAGCAGCAGCAAACATCACCTAAGTGCGAGGGGAGTAATGCACATTTAGGGCGCAGGGACTCCAAGGGACATGTCAAGGAACTAAAAGGTACGCCGAGGGACGCCAAAGGGACCCCCGAGGGGCTCCAAGGAACGACGAGTGGCACCATTCTGTTACTACACGCAGCAAAAACAGGAACCCGCTTTGCGCAGAATCAAATCTTGATTCATCACTGAGGAAGGAGAGAGCCGGCAGTTCGTTGCCCAAGCAAGGAGCCTGCCGACGCATCACCCCATTCACCACTCACACGCCATGACGTTAGCTAAAGCCCAGAACCACCAAACGAAACGCAAGGGTCGGCCAGCGAAATGACTAGACGACAATGCGGGAACATCGAGTGGAACAAAGCCCGCGCCGCTGGGCGTGGTAAAAATCGAAAGCAACCCTCAACCGACATAGCAGGCCATTTGG
>JAZGTL010000102.1:65000-67500 GCA_037349345.1 Oemleria cerasiformis | reverse complement strand
CGCATCACCCTATTCACCACTCACACGCCATGACGTTAGCTAAAGCCCAGAACCACAAAACGAACCGCAAGGGTCGGCCAGCGAAAT
Organism: Oemleria cerasiformis; assembly: GCA_037349345.1. Classification (NCBI taxonomy): domain Eukaryota; kingdom Viridiplantae; phylum Streptophyta; class Magnoliopsida; order Rosales; family Rosaceae; genus Oemleria; species Oemleria cerasiformis. The sequence continues at coordinate 67,413 of JAZGTL010000102.1, read as the reverse complement.
GACTAGACGACAATGCGGGAACATCGAGTGGAACAAAGCCTGCGCCGCTGGGCGTGGCAACAACCGAAAGCAACCCTCAACCGACATAGCAGGCCATTTGGGAAGGTGTCCCGAAGACATCTACGACCAAACTAGGCATAAGAAGGGACACCGAAGGGACACCGAGGAAGGAGAGACACCGAAGGGACACCGATGGGCTCAAAGGGACACCGAGGGACTCGAAGGGACACGGAGGGTGGGCTGCCCATGCCCGGGAACATCGCCTTCCTATCGAGAGAACCACTACCCCCCTATATAGGATTATTTTCATTTTCAGCATTTGCAGCAGCAAACATCACCTATGTGCGTGGGGAGTAATGGTCATTTAGGAAGCAAGGAGGAGAGTACTACTACCCCCCTATATAGGATTATTTTCATTTTCAGCATTTGCAGCAGCAAACATCACCTATGTGCGTGGGGAGTAATGGACATTTAGGAAGCAAGGAGGAGAGGACCACTACCCCCCTATATAGGATTATTTTCATTTTCAGCATTAGCAGCAGCAAACATCACCTATGTGCGAGGGGAGTAATGGGCATTTAGCAAGCAGGGACTCCATGGGACTCGAACTATGGACCAGGAGAGGGAGTTTGGAAGATGCCGCGTAGCCAACTATGACAAAACATGTCTCAGCTTGGTCGAAGGGGCTGAGAGGGACTCGAATGGACACCGAGGGACGCCGAGGGACTCGAAGGGACTCAAAGGGACTCGAAGGGACTCAAAGGGACTCAAAGGGACTCAAAGGGACTCAAAGGGACTCAAAGGGACTCAAAGGGACGATTAGGGACGTTTAGGGACGCGCGACGCGCGACGCGCGGTGGCTAAAGCCCACGGATCACCAACTTCCTGACGGGAGGACCACTACCCCCCTATATAGGATTATTTTCATTTTCAGCATTAGCAGCAGCAAACATGGCCTATGTGCGAGGGGAGTACTGCACATTTTGGAAGCAGGGAGGAGAGAACCCCTTCCCCCCTATATAGGATTATTTTCATTCTCAGCATTAGCAGCAGCAAACATCACCTATGCGCGAGGGGAGTATTGCACATTTAAGAAGAAGGGAGGAGAAGAGCAGTACCCCCTATATAGGATTAATTTCATTTTCAGCATTAGCAGCAGCAAACATCACCTATGTGCGAGGGGAGTACTGCACATTTTGGAAGCAGGGAGGAGAGAACCCCTTCCCCCCTATATAGGATTATTTTCATTCTCAGCATTAGCAGCAGCAAACATCACCTATGCGCGAGGGGAGTATTGCACATTTAAGAAGAAGGGAGGAGAGGAGCAGTACCCCCCTATATAGGATTATTTTCATTTTCAGCATTAGCAGCAGCAAACATCACCTATGTGCGAGGGGAGTACTGCACATTTTGGAAGCAGGGAGGAGAGAACCCCTTCCCCCCTATATATAGGATTATTTTCATTCTCAGCATTAGCAGCAGCAAACATCACCTATGCGCGAGGGGAGTATTGCACATTTAAGAAGAAGGGAGGAGAGGACCAGTACCCCCTATATAGGATTATTTTCATTTTCAGCATTAGCAGCAGCAAACATCACCTAAGTGCGAGGGGAGTAATGCACATTTAGGGCGCAGGGACTCCAAGGGACATGTCAAGGAACTAAAAGGTACGCCGAGGGACGCCAAAGGGACCCCCGAGGGGCTCCAAGGAACGACGAGTGGCACCATTCTGTTACTACACGCAGCAAAAACAGGAACCCGCTTTGCGCAGAATCAAATCTTGATTCATCACTGAGGAAGGAGAGAGCCGGCAGTTCGTTGCCCAAGCAAGGAGCCTGCCGACGCATCACCCCATTCACCACTCACACGCCATGACGTTAGCTAAAGCCCAGAACCACCAAACGAAACGCAAGGGTCGGCCAGCGAAATGACTAGACGACAATGCGGGAACATCGAGTGGAACAAAGCCCGCGCCGCTGGGCGTGGTAAAAATCTAAAAATCGAAAGCAACCCTCAACCGACATAGCAGGCCATTTGGGAAGGTGTCCCGAAGACATCTACGACCAAACCAGGCATAAGAAGGGACAGGAAGGAACACCGAAGGGACACCGATGGGCTCAAAGGGACACCGAGGGACTCTAAGGGACGCTGGGGGGGTGGGCTGCCCAAGCCCGGGGACATCGCCTTCCTATCGAGAGGACCACTACCCCCTATATAGGATTATTTTCATTTTCAGCATCTGCAGCAGCAAACATCACCTATGTACGTGGGGAGTACTGCACATTTAGGAAGCAGGGAGGAGAGCACCACTACCCCCCTATATAGGATTATTTTCATTTCCAGCATTAGCAGCAGCAAACATCAGCTATGTGCGAGGTGAGTAATGCACATTTGGGGCGCAGGGACTCCAAGG
>JAZGTL010000102.1:22500-25000 GCA_037349345.1 Oemleria cerasiformis | reverse complement strand
GGAGAGCCGGCAGTTCGTTGCCCAAGCAAGGAGCCTGCCGACGCATCACCCTATTCACCACTCACACGCCATGACGTTAGCTAAAGCCCAGAACCACAAAACGAACCGCAAGGGTCGGCCAGCGAAATGACTAGACGACAATGCTGGGAACATCGAGTGAACAAAGCCTGCGCCCGCTGGGCGTGGGCAACAACCGAAAGCAACCCTCAACCGACATAGCAGGCCATTTGGGAAGGTGTCCCGAAGACATCTACGACCAAACTAGGCATAAGAAGGGACACCGAAGGGACACCGAGGAAGGAGAGAGCCGGCAGTTCGTTGCCAAGCAAGGAGCCTACCGACGCATCACCCTATTCACCACTCACACGCCATGACGTTAGCTAAAGCCCAGAACCACAAAACGAACCGCAAGGGTCGGCCAGCGAAATGACTAGACGACAATGCGGGAACATCGAGTGGAACAAAGCCTGCGCCGCTGGGCGTGGCAACAACCGAAAGCAACCCTCAACCGACATAGCAGGCCATTTGGGAAGGTGTCCCCGAAGACATCTACGACCAAACTAGGCATAAGAAGGGACACCGAAGGGACACCGAGGAAGGAGAGACAACCGAAGGGACACCGATGGGCTCAAAGGGACACCGAGGGACTCGAAGGGACACGGAGGGTGGGCTGCCCATGCCCGGGAACATCGCCTTCCTATCGATGAGAACCACTACCCCCCCTATATAGGATTATTTTCATTTTCAGCATTTGCAGCAGCAAACATCACCTATGTGCGTGGGGAGTAATGGTCATTTAGGAAGCAAGGAGGAGAGTATACTACCCCCCTATATAGGATTATTTTCATTTTCAGCATTTGCAAGCAGCAAACATCACCTATGTGCGTGGGGAGTAATGGACATTTAGAAGCAAGGAGGAGAGGACCACTACCCCCCTATATAGGATTATTTTCATTTTCAGCATTAGCAGCAGCAAACATTCACCTATGTGCGAGGGGAGTAATGGGCATTTAGCATGCAGGGACTCCATGGGACTCGAACTATGGACCAGGGAGAGGGAGTTTGGAAGATGCCGCGTAGCCAACTATGACAAAACATGTCTCAGCTTGGTCGAAGGGGCTGAGAGGGACTCGAATGGACACCGAGGGACGCCGAGGGACTCGAAGGGACTCAAGGGACTCGAAGGGACTCAAAGGACGATTAGGGACGTTTAGGGACGCGCGACGCGCGGTGGCTAAAAGCCACGGATCACCAACTTCCTGACGGGAGGACCACTACCCCCCTATATAGGATTATTTTCATTTTCAGCATTAGCAGCAGCAAACATGGCCTATGTGCGAGGGGAGTACTGCACATTTTGGAAGCAGGGAGGAGAGAACCCCTTCCCCCCTATATAGGATTATTTTCATTCTCAGCATTAGCAGCAGCAAACATCACCTATGCGCGAGGGGAGTATTGCACATTTAAGAAGAAGGGAGGAGAAGAGCAGTACCCCCTATATAGGATTAATTTCATTTTCAGCATTAGCAGCAGCAAACATCACCTATGTGCGAGGGGAGTACTGCACATTTTGGAAGCAGGGAGGAGAGAACCCCTTCCCCCCTATATAGGATTATTTTCATTCTCAGCATTAGCAGCAGCAAACATCACCTATGCGCGAGGGGAGTATTGCACATTTAAGAAGAAGGGAGGAGAGGAGCAGTACCCCCCTATATAGGATTATTTTCATTTTCAGCATTAGCAGCAGCAAACATGGCCTATGTGCGAGGGGAGTACTGCACATTTTGGAAGCAGGGAGGAGAGAACCCCTTCCCCCCTATATAGGATTATTTTCATTCTCAGCATTAGCAGCAGCAAACATCACCTATGCGCGAGGGGAGTATTGCACATTTAAGAAGAAGGGAGGAGAGGACCAGTACCCCCTATATAGGATTATTTTCATTTTCAGCATTAGCAGCAGCAAACATCACCTAAGTGCGAGGGGAGTAATGCACATTTAGGGCGCAGGGACTCCAAGGGACATGTCAAGGAACTAAAAGGTACGCCGAGGGACGCCAAAGGGACCCCCGAGGGGCTCCAAGGAACGACGAGTGGCACCATTCTGTTACTACACGCAGCAAAAACAGGAACCCGCTTTGCGCAGAATCAAATCTTGATTCATCACTGAGGAAGGAGAGAGCCGGCAGTTCGTTGCCCAAGCAAGGAGCCTGCCGACGCATCACCCCATTCACCACTCACACGCCATGACGTTAGCTAAAGCCCAGAACCACCAAACGAAACGCAAGGGTCGGCCAGCGAAATGACTAGACGACAATGCGGGAACATCGAGTGGAACAAAGCCCGCGCCGCTGGGCGTGGTAAAAATCGAAAGCAACCCTCAACCGACATAGCAGGCCATTTGGGAAGGTGTCCCGAAGACATCTACGACCAAACCAGGCATAAGAAGGGACAGGAAGGAACACCGAAGGGACACCGATGGGCTCAAAGGGACACCGAGGGA
>JAZGTL010000102.1:0-2500 GCA_037349345.1 Oemleria cerasiformis | reverse complement strand
AGCCAACTATGACAAAACATGTCTCAGCTTGGTCGAAGGGGCTGAGAGGGACTCGAATGGACACCGAGGGACGCCGAGGGACTCGAAGGGACTCAAAGGGACTCGAAGGGACTCAAAGGGACGATTAGGGACGTTTAGGGACGCGCGACGCGCGACGCGCGGTGGCTAAAGCCCACGGATCACCAACTTCCTGACGGGAGGACCACTACCCCCCTATATAGGATTATTTTCATTTTCAGCATTAGCAGCAGCAAACATGGCCTATGTGCGAGGGGAGTACTGCACATTTTGGAAGCAGGGAGGAGAGAACCCCTTCCCCCCTATATAGGATTATTTTCATTCTCAGCATTAGCAGCAGCAAACATCACCTATGCGCGAGGGGAGTATTGCACATTTAAGAAGAAGGGAGGAGAAGAGCAGTACCCCCTATATAGGATTAATTTCATTTTCAGCATTAGCAGCAGCAAACATCACCTATGTGCGAGGGGAGTACTGCACATTTTGGAAGCAGGGAGGAGAGAACCCCTTCCCCCCTATATAGGATTATTTTCATTCTCAGCATTAGCAGCAGCAAACATCACCTATGCGCGAGGGGAGTATTGCACATTTAAGAAGAAGGGAGGAGAGGAGCAGTACCCCCCTATATAGGATTATTTTCATTTTCAGCATTAGCAGCAGCAAACATGGCCTATGTGCGAGGGGAGTACTGCACATTTTGGAAGCAGGGAGGAGAGAACCCCTTCCCCCCTATATAGGATTATTTTCATTCTCAGCATTAGCAGCAGCAAACATCACCTATGCGCGAGGGGAGTATTGCACATTTAAGAAGAAGGGAGGAGAGGACCAGTACCCCCTATATAGGATTATTTTCATTTTCAGCATTAGCAGCAGCAAACATCACCTAAGTGCGAGGGGAGTAATGCACATTTAGGGCGCAGGGACTCCAAGGGACATGTCAAGGAACTAAAAGGTACGCCGAGGGACGCCAAAGGGACCCCCGAGGGGCTCCAAGGAACGACGAGTGGCACCATTCTGTTACTACACGCAGCAAAAACAGGAACCCGCTTTGCGCAGAATCAAATCTTGATTCATCACTGAGGAAGGAGAGAGCCGGCAGTTCGTTGCCCAAGCAAGGAGCCTGCCGACTGCATCACCCCATTCACCACTCACACGCCATGACGTTAGCTAAAGCCCAGAACCACCAAACGAAACGCAAGGGTCGGCCAGCGAAATGACTAGACGACAATGCGGGAACATCGAGTGGAACAAAGCCCGCGCCGCTGGGCGTGGTAAAAATCGAAAGCAACCCTCAACCGACATAGCAGGCCATTTGGGAAGGTGTCCCGAAGACATCTACGACCAAACCAGGCATAAGAAGGGACAGGAAGGAACACCGAAGGGACACCGATGGGCTCAAAGGGACACCGAGGGACTCTAAGGGACGCTGGGGGGGTGGGCTGCCCAAGCCCGGGGACATCGCCTTCCTATCGAGAGGACCACTACCCCCCTATATAGGATTATTTTCATTTTCAGCATCTGCAGCAGCAAACATCACCTATGTACGTGGGGAGTACTGCACATTTAGGAAGCAGGGAGGAGAGCACCACTACCCCCCTATATAGGATTATTTTCATTTCCAGCATTAGCAGCAGCAAACATCAGCTATGTGCGAGGTGAGTAATGCACATTTGGGGCGCAGGGACTCCAAGGGACCTGTATATTGACGAGATTTTTTTGCAGGGAGGCTAAAACAAAACAATCTACGTTAGGAAGAAAACCAAGACGTCCAAATTTTCTTTTTTTTTGAAAATTTCTTTAAGAGAGAAAATGAAATTCATCGATACGGATGGCGAGATCGAAATGCGGAGACGGTTCGGAAGATGTCCCGATGACATCTTATGACCAAACATTGCTCAGGAGTAGGGACAAAGTAATCAGACTAAACTTTTTTTTATCAGCAATCACTTAGTGGAAAAGGAAGTGGTCGAGCGGTGACATCCAGGAGGTGGGCTTGGAAGCAGCCATCCTTTGAAGAATGCGTAATAGCTCACTGGTTTATATCAAATCTGTTTGTAAAATGCTTCTTTAATTTCTGCAAGTCTCAGTTGTAAAATGCTTCTTTAATTTCTGCAAGTGTCAGTAGCGCTAAGTTTTCTTTCATCGTAATAAAGCAAAGCTGTTGCTGTTTGTAAAATGCTACTTTAATTTCTGCAAGTGTCAGTAGCGCAAAGTTTTCTTTCATCATAATAAATAAAAGCTGTTTGTAAAATGCTACTTTAATTTATGCAACAAGTAACGACGATATCGAGATGCCGAGACCGGTTCGGAAGAAGTCCCGTAGACATCTATGACCAAACATGGGTCCTGTAGCCAAGGCATCTTCCAGCCAGAACATTCCAGCAATACAACTTAGTTTGTTTTTCTGAAATGTTTTTGAAGCCAAGCCACGGATTCATAACCTCTGACAAAATTCGGGGGAGAAAATGAAATGGGCGGACAA
>JAZGTL010000101.1:0-375316 GCA_037349345.1 Oemleria cerasiformis | reverse complement strand
TGATTGTTGTTGCTCTGACTGGTGTTGAGGAGCATGACTCTACCAGTTGTTGAGGGTTCGGACCTTAGGTGTTGAGGAGTATGTCTCCGCCGGGTCGCGAAACTGTCTATGCATAGTGCAGATATTACAGACAGTACATATGGTACACAGAGTTGTACAGATTTGAACACATCTCAAGGGATACCCTGATGTGTTATGAATATGTCGGGAACAGTGAATTCTTGATTTTGAGATATTTGCCAAATGGAACCAAATGATTTGAAATTGAGATATTCGTGAGTTTGAACCAAATGATTTGAATTTGAGATATTATGTGTCCGATTGAACCAAATGATTTGAATTTGAGATAATTTGTGTCCAGATTGAATTAAATGATTTTAAACTCATTTGAAGAGAGTTTTCAAACCAAATTGTGGATCACGAGGTATTTTCATTATACAGATTTTATGTGAGTCAAATTAAATGGTTTTAAAGATAAATGTGAATTTTGGATGATTTACATATGATGTTTTTATATGATAAATTGTTTTATGTTATGCATGCATGATTTTATAAATGGAGGGGAAGAAAGGTAATTCTTCGAAAAGGAATTTATAAATGATTATTTTTGTCCACTCACAACTTTTGTGTTTAAATCCCCCTTCAGGCAGTTGAGTAGAGTTGACGCGAACATTGATCTCGAGGCTGAGGCATTAGGATTCTGACTGCGCTGTGTTGTATATTTGAGTAGGATATCTAAATTTTATTCTTGATCCTACTTAGACGCTCTGATATTATGTTGCATTTGATTTGTCGTTAATTACGGGAATTATTGAGTGCTTAAGTCCCTTGTCTGACAAGAGGAAGTATTTATCATGGTTATTATAATTTGTATGGATTGAAGGGTATTTTGGGAACCTTTTCTTAGGTTGTCAGACGGGATCAGGGTTCTTCCCGGGTTTCGAGGGGAAATTCGGGACGGGTCCTGACAAGTCTTCTCGGTGCTACAGAAGTCAGCTAATCAGGCTGAACGGCTGGAAGGGGAGAAGACAAAGCTGAAGGAGAGGGACAACCGTCTAAAATAGAAGGAACATGATGCCAAGCGTGCCCTCAAGAAGGCTGCTGATCTCATCCGGGAGAACAAAAATCTCTAGGAGTGGGTGGAGGCTACCAAGAAGGGCAGGGCTGAGCAGACGACTAGGGTGTTGGACCTATAGAATGATCTTGCACTGACTAAGGACAGCATAGCAGGTAACTATGCCCAAGCTGTGGATTAGTACAAGGGTTATGCCGAGTATGTGGATGAGGTGGATATCAAGCTCGACTTGGTGGAGGAGGAGGTTATGCCGAAGGTTCTCATCTTCAACTAGAGTCTGCCGATCAAGTTTCCCTGGCTCGACGAGGCTCCTATGCTTAAGTGGTCATTCGAGTTGCCACCTCGTTGTGATGGTTCTTTGGCCAATAAGACCTTCCTCGGTGTTAAGCCGTCTGACCCGGTGCTCGAGCCTACTGTTCAGACTCTGGTCGTCCATACACCTTAGGAAGAATAGCGTGTCGATAAGGAGATCCAGGTTGAAGATTAAGCTTGTCTGCCTTTCAATTTGTCTTTATTTGTAATGCTTTGTATTTTAAACTTGCATGGGGTATGCCCCTTATATAATGTAGTACCGAATAAGTTTTCCTTGAATGAATTTATTGCTTTACTTCAACTTTTGGTTAGTCGGATGCCGACTGAATGATTATATAAGCTTTTTGGTTGTTTCCAACTGTTGGCTGGTCGGATGGCCCATTGAACATTCTTGTGTTTGCCGTAGTTTGAATGTTGCCGACTAGTGAGGCCGAGTGGAACTTAATAAGTGGTTGAAATTATAATGTATAAACAAAGGACTTCTGCATGGTCGGTAGTTGAGTTGTAACTAGGACAGATCACTATGTTTAATGTAGCACTGATCCGTACGTTTAATTTACGACTGATCCATGTATTTAAAGTGTTTGCAAGTTGAGTACTGACCGATATGGATACCGATTGGTGGGTGTTTGAACAAGCGTCCGACCAAGATTAAGTTAACATGATCAAAATAATGATTGTTCTTTGATAGCTTATTAACACTTATCGGCCAGAGCCATACAAAATTTAAGAAAGACTAGGCTTCACTTGTAATAATATTTCAGGTGATCAGCATTCCAGGGGTGGGGTAGTGGTTTTCCATTTGGATATTGTAGCTCATATGTACCTGGTCGGCTGACCTTAGTGACCTAGTACGGTTATTCCCACCTTGGGCTGAGTGTCCCGTCTACTCGGTCCTTGGTTGCCAAACTGATCTTCCTGAGAACACAGTCTCCCACCTTATAGCTTCTTGATCGAACCCTAGAGTCATAGTATCGTGCAACCCTCTGTTGGTAGGCCATGTTGCGCAAGTTTCCCTTCTAATGGTGTTCCTCTAGTAGATCAGGGTTGAGAGTGAGAAGCTCGATGTTTTCATCAAGGTTGTATGAGATCACTCGGTAGGATGTCTCGCCAATTTCCATTGGTACCACATCCTTAGTGCCGAATGCCATGGCGAATGGTGTTTTAATGGTGATGTTCTGTATGATGTTCGGTAAGACCATAGGACGTCTGGTAGGATGTCAGACCAGGCTCCCTTGCTAACCTCATCCAGGCAAGTCTTGAGATTGTATTTTATGATCTTGTTGATGACTTCCACCTGACCGTTGGCTTGTGGATGGGCAATAAAAGTGAAGCAGAGAGTAATGCCATATACCTCATAGAATGATCGGAAGCGAGAGCATTCGAATTTTTTCCCATTATCTGTGACCATGGTCCGTGGTATGCTGAAGCGGCAGATGATGTTCTGATACACGAAAGTCTCGATTTGGGCGGTTGTGATTGTTCCAAGTGATTTTACTTTAGCCCACTCCGTGAAGTAGTCCACAGCCACAATAGCGTGTACTACGCTGCCCTTGCCTCTTGACATTGGTCCGATCAAGTCTAGTCCCCATTGCGAGAAAGGCCAAGGACTAAGTATGGCTGGTAATAGCCTTTTCGGAAAGCTTTGTGGGCGAGGGACCTTCATCTTGAATGATTGCCACATATGCCATCGTGGATCTCCTTAAGAAAAGCCTGGCCCCTATTTGGTGGTAGGCACTTAGTAGTGGAATAGTGAATCCTCGCATATACAGATGACCATGGACAATGGTGTAGCGAGCTGCATGGCATTTGATGCGCTTGGCCTCATTCTTGTCCCCTGGTAATTCTTCATCGCTGAGGAACTTGATGATTGGATCCATCCAGTTTGGATCAATGTTGATGACATTGACATGTCTCTCTTGCGTGCTTGGTGATAGTTAAAATAAAGAACACAATAAATATGAACTCAATTCTTCACAGTTATATCTTTGCAAGTGCACAAAATCGATTAAGATAGTATCATGACAAGAAAAGGTCGATCCCACGAGGACTTGTTCAACAGTTAATCCAATTAAGTTCAGATTTTATTAACTTAAACAAAAGACCCAAAACAACAAAAGGAAACAATGACACATAGCAAGATAAACAAGACTCAAAATAAACGCAAACAATGACTCTAACAATGAAAAAAGGCAAGGGGGGTAACAATGCAAAGATGATTGATTGATTTAATCTATTAACTAAGGCGAATTAAGGCATACTATCTACTCTAACCAATTATAGTTATTAACCAGATTTCCTTGATTCAATTACTATGAACTCTCTGAATATAGTGCCCGTGCAAAGGTCACGATGGTTGGCCCACTCCACACTGGTTATTCTCTCTTACTTGGTATGTCCTAAGCATGATGTGTACCTAGAACATCTATAACCTACCGTTTAAGATGATGCATGAAGTACAAAGAGAATTTAATGACACTACACTATCCCTAGAAAAGTGATGTCCAATCCTAGGTTGTCATGAGTTTAGATTACGAATAGGTGTCCCTCCACCTACCCTTGATGCTGCAAATCACAAGATGATATGATGCTTTGTCAAGCAATTTGCTCTTCCGCCTATATTAATGGGCCTTTCTATCAGTTTGCTCTTATCACAGCTGAACCTGATAGAGCACGACCGGCCTGAGAGAGAGTATGAATGGGAGGCTGCTCTGTGATCCAAGATCATTCGTCTGGTATGTCAGTCAGGTGGGCTCAATGTGAAGTGTTATCCTTTCGATTAGTTCGCGAGCGTCCCAGAAGATCTAGGTTCCAGAGGGACCAGCGCCATTACCATGTTGGATAATCATTCTTCCGAAGCTCCCTACGCCGCTGTTCTTGCTCAGCGTGGCTGGCAAGTGCTCTTTCCGTCGCTACTCACTGCTCTTTTAGCTCCTCCCTTGTCGCGTGGAGTAGAGAGAATGTGCTTTGGTAATGCTCTCCCCAAACTTGGTTCCGACATTCGTTTCCAAGTTGCTTTTCTTGAGCTCTACGATCTCCTACTGGAGTGTTTCTAGTGCTTTGACCATTGCCTCTGAGGCTAAGTCCGATTTTTTCTTGCTTCCCCCTCCTAAGAATGGGGGGGGGGGGGGGGGGGGGGGGGGGGTGTGGTGGTGTTGTGTAGCTCTCCATTGGCTTGTTCGACCGACATTGTGGTCGGTAGGAAGACGGGATAGGGGTATGTGAGCTAGCGAGAGTACTTACTCAGAATTCCCACAGACGGCGCCAAATGTTTGATCCAAAAATGGACCTAACGGAAGATAGTCTTGTCAACTGTTGGTATGTCTTCTTCTCGTCCGCTAGGAGACCTGCAGGACAACAAGAAGAGTACTCGACACCAGTGGGGTGCAGGCCTAGTAGACTCTAATGCTTAAGTTAGTAAGCGAGTGAGAGATCAGTCATGAATTAAGCAGCGTACAGGTAAGTGAATAGTTTCCTTTTCTTGAGGAGTGTGCCCCGTATTTATAGTAGCAATGAATGTGGTGTTTCGAAACCTAATGGTGTGATTCCCAAGTTACCTTTAGGATGCTGACACGAGTCCCAAAGATGTAGGATTCTAAACGAGTGGCGGTGATTCTTTTGTGCATCATGGCAATGTTGTTCTAGTGTGGGCAAGAGTGTGCCGACCAGGGTGTGTCGACCATGAGGGTACCGACAACAGAGGCCTTGGTGGCAGACGTGATTTGAAATGACTGGTCCCTGGGGGCTGACCGGAATTGGGCTGGTCAGTCAGCAGGTATATGCTGGTACTTGTGGCTGTTGGCCGTTCCCTGGTGGTCGGTCTGAATGGTATAAAAACGTACCAACATGGAACTACCAGCATCAATTTGCATTGATTTTTTTTTCATTTGTTTATAAAAATGAAAATTTGTAATCACATTTTATATATTAACAAAATAAAAATTTACACACGCATTTACAATAAATTTAATGTGGTGATATCAAAATGTCTCGCGCACACATGTGCCCGTTTATTATTCTGTTATGAAATCGCGCGTAGCACGCCGAAATACCTCTTGCAGGCCGCAGAGTGCCTGGGATGAGGCTAGTTGATATTCAAGTTTGGAGTCAAGGAAGTAATAGATACTTCGGCCAATACGATACGAGTTAGATATAGCTATATATGTACTTAATACGCCACGTGGTCTATCTTTAATTACTCAATCTTGTTGGCTTGGGATATGATTTTGATATATTAGCGATATGGATGAGATGTGGTCACAATACAAAAAAATGATTAAATTGTAAAAAAATTGTGATATTTTTTCTATATTAAAAAATTGGACAAACTATATAAAACCCCCAAATTATAGGGGTCATTCCAAGTTCATACCCCAACTATGAAAATTTTCATCTAGGTACCCAAACTATCAAAACACATCATCTAAGTACCCCCGCTAAAAAATTTGTTAGTCAATCTGTAAAATGCTGAGGTGAGACTTTTCGGTCAAACTATTCATACTGAGTTGGCATCCATATGGATAAAAAAATAATTAAAAATTGAATGAACAATAAAAAACAATTAATAAAATAGCAAAATAAATTATAAAACAAATTATTATTAAAAAATAAATTATTATCAAAATACTAAACGCCTCACACGGTCACACCATTGATCCTCAAAAAAACCCAAATCTACCCCTCCCCATTACTGAGAATGATGAACACCCAAACCCAGTGGCCCCCGAATTCATGCCCAAAATCAGCAAAAATCTGGAACCCTCCGCATGCGGCCTCGACTGCGAGCGATCTTCGACCCGCTGAGGGCTTGGGTTCGGGGGAGGCATGGGCGGATTCATTGAGGGGCAAAGGGGGTCAATTAACCCTCACAACCTCTCGAATCCTCCATTGATGCATTGATCTTGCCCCAATTCCGACATGAAAATTTTGCTCTTCAATCATTGGTTAATGCCTTTTAAGTATGATTATTCAATTGTAAAATTAATCTTGATCCCTACGAACATAGAAATTTTGCCCTCCAAACCCCAGCTCTGGCCTTCTCCACGTGATGGTGTCACCACTCTTCATCAACTTCTTCACTTCTAGGTAGCGTACCCTGCTTTAATTTTTCTCTTATATTTTTTATTTCATTTTATTTTTGTTTTTTGTACACTGCCTAAGCCTAGTTTTAGTTTTGGGGAGATATTATAAAATAAAATTTGTCTTTTATTCCTTTCCCAATTCTAATACCACCAAACCAATCCCCAATATATCACTCCACCCAATCCCAATTCATACCAAATATTTAAATTTAAAGTATGTTCAAAGATCAAATTATTTCAAAATTCTCAATATTAATTTTGATTATTTTCTAAACGATTTGGTTTGATTAATTGTTAATTTTTTTTTTGTTTTGACTATATTTTTGTTGTTGTGACTATAGTTTTTTTTAATTGATTAGTATAGCTACTTGTTTTTCATTTTGAATTATTTCATATAGAGTTTTTTATATAAAGATATTGGAGCGAGAATTTTTTTTTACATATTGAGTGTCAACCGCGATCTTTATAAGAGTTGAACCCAAAATCTCTCACAGCATAATAGAGTGAGTAGGAGTATCATTATTCTAATAGTACTTTTTGCTATTACTAATAGAGTTTAGTTCGTATTTTGTTCAAACAATAAAAAAAAGTTTCCCTATTTCTATATCAAACAATTCAGAGCATAATTTGTTGTTTTTAAGTATAAAGTGAGTCCCACAGTTTCTGAGTTAAACACAAAGAGAAACATTAAGTTCTAAGGGGATTTAATGAGACTACACGGTAACCCTAGGGGATTTAAGTTCTAGGGATTACACGGTAACCATAGGGATTGCACGGTAACCCTAGGAATGTCATGAGTCGAATTACAAGATCATTTCTTAATGTAACCTTTTGATACAAAGTCATATGTGAATCATGTTATTAAAGTAGCTAATTCTAAAAACACAATAAAATAGCGGTTTAAGCAGTAATTCAGCACACCAAAATGAACACAATAATCAAAACCAAGCGCCAAAACCAAGTCACGAAGTTGCCATGGCTAGGGCTTCAAAATCAGCCCTAACTTAAAGTAAACTACTCACTACGCATAATGAAAAATAAAAAGCATAAATTGTATTGAATATGAAAGTAAAAGATTAAACCCAATTATACTCTCAAAGGCAGACTCCAAGCACGGCTTCAAGCACTCCTCTAAGAACACAATCAAGTCTTCGTGTACAAGCCTCACGGTAATGGCTCAAAATAATAAATAAGGTGTCTAAGTTGGCGTGTCTCAAAACATTAAACTGAGGCCCCCATATATAGGCTAGGGAAAACCTTTTCCTATAAAGATTAGAAATAGAAACCTAGGCTAGAGTGTTCTAGAATGATTATGGCGTTCCTAAGTAATTACGAAGTCCTTAAAATCTATGAGAACCAATCAGAACATGACTAGGAATGCAAATGCAAGCTGGCATGTGAGAACACATGCTGGTCGCAGAGCAGCCAGGCCGGAATTTGGGATGGCCCTTTGGCAGACGCTGAAAATGGAAACTAGGCCCTTATGATGTCTTTGTCGCGCCACACCACGCCTTAACACTTGAATGGCTTCATTACATGTCAAAGAGTCTAAAAACACTTCATGTCTCGATCAAATGGCGGAAGGCTTGCGAATGTCCTTATTTGAACTTCTTGGGTCCCAAACTTGGAATTGGAACTACAAAGGATCTCAGGACCTGAATTAGGGCGCACTGGAACTCAACTTTGGCACAGTCACGCCTTGTTTAAAAATTGTATGAGGAACACAAGCTTGGTCTTGGGCATGTCTGGGACACGATTAGGGAATCGATTGGGAAATTCTTGAGACATGTCCTAGACATGCCTTGGCTCTAACCTTGGTAATTCTAGGGCATGTTCACCTAGTCATGAGACACGTCATTCAGACTCGGATGGGCTAATCTATGGTACTTGGTCAAAGACCCAAAATAGGGCACACTGGCGCATTCAGGGCCTAGTTCAGGACCCGATATTAATTTGAGGACATCACCCTCATTTGAACTCCGATTTTAGTCATTCTTTTTCCATTATTCTCAAAATTTCATTATCTTTCTAAAGCTTGCACGTGTCTCACAAAAGCATCACTTTCTACTATGGATGGCCAGATTTCTAACAAAAGACAGTTAAGGGAACCAAAAATGACATGAAATGCATGTAGGAAACATGACCTAACAAATACCCACAAACCTAGCTTTTGCTAGTCCTCGAGCAAAACAAAGAATAAAAACTGAAATAAAAAATAAAAGACTCAATCTAATTAAGGATAGATCATTTAAACCCCTAGGTTCACCTAGTAGGTGGAGTTTTGTCCCCTTTTACTTATCAACTAAAACACTAAACAAAAAGCAAACAAAATACTTAACAAGTTAATACGGAACACAACAAATCAATCATATCATGCCAAACCAAAGATATGCCAATTTCAAGTAAGTACCATGTGTAAGTATGAATGCGCTTGCTGCAAGATTTCAAGCTCAAAAAAACAAAATTCAAATGTCTCAGAAAGATTTCACCTCGACTCTAACCTCACTAGGCAACTCTCAATTTCTCTCATGAATCCTAAGGTTGTCACTCTTGCAAGCATATGTGATGAGTTTAAGTAATGGAATCAAATATAATCACATATAAAATAGCATGAATGGAAGGCAATTTCTGAAAATAGATCTCATGAAAGAATTGAACTTTAAGAACATAGAGACATACCTTAACTCCAAGCAAGACTACCCAAAAGATTAGTTAGGTCTTCATTCAAGGGTTGTAATGGGGCTAGGCTCACGGGTTTAGAAGAAGGGATTGGAATTCAAAAGTCTAAGCTCTGACAAGGCATGAAGTAGCAAGACTTGGAACTTGATCTTCTTCTTGAACTTCTCCTTGGCCCATGGCCAGACTTGGCATTTTGCTTTTACTGAATTCCTCAAGTTGAGGCCTTATTTCCTTGAATAATGAGTTGTGATTTGTATTCGGGTGGGGTGGTGGTGTGGGTGTAACAATGCAAGAATGATAGATTGATTAATTATTAACTAAGGCGAATTAAGGCTTACTATCCATCCAAACCAATTATTGTCCTTAACCATATTTTCTTGACCTAATTACTATGCAAATTCTGAATTAAGTGCCCATGCAAAGATCCCGATAGTTGGCCCATTCCACATATATTATCATCTCTTACTTGGCATGTTCTAAGCATGTTGTGTACTCTAGAACGTCTATCACCTACCATTTAAGATGATGCATGAAGTACAAAGAGAATTTAATGACACTACACTAGCTTAGAAAAGTGATGTGCATTCCTAGGTTGTCATGAATTCCGACTACAAAAATGTTTCTTAACCTCAACCTCTTGATGCTAATGAATTACAATATGATATAGTGGTCCGTCAAGCAATTCCATCAGTAATTTATGCAAACAAGGTAGCTAACCTCATAGGCATACAAGAATGATAGTTTAAGCAGTAATCAAAATTATTCAGCATGCATAGCAATCAAAATCAAGAGCTAAAATCTAATTAACGAACTAACATGGCTAGGGCTTCAAACAATCCTAATCCTAAAAAGACTACTCACACATAATTGAAATTGAAACAAACATAATTGAATTCATTAAAATAAAAGCAATAAAAGTAAAGATACATAGGAGATTATTGAAGATGAGACACAGCAGAAGACCACGCCAGGGCTTGTCCTCCAATGCTCACGTCCAACTCTCTCACACGCAGAAACTAAAAACGGCTTAAATTTAAAGCTTAATTAAAATGTAAATTGCGGCTAGGGTGTCTAGAGATATCACCCACAAACCCTAAGGTCCTTTAAATAGGCCTCTAAATATTTACAATGTAGGAGATAGTTTTGGATAAAATCCTAATCAGAAACTCACTCAAAACTCCTATTCTAATTAGAATTGAAAAGGAACTACAAAAAGCAATCCTTGTTGGACTTGGTGTAGGATTTGCGACAATACTTGTGATAAAAAACTTCTGCACTTTCCTGCACGCCAATGCAGCTTCTGGAGTCTTTTGGATGTTACTTGGACGTCAAGAACTAGGCTGAGCCAAGCCTAAGCACTTCCAACAAAGTTCGGCCAAATTCTAGGCTCAAAACCTTCAAACTCGGACTTTTGAGAACTTAAAATGTCATTGATCAATAAACTCGAGATAAACCATTCCAAGAACTTCCAAATGATGTAGCTAGTATAGTTATGGGCTTTGTCTCGCTTTGTTCCATTGAATTGCAGGTCAGGGCCTCTTTTGAACCTTCTGTTGGTAAAATTAGAGAACAAGAAATATGCAATCTAATTCTAACAGTTATAAAATCCTTGCAAGTGCACAAATCGATAAGAATAGTATAGTAGCATAGCAAGAGTCGATCCCTCGAGGACTTGTATCAACGATTAATCCAACCTAATTACTATGCAACTTCTGAATTAAGTGCCCATGCAAAGGTCCCGATGGTTGGCCCCTCCACATATATTATCCTCTCTTACTTGGCATGTTCTAAGCATGATGTATACTCTAGAACATCTATCACCTACCGTTTAAGATGATGCATGAAGTACTAACGCAGTCGCATCTTTAGGGCGCACCTAGGCGGATAATGAGGACGTATCCATCTAGGAATCTGGGACCACGCTTTTGAGGCACACCATGAGAATAGTAGAAGAGTATCTTGGTTTGGCTAAGCACATAAGGTTCAGAATTGGCGCAAAAACTATGCGCGGAAACTAGGCACAGAGACTTGATACTTGGCTCTCAGCTGGGATCCTTGGGGCATGACATTGGGGCGCATAGCAGGACCCCGCTAGGTGCATGACAGGGCTCCAATGGCTTCAATTTAGGGCATGACTTAGGACATGACAAGGGTAGGTACTTGACCTCGATAGGAGCCTGATTAGGGACTCAATAGGGACTCGGATGGGAAGTTCTTGGGACATGTACTTGACATGTCCTGGCATGACCTTGGCACTTCTAAGACATGAATTTGAAGTCATGAGACATAGGCGTGGGACTCGGATGGCATAATATGAGGTACTTGTCTAAGGACCCAAAATATGGCGCACTCAGGACCTAGTTCAGGACCTTATATTGAAATGAGGACATCTCCATCATCTAAACTCCAATTTTAGTCATTCTTTTTGCGTTCTTCTCAGAATTTACCTATCTTTCTAAATCTGCACAAGTCTCACAAGATTGATCATTTTCTTCTGTTGATGGCACAAAATCATTCAAAAGACATGTAAGAGAGGCATATAAAAACATCAAAATGATGCATAAATAATGACTGACCACCTTCCGACCCCAAAATTAGGCGCAAAGGATCTATTTGGGACAAGGGACAAGGGACTAGGGGAGCATTTTCAGCACAAACAGGGACTACGCGTTTGAGGCGCACCATGGTTGTAGTAGAAGTGCGTCATGGCTCAGGGTAGGCGCACAGGTTGTCAAGCTTAGCGCAGAAGATGAACTTTGTTCCACCGCTGGCGGAACAGGAACTAGGGTTTAGGCGCATGCGCTGGGCTTGGCAGGGACTTGGCAGGAACATGTCTGGGACTCGAGAGGGTGTCCTTGGGGCATGTCGCGGGACACAACCTGGTATGACCTTGGCACTTCTAGGACATGAACTTGATGTCATGAGACATAGGTGTGGAACTTGGATGACATGATCTGAGGTACTTGACCAAGAACCCAAAATAGGGCGCACTAGCACACTTCGGACCCAGTTCAGGACCTGATATTGAAATGAGGATATCTGCTTCATCTGAACTCAGATTGAGTCATTCTTTTTGCATTCGTCTCAGAATTTACCTATCTTTCCAAATATGCACAAGTCTCACAAGATTGATCATTTTCTACTATTGATGGCACAAAATCATTCAAAAGACATGTTAGAGAGGCATGTAAAGACATCAAAATTGTCAGGACCCATCCCGAATTTCCCCTCGAAACCCGGGAAGAACCCTGATCCCGTCTGACAACCTAAGGAAAGGTTCCCAAATACCCTTCAATCCTTAGCATATAATATAATAACAATAAATAATTTCTCTTGTCAGACAAGGGATTTAAGCACTTAAAATTCCCGTAAGTAAATATCAACCAAATACAAGAATATCAGAGCGTCTAAGTAGGATCAATGTACAAATTAGATATCCTACTCAAGTACAACTACACAGCGTAGCGGAAGTGCTAATGCCTCTGCCTCGAGATACTGTCCTCGTCAACTCTACGGCCTGAAGGGGGTTTAAACACAAAAATTGTGAGTGGACAAAAATAATCGTTTATAAAACGCTTTCCAAGGAATATTACCTTTTTCCCCCTCCATTTATAAAACCATGCATGCATCACATAAACAATTCATGTTATAAAAACATCATCTTTAAATCACCGGCATTTTCATGTTCGAAATCATTTATTTCCACCTAGACACATAACATCTCAAATCCACTGTCATCGACACATCCACTAGCCACCAGGTATCCCTTGGGGTGTGCTAGTACTGTATCACAACTCTCTGTACTATGCTATCACATCAGTCGGCCTATCTCTCGACTAGCATATCATATCAGTCGGCATATCTCGACTATCATATCATATCAGTCGGCATATCTCGACTATCATATCATATCAGTCGGCATATCTCGACTATCATATCATATCGGTCGGCATATCTCGACTATCATATCATATCAGTCGGCATATCTCGACTATCATATCATATCAGTCGGCATATCTCGACTATCATATCATATCAGTCGGCATATCTCGACTATCATATCATATCAGTCGGCATATCTCGACTATCATATCATATCAGTCGGCATACCTCGACTATCATACTTTAACTGAAATAGTGGAAAACATATGTCTAGAAATCATTTCTAACATTCAGAAATTCAATGCCACAATACATAACCGTATTTAACAAAAATATTTTGATGCATGCAATTCAGTTTATAAAACAAAGTCCACTCACAAACCTGTTCAAGCTAGCTCAATCCCGTCTCGCTCGTTCCTCTGAGGTTCCCGGAACAATATCGCCTGTCAAAAACAACAATCGGGATTACCGGCTAGTAATAAGACTCGTATATAACAACTTCCTAAACCTCGGGAAGTCTACCCTTGCTGTTCCAAAAATCACAGCAACTTCGGACACTTAAAACGACCTCTAAACGATGTCCGATCAACTTGAAACCTGTACCAACAGATTCAGAACGTCCGAAACTAGTTACCACGCGTCGCCGTGACGTCAGCCTCGACCCCACGCGCCGCCACGCGCCGCCGGAAGGTCGGCACACGCGCCCACGCGCCCTCACGCGCCGGTCACGCGCCTGCTACAGTAACCACGCGCCTGAACCGGTCCAACCCGGTTCGGCTCAACCTGACCCGGTCCAACTCGACCCGACCGGTTCAACTCGACCCGACCGGTCACCGATGACTCGCCGGAGAAGACAACCGGACGCCGTCACCGTCGCCGGAGGCTGGCCGGAGAAGATGACCGGACCGCCACCTCCGCCGCCGTCTGGTTCGCCGGAATCCGCCATTTCCGACCGAACTTCCAAGCTTTACAACTTCCTCAAAACTCAACCGTTTTACACAAATTTTACGTCTAAATCTATCTACTCAAACCCAGGAATCCAAATATAACCTCAAAACATCAAACACGTACCTGTATAAGCCGGAAAATCGATCCAAAGATCCGAAACTTCCTTTACTCGGCTCGGCTTCCACCGTGGTCCTCTCCTTCGATGGTTGCTACGGTTGTGATCGTGGGAAAGAGTAGAATACGATTAGTTGATCCAAATGGGAAGTTAAAGCCTTGAATCCGTCGTTGACTTTTGGTTTCTCTTGGTTTTTCTCTCGGTTTCGGTTCAATGTTTCGGTGTGTTTGTGTGATGTTTGTTTTGTTACAGAGAGAATGAAGGATAAGGAGATAAGATGAAATGAAGATGTAAAATAAGTGAGGTAAAATATCTCCCATCCATGGCAAATTACCAAAATGCCCTTACACATCTAGACCCACAACTTCCGTATACGAACTCCGTTTCCTGCGTGCCGCCTGTCTACGAACTCGTGAGTTCGAGACCTACGCAACGGTACCCGAAACAACACCAAAAGTGTCTCGAAATAAAACTTGATTTCCAAGCCCTTTACCGATCAAGGGTAAAATCGTCATTTAATAAAAATAATTGCATAAAATCAATTATGAAAAGTCCGGGTTGTTACAATCTACCCCCCTTAAGAAATTTCGTCCCCGAAATTCATTCCTAATCATGAAATAAATGAGGATACTGTGCCCGCATTAGTTCCTCAGTTTCCCACGTGGCTTCCTCCACGTTATGGTTCCTCCACAACACTTTAACTAGAGGAATAGTCTTTCTGCGAAGTACCTTTTCCTTCCAATCCAGAATTTGCACTGGTTGCTCCTCAAATGTCAAATCGTCTTTCAGCTCAAGTGGTTGCTCTTCCAACACATGAGACTCATCAAACAGATATTTCCGGAGCAAAGATACATGAAAGACATCATGAACTCTGGATAATTCCGAGGGTAAAGAAATACGATATGCCACTGGTCCTATCCTTTCCAAAATCTCATATGGACCAATGTAGCGAGGACTTAGTTTTCCCCGTCTACCAAAACGTACCACTCCCTTCCATGGAGATAGTTTCAAGAACACCCAATCACCAACCTCAAACTCAAGGTCTCTGGTTCTGCGGTCTGCATAGCTCTTCTGGCGATCCTGAGCTATCTTCAACCTTTCTCTGATGATTCTAATCTTTTCCTCAGTCAAATCCACCAACTCAGGTGTTAACAGTCTTCTTTCACCTATTTCACTCCAACACAAAGGTGTTCTGCACTGCCTCCCATACAGTGCCTCGAAAGGTGACATCCCGATGCTTGACTGGTAACTGTTATTATATGCGAATTCCATCAGAGACAAGTGTGAATCCCAGTTCCCTTTAAACTGTAGTACACAAGCCCTCATCATATCCTCCAAAACCTGGATTGTTCTCTCAGATTGACCATCCGTCTGAGGATGAAAGGCTGTACTGAAATGCAATGTGGTGCCAAATTCCTTCTGCAAACTCCGCCAAAACCTGGACGTAAATCTAGGATCCCTGTCCGAAACAATAGACTCTGGAGTCCCATGCAGCCGTATGATCTCATCCACGAACAATTTGGCATACCGACTCATCCGAAAATCTTCTCGCACTGGCAAGAAATGTGCAGACTTCATGAGTCTATCCACAATTACCCATATCCCATCATGTCCTTTCCGTGTCCTTGGAAGTTTATACACAAAGTCCATCGTAATGTGATCCCACTTCCATTCCGGAATAGGTAATGGTTGCAGTGTCCCATAGGGTTTCTGCCTCTCTGCTTTCACTTGCTGACATGTCAAACATCTACTCACAAACTCAGCAATTTGTCTTTTCATCCCAGTCCACCAATAGTGTTTCCTTAGGGTATGATACATCTTGGTACCTCCTGGATGCATAGCGTAAGCCGAACTATGAGCCTCATTAAGAATTTCCCTCTTTAGCTCCAGCTCATTCGGTACGCACAACCGTCCATCCTTAACCAATGCTCCATCATCCCTAACCGCATAGTCCTGCCTGTTTCCAGTCTCTAACTCCATCCTGATAATGCACAACGTAGGATCCTGGAGTTGAGCCTCAATAATCCGATCAATCAGAATAGGCCTCACATGGAAACTAGCCAACAAAGCCCCCTGGCTATCCATGTCCAGTACAATCCCTGCTCTACGGAACTCTACCAGCAACGGTAAGTAGACTGTATGCAAATGGGCCAAAGAACCCATAGATTTCCTGCTCAAGGCATCTGCCACAACATTGGCTTTTCCTGGGTGGTACTCAATAGTACAATCATAATCTTTTATCAGCTCAAGCCACCTTCTCTGCCTCAAATTCAGGTCTTTCTGGGTGAACAAGTACTTTAAACTCTTATGGTCGGTGAAGATCCGACACGTCTCCCCGTACAAGTAATGTCTCCATATTTTCAGTGCATGCACTACTGCAGCCAACTCCAAATCATGTGTGGGGTAATTCCTCTCATGGGTTTTAAGTTGTCTGGAAGCATATGCTATCACTTTCCCATGCTGCATCAGCACACAGCCAATACCCCGCAATGATGCATCACTATATACCTCAAAACCCCCGTTACCATCTGGAATGGTTAATACTGGAGCAGAAGTCAATCTTCTCTTTAGCTCCTGGAAGCTCTGCTCACAATCAGCATCCCAGTCAAACTTGACTCCTTTCTTAGTCAACCGTGTCAATGGGCCTGCTATCGTAGAAAATCCTTCTACGAACCGCCGATAATATCCTGCCAATCCCAGAAAACTCCTCATCTCTGTCACTGTCCTCGGTTGCTCCCAGTTTACCACTGCCTCCACTTTTTGGAGATCTACGCTGATACCGTCAGCCGAAATCACATGACCCAAGAATCCAACTTCGGTCAACCAAAACTGGCATTTACTGAACTTGGCAAACAAATGCTTTTTCCTAAGCATATTCAGCACCAACCTCAAGTGCTTCTCATGTGCCTTGGCACTCCTTGAATACACCAAGATATCGTAGATGAACACAATTACAAATCGATCCAAATACTTTTGGAACACTCTGTTCATCAAATCCATAAACGCTGCCGGGGCATTAGTCAACCCGAAAGGCATCACCAGGAACTCATAATGACCATATCGAGTCCTGAAAGCTGTTTTCTGAACATCCTCTTCCCGGATTCTCAACTGATGGTACCCGGATCGAAGGTCAATTTTTGAAAAATACTTTGCCCCTTTCAGTTGATCAAATAAATCGTCAATCCTTGGCAAAGGATACTTATTTCGCACCGTCACTTTATTTAACTGCCGGTAGTCGATACACAATCTCAGACCACCATCCTTTTTCCTCACAAATAGTACCGGTGCACCCCATGGTGAAACACTTGGGCGAATAAATCCCATATTCACCAATCCTGCAATTGAGTCTTTAACTCTCGCAATTCTGTCGGTGCCATCCTGTACGGTGCCTGTGAGATAGGTTGAGTACCTGGCAAAAGCTCGATTGTGAACTCAATCTCACGGTGTGGTGGTAATCCTGGAAGATCATCTGGAAACACATCAGAGAATTCACTCACCACAGAAATATCCTCGACTCTCATCGAAGTATTCCGAGCATCTATCACATGAGCCAAGTAACCCTCACAACCTTTTCTCAACAATCTCTCAGCTGTTAACGCTGATATCACTCCATAGGGTAATACCCTACGATCTCCCCGAAATGTAAGTTCAGGAAATCCTGGACTCCGAAAAACTACTGTCTTGTCGTAACAGTCTATGGAGGCATGGTGCATGGACAACCAATCCATCCCCAAAATCACATCAAACTCAAAGATATCTAAGGGGATTAAATCTACCTCCAAACCATGGCCTTCAACCATCACCGGACAACTGCGAATCACTTGGTTCGCCACTAACATATCTCCGGTAGGAGTACTAATACCCATGTCCCAACCAATTGGAGACAATTCTCTATCCGCAAACAATGCAAAACCCCGAGAAATAAAAGAATGAGTTGCTCCCGGATCTAATAAAACACAAGCATTGCGGTTAAAAATGGATAACGTACCCGTGACCACATCCGGTGCTACTCGAGCTTCCTGTTGCGTCATGGCAAACACTCGAGCTGGTGTACCTGAAGATCGACCACGATCCCCATACCTGCCTCTGGGCCTGTTGGTGCCACTAGCTCTACCAGCCCCACCGAAATAGGTCTGCCTCTCAGCTGCAGTATCATACATCTGTCCTGCACTCAGGCTAGGATCAGTCGCACCACGACTAAAGGAACTACTGCCCGGACGTCGTTCTGGACAGAATCTCTTGATGTGACCAGGCTCCCCACAGAAATAACAACCGGCATCACTGAAGCCACTAGATCTGCCACCCTGTCTCCTGTTGAACTGCACTGAGGCACCCCGAGACTGTGCAAAAGATTGTCGTGTCTGACCAGCTCCGCCACTGCCTGTACTAGATCTCCCAGAAGATCCAGAACTATGACTGCCTCTTTTTGATGGTCCCTGACTAGAGGATCCTGCAGTCCAGTGATCTCGACGTCTCCTGTTCCCACTGTACTGCTGTGGCATTGGGAAACCCAAACTCAACTCTACTCGAGCTGCAGCATCAGCCAAAGTCCTCAACGAAGTGTGGTCCATAGACGTAACTGCTGACCGAATCTCACTCCACAGTCCACTCTCAAATCTATGGCACTTGTCTGACTCGGTCGCTACCAACGTCGGTGCAAAGCGACTCAGCGCTATGAATCTCTGTTCATACTGGGCCACCGTCATGTCTCCTTGCTGTAAATGCAAGAACTCGGCCTCCTTAACACTCCGGTGTGAGCGAGGGTAAAACTGCTCCAAGAAGCGTTCCCGGAAAATCTGCCAAGTAACCGTATGAACATTCCAGCCTGACACCTCCAATGAGTGCCACCAGTGGTAAGCAGAACCACCTAGTAAAAATGTGGCCAGTAGAACTCTCTCCTCTAGAGGACACCTCATAATCATAAACACCCGCTCCATGCGAGTAATCCACTCCTCAGCTTCCTCTGGGCTAGAGTCACCCATGAATATCGTTGCCCCCAGTCTCTGGGCTCTCTCAATATCAGAGACTTCGTGAGAAGCTCTATCCTGGAGTACAGAAGCTAATGTCTGACCCAGCTGTTCCAGTGTCTGCCTCAAATCAGGCTCCACTGCAGGTTCATTGTCATCTCCACCATTCCCTGACCGTTGACAGAACTCTCGTCTCGGAGGCATTATACGCTGAAAAGAAGTTGTAAATCATTAATACCAAAATTTCACCTGTACACTAGATGTACGGTCTACAGGAATTTAACCTAGTGCTCTGATACCAATTGTCAGGACCCGTCCCGAATTTCCCCTCGAAACCCGGGAAGAACCCTGATCCCGTCTGACAACCTAAGGAAAGGTTCCCAAATACCCTTCAATCCTTAGCATATAATATAATAACAATAAATAATTTCTCTTGTCAGACAAGGGATTTAAGCACTTAAAATTCCCGTAAGTAAATATCAACCAAATACAAGAATATCAGAGCGTCTAAGTAGGATCAATGTACAAATTAGATATCCTACTCAAGTACAACTACACAGCGTAGCGGAAGTGCTAATGCCTCTGCCTCGAGATACTGTCCTCGTCAACTCTACGGCCTGAAGGGGGTTTAAACACAAAAATTGTGAGTGGACAAAAATAATCGTTTATAAAACGCTTTCCAAGGAATATTACCTTTTTCCCCCTCCATTTATAAAACCATGCATGCATCACATAAACAATTCATGTTATAAAAACATCATCTTTAAATCACCGGCATTTTCATGTTCGAAATCATTTATTTCCACCTAGACACATAACATCTCAAATCCACTGTCATCGACACATCCACTAGCCACCAGGTATCCCTTGGGGTGTGCTAGTACTGTATCACAACTCTCTGTACTATGCTATCACATCAGTCGGCCTATCTCTCGACTAGCATATCATATCAGTCGGCATATCTCGACTATCATATCATATCAGTCGGCATATCTCGACTATCATATCATATCAGTCGGCATATCTCGACTATCATATCATATCAGTCGGCATATCTCGACTATCATATCATATCAGTCGGCATATCTCGACTATCATATCATATCAGTCGGCATATCTCGACTATCATATCATATCAGTCGGCATATCTCGACTATCATATCATATCAGTCGGCATATCTCGACTATCATATCATATCAGTCGGCATATCTCGACTATCATATCATATCAGTCGGCATACCTCGACTATCATACTTTAACTGAAATAGTGGAAAACATATGTCTAGAAATCATTTCTAACATTCAGAAATTCAATGCCACAATACATAACCGTATTTAACAAAAACATTTTGATGCATGCAATTTAGTTTATAAAACAAAGTCCACTCACAAACCTGTTCAAGCTAGCTCAATCCCGTCTCGCTCGTTCCTCTGAGGTTCCCGGAACAATATCGCCTGTCAAAAACAACAATCGGGATTACCGGCTAGTAATAAGACTCGTATATAACAACTTCCTAAACCTCGGGAAGTCTACCCTTGCTGTTCCAAAAATCACAGCAACTTCGGACACTTAAAACGACCTCTAAACGATGTCCGATCAACTTGAAACCTGTACCAACAGATTCAGAACGTCCGAAACTAGTTACCACGCGCCGCCGTGACGTCAGCCTCGACCCCACGCGCCGCCACGCGCCGCCGGAAGGTCGGCACACGCGCCCACGCGCCCTCACGCGCCGGTCACGCGCCTGCTACAGTAACCACGCGCCTGAACCGGTCCAACCCGGTTCGGCTCAACCTGACCCGGTCCAACTCGACCCGACCGGTTCAACTCGACCCGACCGGTCACCGATGACTCGCCGGAGAAGACAACCGGACGCCGTCACCGTCGCCGGAGGCTGGCCGGAGAAGATGACCGGACCAACACCTCCGCCGCCGTCTGGTTCGCCGGAATCCGCCATTTCCGACCGAACTTCCAAGCTTTACAACTTCCTCAAAACTCAACCGTTTTACACAAATTTTACGTCTAAATCTATCTACTCAAACCCAGGAATCCAAATATAACCTAAAAACATCAAACACGTACCTGTATAAGCCGGAAAATCGATCCAAAGATCCGAAACTTCCTTTACTCGGCTCGGCTTCCACCGTGGTCCTCTCCTTCGATGGTTGGTACGGTTGTGATCGTGGGAAAGAGTAGAATACGATTAGTTGATCCAAATGGGAAGTTAAAGCCTTGAATCCGTCGTTGACTTTTGGTTTCTCTTGGTTTTTCTCTCGGTTTCGGTTCAATGTTTCGGTGTGTTTGTGTGATGTTTGTTTTGTTACAGAGAGAATGAAGGATAAGGAGATAAGATGAAATGAAGATGTAAAATAAGTGAGGTAAAATATCTCCCATCCATGGCAAATTACCAAAATGCCCTTACACATCTAGACCCACAACTTCCGTATACGAACTCCGTTTCCTGCATGCCGCCTGTCTACGAACTCGTGAGTTCGAGACCTACGCAACGGTACCCGAAACAACACCAAAAGTGTCTCGAAATAAAACTTGATTTCCAAGCCCTTTACCGATCAAGGGTAAAATCGTCATTTAATAAAAATAATTGCATAAAATCAATTATGAAAAGTCCGGGTTGTTACAAAAATGATGCATAAATAATGACTAAACGAACACCCCCAAACCTATCTTTTGCTAGTCCCTGAGAAAAAAAAACTTAAACAAAATGAAAAGACTCGATCTTAGTTAAGATAGAACATTTAAACCCCTAGGCTCACCTAGTAGGAGGAGTTTTGTCTCCTGAGGGTTATAGCAGCACGATACCCACAAATGTTTTACTTAGACAAAGAGGATGCTAGAGATAGTACTTTTAACAAGCTAATAAGAATCAAAGTAAGTAGACATGCTTTGCAGAACTAAAATCCTTACTAGGCAACTCATCTAAGTTCCCTAGAAAGATTTCTCCTTGACTCTAATCCTTACTAGGCAACTCTCAATTCACACAAGAATCCTAGGCTTTCAGTCTTTCAAGCATATGTGATGAGTTTATGTTATGGAATTCAAGTTTAATCACATATGAGTATCAATGAAGAATAACACTTTATGGAAATAAGGATCTCATGAAAGGAATTGAACTTTAAGAACTTAGATACGTACCTTAATCCTCAACATGATTGTCCATAAGATCAGTTAGGTCTTCCTTTTTGGGCTGTAATGGGGCTAAGCTTAGGGGTTTAGAAAGGAAGGATATGATTCAAAGAACCTGAGTTGTGCCAAGGCATGAGAAGTCATGACTTGAACTTGGAATTTTTGAACTGAATCCTTGCTTAACGCCCACAACATTGTGCTTTCTTGATGGCTTATTTTGAGGCTCTTGGCTCACTTGGCTCAATTCACTTTGTTTTTCACTTTTTTTCTTCTTTCTTTTTCTTTTCAACGTTTTTTTTGTTCATGATTTTTTCTCTTTATTTGTTTGTTCTTTTTTTCTTTTGAATTTACTTGAACCAAGATCATGCAATGATGTCCTCAATCTTTCATGCAGCTTGTCTAATTTTTTTGAACTTGGAACTTTTCAAAACGCCAATGTCTTTGGAATTGGGCAGCATCTTCTTTCACTTCTCATTCTCACCATGAATCTCATTTAGGGCAACCTTGCAAGTCAAACAAGGAAAGGCATGTCAAGATGGTACACTTGCTCAGGTTCTGCTTGATATGCTTCAAAGTAGGGCTTTAAGGGGTGGCCATTGACCTTCAGTTCCTAGCCCGATTTGGCATGCTCGATTTCCATGGCTCCGTGGGGTAAGACCTTACGAACAATGTAGGGCCCTGGCCAATGAGACCTGAGCTTCCCAGGGAAAAGCCTCTGTCTTGAGTTGAATAGGAGGTCCTTTTGTCATACTTGGAAAGTCTTGCGGACCAAGTGCTTGTCATGGTAGGCCTTGGATTTTTCCTTGTATATTCGTGCGCTTTCATAAGCTTCATTCTGCAGCTCCTCAAGTTCTTGCAGTTGAAGCTTCCGATGGTGTCCTACCTCATCCATGTCCGTGTGGACATGCTTGATTGCCCATGAGGCCTTGTGTTCTAACTCCACAGGTAAATAGCAGCCTTTTCCAAAAATAAGCCGAAAAGCAGACATGCCAATTAGGGTCTTGTATGATGTCCTATATGCCCAAAGGGCATCATTGAGCCTGTTGGACCAATCCTTCCTTGATGATCCCACTGTCTTCTCAAGGATGGCCTTGACTTCTTTATTGGAGATCTCAGCTTGTCCACTAGTTTGGGGATGATATGGAGTTGAGCTCCTATGTGTGACTCCATATTTCGTCATGAGGGCCTCAAAGGTCCTATTGTAGAAGTGGGAGCCACCACCACCAATGATGGCCCGTGGTGTTCCAAATCGTGACAAGATATGGGATTGGATGAAACTACAAACTACTTTAGAATCATTAGTCTTGGTTGGAATTGCTTCCACCCATTTAGAAACATAATCAACAGCAAGTAGAATGTAAAGAAAACCAAAGGAGTTTGGGAAGGGTCCCAAAAGTCAATGCCCCAAATATCAAAGATTTCAACAACTAAAATAGGGTTTAGGGGCATTTGTTCTTTAGGGCCAATATTACCTTGTCTTTGGCACTTGTCACTAGTGTGGATGTGCTCATGAGCATCATTGAAAATAGTGGGCCAATAGAACCCACATTGAAGTACCTTAAGAGCTGTCTTCTTGGCGCCAAAGTGTCTACCACACGCCTAGTTGTGGCAAAAGTCCAAGATGGACTTGACTTCATTTTTAGGGATGCACCTCCTTATGAGATGGTCAGGGCAGTGCTTCCATAGATAGTGCTCATCCCAGATGCAATTTTTGGCTTTCTTAACAAGCTTGTCACTTTGAAACCTAGACAGATGAGAAGGGATTAGTTTTGTAGCAAGATAATTGATAATGTCAGCATACTAGGGGTCAAAGGCCTTAAGATGGAAAAGCTGCTCATCAGGGAAGCTCTCTTGGAGAGGTAGTTGGTCCACTCCCTCATTGGACCTGTGGATGAGTCTGCTCAAGTGGTCAGTGTTCAGTCATTATTTATGCATCATTTTGATGTCCTTAAGTACCTTTCTTACATGTCTTCTGAATGATTTCATGCCATCAATAGTAGAAAATGATCAATCCTATGAGACTTGTGTATATTTGGAAAGATAGGTAAATTCTAAGAAGAACGCAAAAAGAATGACTCAAATCGGAGTTTAGATGAAGGAGATGTCCTCATTTTAATATCGCGTCCTGAACTGGGTCCTTACTGCCCCAGTGCGCCCTATTTTGGGTCCTTGGCCAGGTACCTCAGATTAAGCCATCCGGGTCCCAAACTTGTGTCTCATGACATCAAGTCCATGTCCTAAAAGTGCCAAGGTCATGCCAGGTCGTGTCCCGGGACATGTCCCAAGGACAGCCTATCGAGTTCCAGCCGAGAACCTCAAGCCATGCACTAAATCCGGTCCATGCGCCAAGTTCCTGTCCTAGTCACGCCATGGCAGGACATGTCCCTTGACATGTCCTGGCCTGCTCCACCAAGCTGCTCCAATTAGGAAGTCATGCGCCAATTCACGCCATGCCAGGATGTATCATGTGTCACATCCCTGGTCCCTCAAGGATGCGCCAGCAGTAGAACAGAGTTCCTGCCCTACTCCAATTCTATATCCTATGCGCTTAGCAAGGCCAAGATGCACCTTTAACAAGCATATGGTACGCCTCGAAGGCGCGGTCCCAGATTCGTATAAGGACACTTCCTCATGATCCACCTAGGTGCGCCCTAAAGACACGTCTACGCCCTAATTAGGGCGCAGTTTTACGATCTCCAGGTTCTACCTGCTTCTGAGTGAACCAAAGCCCCTAATCCATCAAGTCACATCATATGGTAGCCCAAGACGTGGTTTGGCTCAGTCACGTTGGTCCAAGACAAGTCAAGTTTTCAATAAATCCTTAAGAGGCCTAAAAGTGCTAATCTAGGGCCCTACTGTGTAAAGTATGTCCAGGAGGAGACCCAGCCCAGTTATTGATGTCCAAGCAACCTCCAGAAGACTCCAGAAGCTGCCTTGGCATGCAAGAAAGCTCAAAAGTGTTTATCACAGGTATTGCCGCAAATCCTACTCCAATTCCAACAAGGATTGTTTTTTCTAGTTCCTTTTCACTTCAAACTAGAATAGGAAGTTTAAGTCATTTTTTAATTCGGATTTTGTCCTAAACTATCTCCGACAATGTAAAGGTTTAGAGGCCTATTAAAAGGACCTTAGGGTTCACGGGTGAGTACCTCTAGACACCCTAGCCGCAATTTACATTGTAATTCAGCTTTTAAATTTAAACAGTTTTTAGTTTCTGCGTGTGAGGGAGTTGGACGTGAGCATTGGAGGACAAGCTCTGGCATGGTCTTCTGCTGTGTCTCATCTTCAATAATCTCCTCTATATCTCTACTTTTATTGCTTTTACTTTAATGAATTAAAGTATGTTTGTTTCAATTTCAATTACGTGTGAGTAGCCTTTTTAGGATTAGGGCTGCTTGAAGCCCTAGCCATGTTAGTTCGTTAATTAGATTTTGAATCTTGATTTTGATTGCTATGCATGCTTAATAATTCTGATTACTACTTAAACTACCATTCTTTTATGCCTATAAGATTAGCTACCTTGTTTGCATAAATTATTGATGGAATTGCTTGACGGACCACTATATCATCTTGTAATTCATTAGCATGAAGAGATTAAGGTTAAGAAACAATCTTGTAGTCGGAATTCATGACAACCTAGGAATGCACATCACTTTTCTAGGCATGTGTAGTGTCATTAAATTCTCTTTGTACTTCATACATCATCTTAAACGGTAGGTGATAGACGTTCTAGTGTACACATCATGCTTGGAACATGCCAAGTAAGAAAGGATAATATATGTGGAGTGGGCCAACCATCGGGGCCTTCGCATGGGCACTTAATTTAGAAGTTGCATAGTAATTAGGTCAAGAAAATCGTGTTAATGACTATAATTGGTTAGAGTGGATCGTAAGCCTGAATTCATCTTAGCTAACAAACAATCTATCTATCATTGTTTCATTGTTATAGTCATGAAAAGGCATGATACATACATGATACTTACAGAGGCTCATGTGTCACAAAGACAAATCTCAAACCTTTTGGATTGGATAACACACAACAGGGCAGGTAGGCCTGGGTCACTAGCCTTGAGTGGCAAGCCTTGGAACTCATTCAAAGTGGCTGTAGTAAAGTCTAGGACATGGTTAGGGTCAAAGCCACGCTTTACAGCTACTTAGTCCTTGAGAAGTTTTGCAAAGATTGGCATGGTCCTCACAAGCTTAGAGATTGACAATGTGATTTGAAGCTTGTGAAGCATGCTTGTGAGCTCCTGCTCAAACTGAGCATTCTTGTCCTTCTTTTCGAACCTACGAGGAAATGGTAAGTCAACATCATTAGTAACTAGTGGATTACTAAAACTAACTTTAGACTTAGCATTTAAAGGAATAATAGGGTTAGAAGGCTCATTATGAGGTGCTGGCATGTCCTGGTCATGTATGTCCTGAGGTGTCTCGGTTTGGCCAGGTTCTAGTCCTGAGGCGGAATTGTACCTTAATTCTGGCTCATTGGCAGGTTTTGCGGCAGGGGTCCGGACTTGGTTTTCAGGGTCTTCTGCGGCCCTTTGGGTCTCAGGTGAGCTTTGAAGTTCTTTTCCACTCCTAAGCTAAATGGAATTGGCAATGGCCTTATGGATGGTGTTTTTGGGATTAATTTGGGTTTGGCTAGGGAGTTGAGGGCCAGGATCTAATCTATTGAGTTGGCTTGCCATTTGGCCAATTTGGGTCTCTGTGGATGTGATGGCACAGTCTGTCCTCTGCTGATTGGTTGTGGTGTGTTCAATTAAGTCAGCCATCATGTCTTCCAAAGATCTCTTTGTTGGGGCAGGGTTGCCTTGAGGTTGTTGAAGGTTTGAGTGGGAACTTGAGGGGCCACGGCATGTCCTTGGAATCCAAGGGGTGCCGTGGGGTTTTGAACATTCTGATTGTTGTTCCACTTGAAGTTTGGATGGTTCCTCCATCCAGGATTATAGGTGTTGGAATAAGGGTCATTTCGAGGCCTCATGCCATCATTGTACCTTCCAATGTAGTTTGCATCCTCTACCATATGACATGTCTGAGAGTCATGGCCTTGAACTAAGCACACATCACACGTCATAGTGGGCTTGGGATTGGCATCACATAGCTGCTTCACCATAGTTGTGAGTTGGGCTATGGTGTCATCCTTATCCCTATTCACGCTACTAAGGGTCCTAGCTTGTTGTCCCCTATAGCTAAACTGCTTTTCTCTCTGAACAATGCTCTCAACTGCTGCCTTTGCTTCATCTGCCGTGCTTTCCAAGACTCCCTTGGATTGAGAGTTCACCATTACCCTATCAGTAGTCTTCAAGCCATCATAGATGTATAGCATTAACTGGCACTCATCAATGTTGTGGTGAGGGCACTCTTGAATCTTTCCATTCAACCTTTCCCAAAACTCATAGAAAGATTCATCCTCAGCTTGTTGAGGTGCCATGATATGTGCCTTGAGCTTATTGGTTTTGGACACGGGGTAGTACTGAGTGAGGAACTTATAGGACAAGTCCTTCCATAAAGTGATGGATACTGGTGCTAGTGAATGCAACCATGCCTTAGCCTTGTCCTTAAGGTTAAAATGGAACAACCTCAATCTAGTCTTTGCTTCAGTCATGCCATTAATCCTTACTGTTGAATAGACTTCCACAAACTCTTTGATGTGTAAATGAGGATCTTCAACTGAGAGGCCATGGTACTTAGGCAACATGTGGATTGTGCCTGACTTGAGTTCAAAGTTTTCCACCGTGGATGGTGGAAAGATAATGGGGAATTGGTCCTCACTGAAATGAGGAGTGACATAGTCCTTAAGCAGTCGTGGTGGTGGGTTAGCTAAGACACGTTCATCAGCCATTCTCCCAGGGCTTGGTGGTGGACTTGGATGAGGGAATCGTGGACAAATGATGAAGCAAATGATGGAATTGAAGAGCCATGAACAGATCCCCTAGAAAAATCTCGTGATGACATAAAAGTACCTAAAACAAACAAAAAGCAACTAAGTTAAAACAATCTAAGCAGTGGACACCGTTGAGGGACAAGTCCCCGGCAACGACGCCAAAAACTTGTTGGAAGAAAAGTATGACAAGTAAATGCACATAATCCTTAACAATAATATCCTAGAAAGTGCACTAATCAATAGACAATATAGTGGTACAAGCAAGGGTCGAATCCCACAAGGACTTGACTCAACAATGTACTCAAAGCAATATATTATTTAGTTCACAAGTAGGTACTCAAAATAGAAACAAACACTAATTAGATATGTTTGACACTAAACAACAGACTTCAAACAAAGACACTCAAACAAGACACAGACAAAGGGAGGGAGGGGTTTAGTCCAACTGATGCTGCAAAAGTAAATAACTTGGAATGCAAAAAACAAGTAAATAACAAAGGATTGAAATCAAATTAAAGGCAAGTTAAGGCAGTCCCTATCCACACCAAAACACAACATTTTCTAACTTGGGTTGCAAGGTTCAATTATCATGTTTCCTTCTTGGTTTAGCACATGCAATGGGCCTCTTATGCTCACCCTTACACATTTTATCGCTTCTTACTTAGTCTGTCTTAGGCTTCATGGGCACCTTAGACGTCTATCAAATTATGCTCAACAGAGTCCCATGGTTTCCGAGTTAAACACAAAGAGAAGCACTAAGTTCTAAAGGGATTTAATGACACTACACTAACCCTAGGGATTACACGGTAACCCTAGGAATGTCATGAGTCGAATTACAAGATCATTGCTTAATGTAACCTTCTGGTGCAAAGTCATATGTGAATCATGTTATTAAAGTAGCTAATTCTAACAACACAATAAAATAGCAGTCTAAGTAGTAATTCATCACACCAAAATGAACACAATAATCAAAACCAAGCACCAAAACCAAGTCACGAAGTTGCCATGGCTAGGGCTTCAAGATCAGCCCTAACTTAAAGTAAACTACTCACTACGCATAATGAAAAATAAAAGAATAAATTGTATTGAATATGAAAGTGAAAGATTAAACCCAACTATACTCTCAAAGGCAAACTCCAAGCACAACTTCAAGCACTCACAATCAAGTTTTCATGAACAAGACTCACGCTAATGGCTCAAAATAATAAAATAAGGTGTCTAAGGTGGCGTGTCTCAAAATGCTGAACAGACGCCCCCTTATATAGGCAAGGGAAAACCTTGTCCTATAAGGATTAGAAATATAAACCTAGGCTAGAGTGTTCTAGAATGATTATGGCATTCCTAGGTAATTACAAAGTCCTTAAAATCTATGAGAACCAATCAGAACATGACTGGGAATGCAAATGGAAGATGGCAGGTGAGAACACAAGCTGGCCGCAGGGCAGCCATGCTTGAATCTGGGCAGGTCCTTTGGCAGACGCTGAAAATGGAAACTTGGCCCTTAAGATGTCTTTGTCGCCCCACACTGCGCCTTAACACTTGAATGGCTTCATTACATGTCAAATAGTTTAAAAACACTTCATGTCTCGATCAAATGGCGGAAGGCTTGCGAATGTCCTTCTTTGAACTTATTGGGCCAGGTTAGGGACCTGACCTGGAACTGGAACTACCGAGGATCTCAGGACTTGAATTGGGGCGCACTGGAACTCAACTTTGACGCAGTCACACCTTGTCTTGAAATTGTGTCAGGAACACAAGCTTGGTCTTGGGCATGTCTGGTACACGATCAGGGACTCGATGGAGAAATTCTTGAGACACGTCCTAGACATGTCTTGGCTCTGACCTTGGAACTTCTAGGGCATGTTCACCTGGTCATGAGAAACGGCATTGGGACCCGGATGGGCTGATCTGAGTTACTTGGTCAAGGACTCAAAATAGGGCGCACTGGCGCACTCAGGGCCTAGTTCAGGACCTTCTTCAAAATCATCTTTGTCGAAATCACCATCACTGGACACCAATCACCAGCGCCATAGATGCACATCGTCATCGTCGCCATCCACCGTCACCGTCGCCATTGACCGTCGCCGTCACCATCGTCTATCGCAGTTACCATCGACTATCGTCGTCGCCATCGCCGTCGCCAACCTCGACTTCGCTGGCCATCAAAATCGGACGTCAAAAGGGATTTGGTTGACTAGGTGGGTATTGGTGGCTATGGTTACTAGTGGTTAAATTGCAGAGGGAGATTATAGTAGATATTGATTGCAAATTTTGGGAATTAGGGTTCAATATGGGTGGTGACTTTTTAGTTTTGGGTGGGAACAATTTTTTCATCTGCCTTTTTTCACCTAGTCGAGAGATATGGAATGGGGTGAATATATGAGGAGTCAAAGAAATTAGACGTGGCTACCGCCATGGAAATTGGAGATGTGGTTGCATGTGAGTGTTGGGTAGGTGTCTGGCTCTTCTTTCTTTTCTTTTTTTTGTTTTTTGTTTTTCCTTTATGTTTTCTTTTTGTCAATTTTGTAAAATTAATTTTCATTTTTATTTTTTAGCTTTACATTTTTATATTTTTAAAATTTTAAATTTTTAAAATTTTAAAATTTTATATTATTTTTTAAGTTATGTGGGGTTCAGCTCAGCATATAATTCTAACTCAATAATGTCACTTAAGCATTTAACAATTTGACTAACAGAATGACTAACGGAAGAGGGTATTTAGATGATGTGTTTTGATAGTTTAGGTACTTAGATGACATTTTTTATAATTTGGATATGAACTTGAAATGTCCCTCTAGTTTGTCCTAATTTGTTTTATAATTTATGGTACAATTTTATTAATTGTTTTTATTGTTCTTTCAATTTTTAATTATTATAGACTTTCTTTTGAAGTCAGATTGTCTTTAGTATTAAAGCTAAGGAAAAAAGTCCCTCCCGCTCTGCTAGGGTTATGGTTTAGGTTGTTAGAAGAGTAGCCGTCAGGTTTGCACCTTTGCGTGTGACTGAAGGAAGTTTATGTGGGGGAACTAGATCTTCGGTGGTCTCGTTGAGTTGTGGGCGTGGATACATTGGATGAAGTGGCAGCGTTTGTGCCGGTCGAAATGCTTGCGTGGTTTGAGTTTCAAAAATTTTGAGGCCTTCAACTCGGCAATGGTGGCTAAACAAGCATGGCGACTCATTGAGAGACTGGATACATTGGTGGCAAAAATATTGAAGGCTAAGTATTATCTAGAGGGGAGTTTCATATCTGCTGAATTGGAGGCTAATCATTCTCTAATCTGGAGTGCTCTCTGGTGGGGCCGGGATGTTATCGAATAGGGGCTTCGGTGCAGAGTGGGGGCCGGCACCACTCTCACGGTATTTCATGATAAGTGGATCTCAAAACCAAACACTTTCAAGCCACGCTTTACTGGAGTTCTCCCGAGTGACACTAAAGTTTCAGAGTTGTTTAATGCTGAGGGAGCATGGAATGTTGAGCTTCTAAATGTTGCATTCGACTTTGATGATGTGGAGTCAATATTAAGCATCCCTCTTGGTTTGGTCAGACGCAGTTTTGATGGTTTATACCGGGGGTTCACGAAAAATGGGCAATACTGTTGATTTCAGCAGCTTCAACACAATCGGAAAGATTTTCTACTTCAATCGGGTAAGTTCTCTAAACTCAACCTGAATTGAGTATGGTTTTAATTTCAGATTTGGATTGATAGTTCTTAGATGTAGGAATGAATCCTTCGGGTGATGAACTCTAGATTTAATTTCTGTAGGAATGGAATGGTTTTTTGTTTGTTGCATACCAATTGTTTGATGAAATGCTAGTATGAAATTCTTGAAGGATTCGGATGCTCTCTTATGCTATAACAGAGAGAGTATTCAATTGTTATTGAATTGTATTTGATTACACTCTAACACACACCTTTCATACACTCTTACATTCTGTTAGTGTAATGACACTATGATGTCACACACACACACACCCACACGGCTCTTCTAGCTTGGGCGCAAAGTTAGGCTCACACACTCCTTCACTGTTTTCTGTTGTAACAAACTCTTCTCAGGTCTGCTTAACACCTCCTTTGCTGACTTGTCTAGGACTTAGTTACCTAGATGCCTTGTTGACAGCTTAAGCACCAACATCCCTTCCTAAGCTGTTCACTGGCATTACCCCTAGCATACTCCTTAAGTAGTAGAACCTGCTTTTAGGTAGTGCTTTAGTAAACACATCTACAAGCTGCTCCTCTGACCTGCAGTAGATTAGGTCAATCTCACCAGCTTGCATAGATTCTCTTATGAAGTGAAACCTCCTGTTGATGTGCTTAGTCTTTTGGTGAAAGACTGGGTTCTTTGACATGGCTATAGCTGAAGTATTATCACATAGGATAGGTTTATCTCCAACTAGTTCTTCTCCAAAGTCCTCTAACACGAATCTCAGCCATTTGGCTTGAGCAGTAGCCTCAGATGCACTTACATATTCTGCCTCAGCAGTAGATAAGGCAACACTGTGCTGTTTCACAGAGGCCGAAGAAAATACCCCACTGCCAAATGAGAAGGCATAACCAGAGGTGCTTCTCATATCATCCAAACTACCACTCCAATCACTATCACAATACCCTACTAGAGTAGCTTGTTTTCCCTTTTGATATTCAATCCCATAAGAGATAGTTCCTTGAATGTATCTCAACACTCTCTTAGTTGTACCATAGTGTTTCTTTGATGGATTATGCATGTACCTAGATAGCAAACTAGATGCAAACATGATGTCTGGTCTAGTGGCAGTTAAGTATAACAGACTACCAACAATCTGTCTATAGGTACCTTCATCTGCAGCTTCTGAACCATCACTTCTGCTGAGCTTGTCATCAGTAGCCAGTGGTGTGCTCACAGGTTTGCAATCTTTCATTCCAAACTTGTCAAGTAAAGCCTGTGCATATTTCTGATGATTGATGAAGATGAACTTCTCTGTTTGAATAACTCCCATACCGAGAAAACGATGTAGAAGTCCCAAATCAGTCATCTCATACTTAGTCATCATGTCCTCCTTGAATTCCTTCATCAATCTGTCACAATTGCTAGTATAGACAATGTCATCTACATATATGGAAACTATTAAGGTCCTGCCATCCTTAGTTGCTTTCATGTACAATGTTGCTTCGCTAGGACTCCTTAGGTATCCACAGCTGAGTAAGTGAGAATCTATCTCACCATACCATGCTCTAGGGGCTTGTTTCAAACCATACAAGGCCTTTCTGAGCTTATAGACCTTCCCTTCTTCTCTTTGTACTTCAAAACCAGCAGGCTGATCCACATAGACTTCCTCTTCTAGGACACCATTTAGGAAGGCTGATTTGACATCTAGCTGATATAGACTCCATTCCTTCTGTGCAGCTAGTGCAATCAAAGTCCTGATTGTATCTAGTCTTGCAACAGGAGCAAATGTTTCATTGAAGTCAATTCCAGGGTTCTATGCATAGCCTTTAGCTACTAGCCTTGCTTTATGCTTCAGGATTGAGCCATCTAGGTTCAGCTTGGTCTTGTATACCCATTTAACCCCAATAACTGGTTTATCAGCTGGTCTGTTAACCAACTCCCAGGTTGAGTTCTTCTCAATCATCTCAATTTCATTCTTCATTGCTGTCTTCCAGGCATTGTCCTTTACTGCTTCTTCAAAGTTCTCAGGCTCAACAATAGTTAGATTACATCTAGCATAGATATCTCCAATACTCCTCATCTTTGCTGGAATGTCTTCTGACTCAGCTGATGTTTCTGAGGATGAGCTGATGCTTAAACTTGGTTGTGAGTCCTGAGCTTGAAGGTCTGGTTCTTGAACCATAGAAACTTCAGTCTCCATCTCAGGAACTTAGATTCTGAGTTCTTCATTTGTTTCCCAATTCCACATTACTCTCTCATTGAAGGTCACAGTTCTGGAAATCGCAATTTTCTTGGTTTCCAGATCGTGAATCCTATACCCTTTCTCACAACTCCCATAGCCTACAAACACCCCTTTTGAGGCAGTTTCATCTAGCTTCTGTCTTAGCTGTGAAGGTACATGAGTGTAGCACACAGAACCAAACACTCTTAAGTGTTTTACTCCTGGTTTCCTCCCACTGTACACCTCAAATGGTGTCATCCTTAGAACTGCCTTTGTAGGGCACCTGTTGAGTAGATAGACTACTGTATTAACAGCTTCAGCCCAAAACTGATATGGCATCTTCTTGTCATGCATCATAGATTTAGCCATTTCCACAATAGTTCTGTTCTTCCTTTCTGCAACCCCATTCTGTTGTGGTGAGCATGCCACAGTGAGCTGCCTTTCTATTCCCATTTGTTCACAGTAGGTCAGAAACTCTTGTGATGTGAACTCACCTCCTCTGTCGCTTCTCAACCATTTGATCTTGTTTTCTGTCTGCAGTTCAACCATTGCCTTAAACTTTTTGAATGCATTAAACACCCCAGACTTGTGTTTAAGAAAATAAACCCAACACATCCTAGAGTAGTCATCAATGAATGTTAGGAAATACTTGTTTCCTCCCATTGTCTCAGTCTGCATTGGACCACAGACATCAGAGTGGATCAACTCTAGTAGTTTTGATGCTCTCCAAGCTTTATCTTTGTCAAAACTTTCAACATGTTGATTGCCAACAATGCAGCCTTCACACACTTCATTCTTCTTGGATAGCTTAGGCATTCCCACAACCATATCTTCTGTGTACAGAACATCTAGGCTAGAGTGATTCAGATGACCAAACCTCCTATGCCATAGCCAGGAACATCGCTCTTCAGTGGCAATCCTTGCTACTGGAATCACTTGGTTGAATGAGAGTGGAAAACACCTATTCCTTGTCATTGGAACAGTTGCAACCTCATTTCCCTGATTATAGATCTTAGCAATCTTGTCCTCAAACACAAGATTGTATCCATGCTCCACCATCTGTCCAACACTGAGCAGATTCTCATCCAGACCTGGCACTAGCATCACTTCCTTGATCAATCTGTCTCCATTCTGTGTCTTGATCACCAGTGTGCCTTTACCACTTGCATCCACAAGTTCACCAGTCCCCATTTTCACCTTGGACTTTAGAGACTTATCTAAGTTTATCAATGAGGCTTCATTCGATGTCATGTGATTACTGCATCCACTATCAAGATACCAGATATCAGTGTCAGGTTTAGATGTAGCAGAGTGACAGGCATAGAACATTGCACCTTCCTCATCTGCTTGTCTTGCAACATTTGCATTCTGCTTCCCGTTGCAGTCCTTGGCCATGTGACCAAACTTGTTGCATTGATAACACTTGGTTTTTCCTTTGAACCAGCATTCCCCATAGTGTAGTTTGTCACAGATCCTGCACTTAGTACCACTGCTCTCAGCTTTACTGGGATTCACACTTTTGCTTGTAGTTAGGCTTTCCAGAATTGAACTTCTGATTCCAATTTTTATTTCCCTTAAACTGCTTCTTGAACTTGCTTTGACCAGTCCCTTGCTGTCCCTTATCATGCATAGATAAACTAGAAAATGCTTTATCCACAGTACTCTCATGCATTTCTAGTCTTTGGTCAAAAGCTCTAATGGAAGCCACTACATTCTCAACATTCACAGTGTCCATATCTCTAGTTTCTTCTATAATAGATACTATAGAATCATAGGATTTAGTTAGGCTGATCAATACTTTCTGTGCTAATCGTTTTTCAGTAACATCTTCACCATAGGTTCTCATTTGATTCACTATTTCATATAGTCTAGACAGATAGTTGGATAAGGATTCAGTTTCTTTCATCCTTGTATACTCAAAATCACGTCTTAAGGATTGTAACTTTACTGCTCTTACCTTCTGATCACCTATGTACTCTCTTTTCAGCAGATCCCAGGTTGATTTGGCAGTCTCCTCGTTTGAGATTTTTGAGAAGATAGTATCAGCAACTGATGTTTGAAGCATCCCCAAGGCTCTTGCATCCTTGATGTAATCTGCTCGGGTTGGTTGGTTTACCACATCACCAGCAGCATCTCCTGTTTCTTCATGCAGTCCAACATCAACATACTCCCAGAGATCATGTGCTCTGAGGATGGTCCGCATTTTGATACTCCAGAATTTGTAGTTAGTTCCATCAAAGATCGGAGCTCGTAGCTCTGATCCACCAGCTCCTGTCATGTTTGACGCAACTACTTCTTCTTCACAGATGATCGTCCCTTGTGCCAATGCTCACGGATCAGATAGCTCTGATACCATGTTGATTTCAGCAGCTTCAACACAATCGGAAAGCTTTTCTACTTCAATCGGGTAAGTTCTCTAAACTCAACCTGAATTGAGTATGGTTTTAATTTCAGATTTGGATTGATAGTTCTTAGATGTAGGAATGAATACTTCGGGTGATGAACTCTAGATTTAATTTATGTAGGAATGGAATGGTTTTTTGTTTGTTGCATACCAATTGTTTGATGAAATGCTACTATGAAATTCTTGAAGGATTCGGATGCTCTCTTCTGCTATAACAGATAGAATATTCAATTGTTATTGAATTGTATTTGATTACACTCTCACACACACCTTTCATACACTCTTACATTCTGTTAGTGTAATGACACTATGATGTCACACACATACACACCCACACGGCTCTTCTAGCTTGGGCGCCAAGTTAGGCTCACACACTCCCTCATTGTTTTCTGTTGTAACAAACTCTTCTCAGTTCTGCTTAACACCTCCTTTGCTGACTTGTCTAGGACTTAGTTACCTAGATGCCTTGTTGACAGCTTAAGCACCAACAAATACAACGTCAAGTCGGGATACAGAATTGCTCTGACTATGTTGGAAGACTACCACTGGACAGGTGCTAGCTCTTCTAGTGAGGAAGCGAGGGTTCTGTTCTGGAAATCAGTGTGGAGACTCTGGGTCCCAAACAAAGTCAAGATGTTCATGTGGCGTGCATGTCAAAATATGCTCCCCACAGCTCCCAACCTTCACCGAAAGAAAATTCTGCACAACCCTATCTGTTCTAGATGTGAGAAGACTGTAGAATCGAGTACTCGCAGTTTGTAGTTGTAAAATGAGTCGGAAACTGCGCAGGGCTCTATCTAGTCACTTTGAATTCGAACAGGAGGGAGTGGATTTCGCTGATATGTTCTTTGCAGCAACAAGGACCTTAAGTCGGATTCACCAGGATGCATTAGTGTGGACTTGTTGGGAGGCATGGAACATGAGGAATGCAGCAATCAATGGATCTGGGGTTATTGATTTACAACGACGTGTGGAGGCTCTGTTGGATAAGATGAAGTTGTTCGATGAGGTCTCCAAGCTTAGCGGGGTGGCAGCGCCTCAAAACCAAGTCCGATGGTAGAAACCTCCATTAAACTGGTTCAAGCTAAATTGTGACGGTGCAACGGCACGTGTGGGAAGGGCTAGGGGCGATGGGAGCCTAATCCGTGACCATTCG
This sequence comes from Oemleria cerasiformis, assembly GCA_037349345.1. NCBI lineage: Eukaryota > Viridiplantae > Streptophyta > Magnoliopsida > Rosales > Rosaceae > Oemleria > Oemleria cerasiformis. The sequence continues at coordinate 337,801 of JAZGTL010000101.1, read as the reverse complement.
GGTGCGGTTATTGGCGGCCTTGCTGCAGGTGCACCTCCGGGCCTCTCAGCGAAGGACGTACAGCTTTTTGCGGTGGGGAAGGGCCTCTTGCTTGCCTGTGAATTACAGGTTGAACATTTGATTGTGGAGCTGGACTCAAAGCAGGCAGTGACATTAATACTGGGGGGGAGACAATTGTTGAAGCGGTCAATGTGTGCTCATTGCTGATATTAACTGGCTGCTGTGTAAGATGATGAGCTCTAGGGTGGTGTACCGTGGCCGGGAAGCAAATAAATTGGCCCACGTGCTGGCAAAGAGGGGGCTGCGAGACCAATCGTCTTGGACCTGGACAGATGCGGCTCCTCCGTGGGTGCTGGAGTTGGCCCAAGAGGAAGCTACGTGATAGTACGTTGGGTGGAGGGGTTTGCTGGGAGAGAAGGATGGCCCTTGGGTCTTTGAAGGATCGAGTGGGTGGTGTGGTAGTTGAGTCTTGGTCTTGCCTGTGCGTTTTCGTTTTTTCTTGAGTGGAAGTTTGATTGCTAAAGCTGATTTACAGCTGATTGTTTTGGTTTGTTTATACTGGGGTGGGGTACTCTTTCCCTTGACGTGATTTTTCCAATTAGCGGGTTTTAAGGCAAGAGTTTTGATGATGAAAGCCCTGCGTGTACTTTGTTTCAACTCTTCATCAATGAAATATCTTTTTAGATAAACAAAAAAATTTAATTATTTTTTTATCTACATGGAGTCCAACTCAGCATTAATAATTTGACCAATAAATACCAACTCAGCATTTAACAGATTGAATAACAGATTTTTTAACGGGGTACTAAGATGATGTGTTTTGATAGTTTTAGTATCTATATGAAAATTTTCATACTTTGAGTATGAACTTAAAATAACCTCTATAATTTGGGGGGTTTTATGTAATTTGTCCTAAAAAATATTAGGGTCAAAATGTAAGTTTTATAAATTGATTTATTATGTGATATAAACTTATTTTATGTGTCTTAATTTTATGGCACGGCCCTATTTTTTTAATTATTATACTTAACATTTAATTTTTTTATAAATATATTATTTAATTATAGTATCTTTGTTGTATCCTCTATGTTACTTTTTGAAAATTTTCCGTGTCTTACTGTATCGCCGAACTCGTATATATGTATATATAAATATATTTACTGGAAGAACTAGTCATTTATCTATTGGTATTTTTTACTGCCTTTTGAAAATAAATATTTTTTCAAAATATTTACTTGGGATTAATCCTTCTTGGATGCAGTTTAGATCTACTCCTATGTCAATTAATGCGTTGGTGACTAATTCAAAATCTTTAACTCTGATGGTTAATTTAGAGTACCATTTTCTTATTTTTAATCAGTTAAATACATAAGAGAGAGGCTTCATGATTTTGACGTTCTTCCTCAATGATTTGTTGAACTGGAAGGGTTGATTTTAGTGTTTCAACATCTTGTACTATATCTCGATTTTGTTGTATTAATGCTTTAATCTCATTTCTCAAGGTATTTACTTCTGCTTGGAGATCTTGGAGTGTGACTGTTCGTTTAACTTTGTTGAATTTTTCAAGAGTTGTGCTAAGGTTAATATTATTAGTTTTTGGTATTGTTGAACTACTGAGGTTATTAAGGAGATCTTTTAATTTAGTTAAATACTAAGTTTTGACTTCCGAATCATTTATTTGGTTAATTAATTCAATTAAAAGTTGTTCTTGTTCTTCTTGTTTCGTAAGAACATTGATTGTGTTCCTATTTAGGACATTAATTTCTTACAGCAATTATCGTTACAATCCTTGTTACGCCCAATCTAGTAACACTAATAAAGAAATTGAAGATGAAGAAGAACAACCTTCTCTTACAGCAACTGCCTTTGAAGTAAACCCACCATTCGACTCACAATTATCAGTCATCTCACAACCTTTTGAAATTAATTGGAAACACCTCACATAAGACATTAATGCTGAAAGCAACATTGAAAGAAGAAATCAATATCGACAAAAATACACTCCAGAACAAAGGAAATCAGTATGGTTTGCTTCGAAAAAATTAATGTTACAAATCCAGTCAAAAATATACTTCTTTGATTTTGTAGAACAACACTATTAAGAAGAAAAAATGATATAAACAAAAACTCAAGAAATTTGGAAAAAACTTGATAACACCACAGCCTCTTCCAATCACCCCCTAGTAGAAACCTTAGTTATTCAATATTTAAATGCCCAAGTAAAAGCTACACCCTTTAAAATCTCTGAAGAAAATGAAATCAAAAAAGTAGTAGAACAAAATAACTACACAAATCAATGTTTAATCACAATAGGAAAACAATTAGACAAAATTGAAACCAAAATTGATACTATCCCAAGCCAACAACCCCAACAACAACCTTTAATTAAACTTCTAGAAATTAGATATGGAACCAATCTCAAAACACCAACTCTCCAAAAAAATGCACAAATGTTAAAAGAATTATCATCAGTAAAGAAGGAATCCACTTCAGTCAACGTAGTAAGTACTCATACTAGTAATTCCAACACTGAGTCTGAATCTGATTCGGTAAAATTAGATCAAATAACTAAAATAGAAAAAGCTTTTCAAAATCTTCAAGTAAACATAATCACTCATAAAACATTTGACCCAACCAGTCATGATTTCCTTACTAGGGAATTCCTACAGGGAAATACAGATGGAGTCTAGACATGTCTCCAATCAATCAATTGCTGGCAAGACTCCAGCAGCACCAGTCAAAAAAGAAGTTAACCAAGAAAGCCTTTCTTCCCAAGGGCTCATTCTTTACAGAACTCTCCCAGTTACCCTCACCAACAGATATACAACACTTGGATCTACAAGTGGCCAATTACGCCCCAATTACCAATCAGCTCTAGTTACATCCTATGATCCATATCAATCAATCCAGGCCATTGGCCAACCAGTCACCCACTTTAAACCCCAATCATCACCTTATTTTGCAAAAAATACCATCATGCACTCTTTTACATTGAAGAGTGTTTCAGTCATCTTAAATCACCCTCACAATTAGCCAAGGCTTATTTTCCACCAATTACCAATATGCCCCCAGTCATAACCCTCCAATATTACACAACCATCATTTTCCACACAGAATTCATTAGTATTCAGCCCATTTATGACAAAAATGACCCCCAAAAATTACTTTACCATTCCATTTACATCCTCCGAGTCATTAATCAACAAGAATGGGGAACCAAACCCTACAATCTCAAAAACTTCCGCAAAGAAAGTGAAGAAATTTCGTACAATTACTATGATTACATCGATGCAGGGTACAAAGTGTTCCTGCATCAAAATGATACTTTTACTCACTCTTGGTTTATTAATTTTGATAGAAAATTCAAAAACAGCTTCCCAGTTTGGTACAAAAAATGGTGGACCACTCATGGCCCCACCTGGGAAGTCATCTCCAATAAACTCCATGACACAATCAAGCATTTCAGCACAGTTTACCCAAGGAGCAATACCCATGCAGTCCTCTTGCAATTCTTGGCAAAATACATGGTGTCGTGGATAGTTAAGTGGGAGTACAAAATCGAATTAGATATTTTGGTCAGATTATTCCACAAAAAATGGTGGGATAAGATTGACATTGATGGAATTATTCAGATGGCCAATACAGAATTTCCTCTAGTTAAAAAAGAAGTTAAGCCAGCAATTTCATAAGCATCTTCATCATCTCTCCCAATCCAGGGAAAAACTAAATCAGATATCCAGGAGATAGCCAGACAACTCATGTTGCAGGCAAGCCAAATGAAGAATAATGAGGAACAGATTCCGGACAATCCGACCTTTCCCAACTCATCAGCAGCATCTTCATCCAGTCAACCAAAGTTATCTCCTTTATAGAAGTTAAGAAGGGAACATTTCTAGGATTCTCAAGATCCATACGATTTGGGTTTTGATGTTTGAAAAATCATTTCATCAGACATGTTACTATTCATAAATAGTGACTTTTTACTATTTATCAGTAAAAGACAAAACAGTTCAATTTGTGACTCTGGCATCCATTAATAATGACAGACAACTCATCACCGAAATCATTTACGGGAAAAAATCTACCCTCAACTCAGCATCAGACAACTCAAGACCGCAATCATCTCTGCAATTAACTCCGCAATCAATTCAGTCATGTTGACCTCCTCAAGCCTATTTAAAGAAGTGCATCTCCTTAAGTTAGGACATAATCATTTAGGGCATTTTTTCAGCATTCGGTTTTCATTCCCTCAAGTCTTTCAGTTAAAAGAAACTTCAAACGACTGATTTAGTATACTTGAGATATCAATAAGTGTGATATTCATGTATCCTACTTCGTTCAATAAGTTTCTCTAGTTGTAATCAATCACTTGCATTCAAGTAAGATTTCTAATAAAATCTTATTCCAGTTATATAAAATTGCATATTATGATTTTAGCCAACATCCATTTATCAATTATTTTCTTATTCATATTATTTATTATTTTTCATATTATTTTTATTATATCTTGCTACAACTTTCTATCTCATCCCTCAATCAATTGAAATTTGCCGAACTAGTCATTTATCTATATAATCAACGGCTCCTGCCCTTATGGGACATTAATTGTTTTACAGCAATTATTGTTACAACCAAAATTTATATCTGGAGAATCAGATGATTGATTATCAATATCTGTGGTAGAGTGTGAGCTCCAATCATTATCGTTTTCTTCTTCATTTTCACTAGAATCAGTATCACACATAAAAAATGTTTTTTATTGCCGACATTTAAATGGTGTGACTTTTTTGATCTGTTTCACTAGAATCAATCATTATCAATTGGCATTTAAATGGTGAGACTGCTTGCTATTATTATAGATTTTATCCCAAGCCGTTGATTGCAGAGTGATTTGCGGAGATGATTTCGGTAATGAGTTGTTTGGCATTATTAGATGTCAGAGTCACAGATTTAACAGTTTTTTCTTTTATGGATGAATAGTAAAAAGTCACAATTCATGAATAGTAACTTGTCTGATGGAATGATTTTTCAAACATCAAAACCCAAATCGTATGGATCTTGAGAATCTTTGAAATCTTCCCATCTTAACTTCTGTAAAGGAGATAACTTTGGTTGACTGCATGAAGATGTTGCCGATGAGTTGGGAGAGGTCGGATTGTCCGGAATCTATTCCTCGTTATTCTTCATTTGGGTTGGTTGCAAGATGAGTTGTCTGGCTCGCTCCTGGATCTCTGATTTAGTTTTTCCCTCGATTGAGAGAGTAATGAAGATGCTTCTGAAACTGCTGGCTTGCCTTCTTTTTTAACTAGGGGAAATTCTTAATTGACCATCTGGATAATTCGATTAATGTCAATCTTATCCCACCATTTTGTGCGGAATAATCTGAACAAAAAATCATATTCGATTTTGTACTCCCACTTAACTATCAACGACACTTTGTATTTTGCCATGAATTTCTAAAGGACCGCATGGGTATTGCTTCTTAGGTAAACTGTGCTGAAATGCTTAATTGTGTCATGGAGTTGATTGTGGATGACTTCCCAGGTGGAACCATGAGTGGTCCACCATTTTTGGAACCAAACTGGGAAGTTGCTTTTGAATTTTCTATCAAAATTAATAAACCAAGAGTGAATAAAAGTATCAATTTGATGTTGGAACACTTTGTACCATGCATCCATCAATGTAATCATAGTAACTTTATGGAATTTATTCATTTGCTTTGGGGAAGTATTTGAGGTTGTAGGGTTTGGTTCCCATTCTTGTTGATTGATGACTCGGAGGGGTGTACATGGAATGGTAAAGTAATTTTGGGGAGTCATTTTTGTCCTAAATGGGTTTAATACTAATGGATTATGTGTGGAAAAGGATGGCTGTGTAATATTTGAGGGTTTTTGTAGGATGATTGGGGGCATATTGGTAATTGGGTGGAAAATAAGCCTTGCCAAATTGTAACAGTGATTTAAGATGACTGAAACACTCATCAATGTAAAAGAGTGCATGACTGGTATTTTTTGCAAAATAAGGTGATGATTTGGGTTTAAAGTGGGTGACAGGTTGGCCACGGAGAAGGATTACTTTGGAGTTGCTAGAATAATGGTTTACATTTTGGGAGAAGATTTTGATAGAATTCAGCAACATAATTTAAAGATCTAAGGAATCGCTGAAATTGATTTTTGTCAAGGATTTTATCAGGAAATTTATCAACAAATTGGATGACCCTGTCAATAAGGGTGATTGTGAATTGGTGAATATTATCTCCAAGAAACCTAACTTTGGTTTGAAATAGTTTAATTTTTGGGGCACAAATTGCTAGACCATTGTGTTTAATTGTTTGGAAGAATGTTTAAGGTGTTTCCAGTGTTCTTCAATGGATGATGAAAATATGAGGACATCATCAATGTAGACAATGGAGAAATGACTAAGGGGGTTAAATATGTCATTCATGATATTTTGAAATTCTCTAGGGGCGTTCTTCAATCCGAATGGCATTACATTCCATTCCATTCATAATGACCGAAAGGGGTGACAAATGTTGTTTTATACTTATCATCTTCATGAATTTGTATTTGCCAAAATCCACTCTTCATGTCAAATTTTGAAAAAATTACAGCTTGACTTAACTGATTAATTAAGTCTTTTTTATTTGGAATTGGATACCTAACCCATTCTAGGACTGTGTTTAATGGTTTGTAATTAATTACTAATCGAGGAATGCCTCTTTCTAATTCAGCATTTTTCTGTACATAAAAGGCTGCACAGGACCAAGGACATTTACTATGACGGATAATTCCTTTACTGAGTTATTCTGTTATTTCTTTTTTGAAAGATTCCGTAATTTCTTAACGCATTATTTGAATTGGTTGTGCTTTTGTTGAAATATTTGTTTCACTGAAATTCTTAATGTAGGGAAGCCTAATTGTGTGTTTCTTTCGGTGCCAAACGGTAGTAGGAAGATCAGAACAAAGATCATTTTTTTATTTTTCTTCAAAATTATTGATTTTTTGTTGAAGAGTTTTATTGGTTAATTTTTCTGCAATTATGTAGTGTTTAATATCATCTAATAAGTAATTAATTTGAGAGTTTTTGCAATTGATCATGTTTATTGATTTTGAGATAGCACCTTCTTGCAAAGTGCTAATATCTTTTATTGAAGGGTTTGCTATGAAAGAGAATTTGACTCTTTCTCCCATGGGGTAGGTAACTATACCATCTTGTTCTGTCGTAAATGGGTACAACAGAGCAATGAAGGGTAGACCAAGAATTACTTCATTAGTTAAATTTTTAACTAAGACAAAATAAGTTTTGAAACAAACATTAGTTTGACAGACGTGAGCTTCAGGAATTTCATAATTAAGTTCCAATTTACTACTACTGGCGGTGCTTAAATTTTCAAATGTTTTTTAAAATATTTACTTGGGATTAATCCTTCTTGGATGCCGTTTAGATCTGCTCCTGTGTCAATTCATGCGTTGGTGACTAATACAAAATCTTTAACTCTGAGGGTTAATTTAGAGTACCAATTTTTTTATTTTTAATCAGTTAATACATAGGAGAGAGGCTTCTTGATTTTGACGTTCTTCCTCAATGATTTGTTGAACTGGAATGGTTGATTTTAGTGTTTAAACATCTTGTATTATATCTCGATTTTGTTGTTTTAATGTTTTAATCTCATTTTTCAAGGTATTTACTTCTACTTGGAGATCTTAGAGTATGACTGTTCTTTTAACTTTGTTGAATTTTTCAAGAGTTGTGTTGAGGTTAATATTATTAGTTTTCGGTATTGTTGACCTACTAGGGTTATTAAGGAGATCTTTTAATTTACTTAAATACTGAGTTTTGACTTCCGGATCATTTATTTGGTTAATTAATTCAATTAAAAGTTGTTCTTGTTCTTCTTGTTTAGTAAGAACATTGATTGTATTCCTATTTAGGACATTAATTGTTTTACCGCAATTCTCGTTACAACCAAAATTTATATCTGGAGAATCAGATGATTGATTATCAGTATCTGTGGTAGAGTGTGAGCTCCAATCATTATCGATTTCTTCTTCATTTCCACTAGAATCAGTATTTTTTATTTCAAAAATTCTGATTAAAATTTTCTTTTCTTCGCCAGGAATTTGTAATTGGTTGATAGTCTTTTTTACTTTGCAATCTCTTGCATAATGTCCGTTCTTATTACATTTATAACAAATGATTTCATTTTTATTTTTGGATTGTTTATGACGTCGAAAGGGTTTTGTGGATTTGTATTTTTTGTTATTATTTTGATAAAATTTATTGGGTTAAATTGATTGTTAGTTTTGTAATTTTGATATTTATTTTTTCTATGATAAATTTCTTTTCGTTTGTGTTTTTGTGATGGTGCAATTGGAGGTAGCCCATATTGTTCACAAAAATTCCCCATTTCGTATTTTGCCGTTTTGTTTTCATTTTTTATATGTTTATTTATTTTCATAGCAATGCACATTTTGAAACCTTCTTGTTGGATGACACTTATTATATTGCCATAAGTAAGTTAGTCAAAATTTATTATATTGTTTCCATTACTTAACACATGCCTAATTTTATGGGCAAATAAATTTGGTAAACCATTAATAAATTTTTCTTTCCACAATGGTTGATTACAATCTTCCCTTAACATGACTCTTGATATAAAGACATCTTTATACCAGCGGAAATCACTTAAGGTAGGACATCTTAGGTTACTAAGTTGATCATGAGGCCTATACGCAATGTTACTAGGTGTACCAATGAAGTGTTCAATTATTGTGAAGAATAATGTATTGACTGCATCTGGTATTCCTAATCCGATAGTTTCATCCAATAAGGGCATACCTTCTTCATCATGTTTTACTGCTTGTCGGATTTGTGATCTTAAATCTTCTATGAGATATTTGTCCCACCAGTTTTTTAACATTTCTGTAAACCTTGTTACGAAAAGGTCAACAATTTTTGTTTGATTAAGATTGTGATTGGTGAGGTAACTGTTAGCAACCATAGACATGTATTGCATTTTATTTAATATTCATGTTATGATAAACCATATATATTTCATTCATATATTTTATCAGAAGAAACAGAAAATTGATTTTGGGTACCTCTTTCTTCATACTGAAGATCAGGAGGAGTTGGAGTAGGATACCAATTTTTGGTGAGACTGGTTGGGTTAACTTTTTTATGAGTGATTCTGTTTCAGAAGAAGAAATATTTTAATTGGTTGATAGTCTGGGGTTTTGGTTGGATACATCCAAGATAAATCTTCTTGAAATTTGCATATACATAATACTATAGATACAATTTCTTTTTTAATAGTACTATAATTATTTTGAGTAGCATTTCAAGCACCTGAATGGAAATGGACAATTAACTTAGGACTATTTGGATGATTTTTTTATCTTGAGAATACCTCCGTAACCAAGTTCAGAGGCGTCAGTTTCAACGATTTTGAAAGAATTGATTATTGAAATTCCTAGACATGGTAGTGTAATGACATATTTTTTTATTTCTTTGACTATAGAAGTGTGGATATCTGTCCACGGAGGAGGATTATTTTGGAGTCACTCAAATAATGGTTTACATTTTTGGCGAAGATTTTGATAGAATTCAGCAACATAATTTAAAGATCCAAGGAATTGCTGAAGTTAATTTTTGTCAAGGATTTGATCAGGGAATTTATCAACAATTTGGACGACCCTGTTAATAGGGGTAATTGTGGATTGGTGAATATTATTCCAAGAAACCAAACTTTGGTTTGAATAGTTTAATTTTTGGGGCACAAATTACAAGACCATTGTGTTTAATTGTTTGGAATAATGTATTAAGGTGTTTCCAGTGTTCTTCAATGGATGATGAAAATATGAGGACATCATCAATGTAGACAATGGAGAAATGACTAAGGGGGTTAAATATGTCATTCATGATATTTTGAAATTCTCTAGGGGCGTTCTTCAATCCGAATGGCATTACATTCCATTCCATTCATAATGACCGAAAGGGGTGACAAATGTTGTTTTATACTTATCATCTTCATGAATTTGTATTTTCCAAAATCCACTCTTCATGTCAAATTTTGAAAAAATTACGGCTTGACTTAACTGATTAATTAAGTCTTTTTTATTTGGAATTGGATACCTAACCAATTCTAGGACTGTGTTTAATGGTTTGTAATTAATTACTAATCGAGGAATGCCTCTTTCTAATTCAGCATTTTTCTCTACATAAAAAGTTGCACAGGACCAAGGACATTTACTATGACGGATAATTCCTTTACTGAGTTATTCTGTTATTTCTTTTTTGAAAAATTCCGTAATTTCTTAACTCATTGTTTGAATTGGTCGTGCTTTTGTTGGAATATTTGTTTCACTGAAATTCTTAATGTACGAAAGTCTAATTGTGAGTTTCTTCCGGTGCCAAAAGGTAGTGGGAAGATCAGAACAAATATCATTTTTTTATTTTTCTTCAAAATTATTGATTTTTTATTGAAGAGTTTTATTGGTTAATTGTTGTGCAATTATGTAGTGTTTAATTTCATCTAATAAGTAATTAATTTGAGAGTTTTTGCAATTGATCATGTTTATTGATTTTGAGATAGCACCTTCTTGCAAAGTGCTAATATCTTTTATTGAAGGGTTTGCTATGAAAGAGAATTTGACTCTTTCTCCCATGAGGTAGGTAACTATACCATCTTGTTCTGTCGTAAATGGGTACGACAGAGCAATGAAGGGTAGACCAAGAATTACTTCATTAGTTAAATTTTTAACTAAGACAAAATAAGTTTTGAAACAAACATTATTTTGACATACGTGAGCTTTAGGAATTTCGTTATTAAGTTCCATTTTACTACAGTGGCAGTGCTTAAATTTTCAAATTTTTTTTCAAAATATTTACTTGGGATTAATCCTTCTTGGATGCAATTTAGATATGCTCCTGTGTCAATTAATACGTTGCTGACTAATTCAAAATCTTTAACTCTTATGGTTAATTTAGAGTACCATTTTCTGATTTTTAATCGGTTAATACATAGGAGAGAGGCTTTATGATTTTGACGTTCTTCCTTAGTGATTTGTTGAACTGGAAGGGTTGATTTTAGTGTTTCAACATCTTGTATTATATTTGATTTTGTTGTTTTAATGCCTTAATCTCATTTTTCAAGGTATTTACTTCTGCTTGGAGATCTTGGAGTGTGACTATTCTTTTAACTTTGTTAAATTTTTCAAGAGTTGTGATGAGGTTAATATTATTAGTTTTCGGTGTTGTTGACCTACTGGGGTTATTAAGGAGATCTTTTAATTTAGTTAAATACTGAGTTTTGACTTCCGGATCATTTATTTGGTTAATTAATTCAATTAAAAGTTGTTCTTTTTCTTCTTGTTTAGTAAGAACATTGATTGTGTTCCTATTTAGGTCATTAATTGTTTTATAGCAATTATCGTCACAACCAAAATTTATATCTGGAGAATCAGATGATTGATTATTAGTATATGTGGTAGAGTGTGAGCTCCAATCATTATCGCTTTCTTCTTCATTTAGAATCAGTATTTTTTATTTCAAGAATTCTGATTAAATTTTTCTGTTCTTCGTCAAGAATTTGTAATTGTTTGATAGTCTTTTTTACTTTGCAATCTCTTGCATAATGTCCTTTCTTATTACATTTATAACAAGTAATTTCACTTTTATTTTTTGATTGTTTATGAGGTCGAAAGGGTTTTGTGGATTTGTATTTTTTGTGATTCTTTTGATAAAATTTATTGGGTTTAAATTGATTGTTAGTTTTGTAATTATGATATTTATTTTTTTTATGATAAATTTCTTTTATTTTGTGTTTTTGTGATGGTACAATTTGAGGTAGCCCATATTGTTCACAAAAATTTCCCATTTCATATTTTGCCTTTTTCTTTTCATATTTTTTTTTGTTTATTTATTTTCATATCAATTCACATTTTAAACATTCTTATTGGATGACACTTACTACATTTCCATAAGTAAGTTGGTCAAAATTTATTATATTGTTTCCATTACTTAACACTTGTCTAATTTCATGGGCAAATAAATTTGGTAAACCATTAAATAATTTTTCTTTCCAAAATGGTTGATTACAATATTTCCTTAACATGACTCTTAATATAAAGACATCTTTCTACCAACGGAAATCACTTATGATATGACATCTTAGGTTACTAAATTGATCATGGAGCCTAGACGCAATGTTACTAGGTGTACCAATGAAGTGTTCAATTATTGTGAAGAATAATGTATTGTCTGCATCTGGTATTCCTAATCCGATAGTTTCATCGAATAAGGGCCTACCTTCTTCATCATGTTTTACTGCTTGTCGGATTTGTGATATTAAATCTTCTGTGAGATATTTGTCCCACCAGTTTTTTAACATTCATGTAAACCCTGTTACGAAAAGGTCAACAATTTCTGTTTGATTAAGATTGTGATCGGCGAGGTAACGGTTAGCAACCATAGACATGTGTTGTATTTTATTTAATATTTTTTGTTCTGATAAACCATCTATATTCCATTCATAGATTTTATCAGAAGAAACAGAAAATTGATTTTGGGTACCTCTTTCTTCATACTGAAGATCAGGAGGAGTTGGCCTAGGATACCAATTTTTGGTGAGATTGGTTGGGTTAACATTTTTATGAGTGATTCTGTATACTTGAAGATTTTGAAAAGCTTTTTCTATTTGAGTTATTTGATCTGAGTTTACTTAATCAGATTTTGACTCAGTGTTGGGATAACTAGTATGAGTACTTACTACGTTAACTGAAGTGGATTCCTTCTTTACTGATGATAATTCTTTTAACATTTGTTCAATTTTTTGGAGAGTTGATGTTTTAAAACTGGTTCCTTGTTTAATTTCTGGAAGTTTAATTAAAGGTAGTTGTGGGGGTTGTTGGTTTGGGATAATATCAATTTTGGTTTCAATTTTGTCTAATTATTTTCCTATTGTAATTAAACATTGATTTGTGTAGTTATTTTGTTCTACTACTTTTTTGATTTCATTTTCTTCAGAGATTTTAAAGGGTGTAACTTTTAGTTGGATATACCACAGTTTTAACATGACTTTTGACACAAATTTTCAACCTTTGAATTAATCTGATTTTAATGGTTGAGATTAATCTGTTTTAGTCCATTGTTTTTTCTTATGTTAAATGCAACTTGAAATAATAAAAGTAACAATTAATCTGTAATTAATTTCATCATTCTGTCTCCTCTATGCCTATTTAATTCACTTTCTCGAACTTAAATACAAAAGAAAAAAGATCCATCTTTTTCCATATCTAGCCGCAGAGAAACCCCACATCCATCGACATCTTTGCACTCACCACATATGAGATTGGCAGTGAAGAATCTATGGCAGGTTAGAAATTTCCCAACAACAACAAAAACTCTTTGTTTCTTCACCATGATTTCGTCTAAATCCAATTTAATCAGAAAACAAATATACTTTTTATACGTTTTTGCAGCGATTTGTTTTTTTTGTTTTTTCTTGGTTTTCCCTCTTATACTTCATACTTACATGAAAAAGAAAAGTCAAAATCCAATTACAGTTAAGAAAAAAGTTCAAGTACTTTCAATCAATTGAAATTATTTCCTCTCTAACTAGTTCACTCACATTAAATTGAAAAGATCTGTAAGCACAGTTAAGAATTCCAAATAATTAGGGCAAACTTATATATGGTTAGACTTCAAAATGAAAATTAGGGCAAACTTCAACAAATTTAAATCGGAAGCGAAAAAGATTCAACCTATATAGAAGATTCCCGAACAAAAAAAGATGAGAGAAGATGAAGAGAAAAACAAGGAAGAAGAAAGATCAAACGGGAAGAAGATGATTAATAAAGATAATTAATGAGATAGGAAAGAGAAACATTAATTAAAATATTCTCACCATAATTATTTAAATAAAAACATAATTTGATAAATTCAATTAGACCTCCACCAAGGGACATATTCAATGGTTGAAAATTTGTGTCAAAATTAGTGTCTAAAATGTGGTGACACTAATCCCCTATATATATATATATATATATATATATATAAAAGACACACATATATATACACACAACATGGCCCTCCGTGATCATTCATCAAGGGTATTTTTTACAATGTTTTAAAAAAGGGACTAGGCGGTGTACCGGCACCCCAATTTCGGTGTAACCGATAAAGAAAGGCGGAATATAATTCAGCAGGCGCCTAGACGATTCTAGGCGTTGCTGGGAAGCTCTGGAAAACTTTAGGCGTGGAGGAAAAAACTATGAGATGGGGACGACAAATTTGTAGACCAATGTTTAAATCTGCTAACAAGGGCTTCGATTTAGGAGAGGAGGGAGGAGATGAAAGGGTGAGTTTGTAGAATTTGTTGGTGCAATCTGTTGGGAAAGATGGTGAATATTAAAGGGCAAAAAATATATAATAATTGTTGGAAGGATCTGACTTTCCCACTCTTGTGTAATTAAAATGAGTATAGAAAAAATAAGCACAAAATTTCTTCCACTAAAAAAATAAGGACAAACTACATAAAATCCTCCAAATTATAGGGGTCATTTCAAGTTCATATTCAAACTATAAAAAAATTCATCTGAGTACCCAAACTATCAAAACACATTATCTAAGTATCATCCGTTAATCAAACCGTTACATGCTTATGTGGCAAAGTAGATGCCAATTTTTATAATTATAATATTCCACATAAGAAAAATAATTAATAAAAAAAATTCTTATAAAATAAAAATAAAATTCAAAAATACAAAAATACAAAAAAAGACAAACTACATAAAACACCCCAAACTATAAGGGTCATTTCAAGTTCGTAAAGAAACTACGAAAAAATTCATCTAGGTACCCAAACTATGTGGCCATCATCAGCTTACTACCTCAGTTAAAAAAAACTGTTAAAAATTCTGCTAATTCTCTAAGTGGTACTTGTAGGACACATTTTTTTGCTGACATGTACTCTATGTGGATAAAAAATAATTAAACATTGATTACCAAAAAAAATCAATAAAGACTATTTATTTCTAAAATATCAAAATTAGAAATAAAAAAGAACAACCAAATTTTAAAAAAAAAAGGACAAACTACATAAAACCCCCCTAAATTATACGGGCTATTTCAAGTTCATACCTAAACTATAAAATATTTCAATTGTATACCCAAACTATCAAAGTACATAATCTAAGTATCATCTGTTAGTAAATATGTTAAAAAGTCTGTTAAGTATCTAAGTGGCACTTATGAGTCTTTTTTTAATGATGACATGAACTCCATGTCAGATAAAAACATAATAAAAAAAATTATTAAAAGTTTAATAAAACTATGAATAAATTACAATATAAAACAAAAACAAAATTAAAGAACATAAAAATAAAAATAAAAATAAAACCCAATTCGCAGACTTCAATACTCGACATTTCGACAACCACCCCGTCGGCAATGCATGTCGGCCATGCGCTCTGCTTGGATTTTCCAGCTGACCTAGGAGCTCGGTCAGCACTTCGACAAAGAGACTATCGAATGGCTCCTCTGTCACTCCGAGGCCTCCCTCATCGCCGCTACTGCCACCAGCACCGGAAATCTCCAGGAGGAACCAATCTAGACCTCTGCTCTGCCATCCCCACCCACAAAATGGACTGACCCGACTACCCACAACATTCACTGCGGGATTAATTGCCCAAGGAATCGGCGTCGCTGTCAACTTCCCCAATAACACCATCTCTGCAATCCCAATCCAGTAACACTATCATCCTTCTTATTTCATCTGATTAATCAATGGCTCTCTATGGTATTTTTTATTTCCTCCTATTTGTTATTGGTTTTCCAGGGATTATGTTTTTTTTTTCTTTTTGAGTTGTGAGTAGTGATTTCATGAATTTGTGGGGTGATTTTGGAGTTGTCTATTAATTGAGATTTTGAAGTTACGACGACTTCAATTAATTCTCCAATTTGGGTTTTTATTTCTTTCTGAAAAGTTAATTGTTGTAAATCATTTGATTCTAAATCATAGCAGAGGAAAGATGAGGATAGTGAATGATGGTGGGTTTTGAGGAGCTGAGCCCAGTTCGTCCAATCCAATCACCAAATCCCTCCCTCTGAAATGTGTTGAATGTGAGATTTCTGGTCACCGAGAATGGTGGGTGTGAGGTTTGGGTGCTGGGATTTTGTGAATGCGAAGCCGATGAACTAAACTGGGGCAGTGTGTTCATCGTTTCGGTGGTGCGAGAATTTGGGATTTTTTCCTTTTGTTTTGTTTTCTTTTTTCTGTTTTATGATTTCCCTTGCCACATTCTCATCAATCTTGTGGCCGCGGTCGATGTATTCCATGGCGACGAGCTCGGTCTCTTTGTTCCTCATAAGCCTGGCCACCCCAAAATTCCCAGATCCAATATCCTTCACAAGCTCGTACTTTTCCATATCTACGTATTATTTTTCGAATTTGGGTCTTGAGGTCCTGTATAGAAACTCGATTTGAGCTACACACCTCGGAAGCTGAAAGATTTGCGCTTTCAATTCATGGATCTCCAAGCTCAGAAAGCATACACAAACAGAGAAATTAAATCGTTGGGCAAACCCAAAAGCCTAGAATCAAGATCAGACTGGAGGGAGAGAAAGGGATAGAGAGATAGAGAAAGAGCGATGGATTGTAAAGGAAGGGGATTGATTATGCTGGATTTGATTTGAGAATTGAGAATTGACAATTAATTAGGAGTTGGGTTGCATGTGGTGAAGATTGATTTCTCTATTTGTAGAGAGAGATTTGATTTGGGGTTGAGCTGAGGAGCTAAGTGAGGAATCCAAGATGGAGAGAGTTTTCAAGGGAAAGCAAATACTGACCTTCAGATTCAGTTTCTGGGTTGCTTGATGAGGACTGCGCTGCCTTCCGCTCGTTCAGGGCAGTAGTCTAGTTTCTGATCTCTTCTTCACAAAAAAAATAAAAAATAAAAAACAGATTGAGAAAATCTTCTTTTTTCTGTTTTTGAAACTAAATGAAAGATTCATTGAATGGAGGAAAGTACAAATGCTAGAGTTAAGACGAGCCTCATTAAAATTTTACCATAAAATTCGCTAATTGGGAAAATCCGATCAAAGAAAAAAAGTATCACCTGCGAATGATAGGAGAGGTCAAACGACACTCTTAACACACAACTACACACAACTCAAATAGAGTTTTAAACAAGGACAAGAACCACAATGAATAAACCATGAAGAACAACCTTGGCCACTAAACACCCATCACCGCTTCAGTCAACTTCCTTGCCTCTGCCCTATCCCGAAGCCAAACAAGACAGCGCCAACCCTTCTTCTACTGCATGTATGCTGCGAGTTGAGCCTCCAACCATGGCGGTGCAGCATCGAACCAAAGCCTTGGAGGCTGATTACGCAAGGCAAATTGGGCCACTTCATGGGCCGCCCGATTGCCATCTCTCCGCTGGAATTTGACCTCCACAATATCAAGTTTGTCAAGCAGCCAAAATACATCACAAAGGAGTACACTCAATTCGGACCAACAGCTGCTGTCTCCCTTAATCAACTTAACTACCTGCTCTGCATCAATCTCCACTATCACTCCCCTGAGCCCTAGATGCTGCACCAATAATAGGCCATGACAAACTGCCAAAATTTCCACAGCTTCCGATGAGAGCCACGGTTGAGCCGCCGCCCCAAACTCAGCAATAAAGTTCCCCTCGTGATCTCGGACCAGGCCCCCAACTCCACGCCTGCCATCGACCTTCCCAGCTCCCTATCATAGTTCAATTTGAACTGATCAGGGCTAGGTTTCGACCAACGCACCTGTGATAAAAGCCTGGGCAACCTTGCATCGCAAGAAATTGTCAAAAATTGGCTCTGCCGCTGCCTGAGATTTCCTACAGCCACTGCAAAATCACCATCTATTTTACCATGAATGAACTTGTTCCGCAAGTGCCAACACTCCCAGCAGCCCCAAATCATAGCCTCCACTTCCTCCCTCCTCAGCGTCTGACATGCCACTTGGAAAAAAATAAGCAAACTCACCTTGTTTTGAGTCAAACTAGAATGATCCTAGGAAGTGCAGCCAGAATTTCCTACTTGGTTTCAAATGCCAGACAACATGGATGATATTCTCAGGCTCTTTTCCACATCTCAAACATATAGGATCATGCAATAACTTCTTATGAAATAGTTTTAAACCAGTAGGCAGAATATTGTGACATGCTCTTCAAGCAAAAAGCTTCAACTTATTTGGAACATTGAGTCTCCAGACTTGCTTCCAAAACAAAATTAATCGACTGTCGTCTGACCCACTAGCACCATTACCATGATTAGCCTCTTGCATTTTTAGTGTAGCTCTATAACCAAATCGAACACTATATTGGCCATTTTTAGTAAAGCCACAATACAGCCCATCCAAACTTCTTTGAACAGATCCCAGCGGAATCCCCAGAATCGTTTGGGCTTCCTCCAGACTGAAAGATTGCAGCACTAAGTTTATATTCCATCCACCCTCCTCGGTCAGTAGAGAAGCCACTCTGGTCTCCCTTGGTAGGTTCCCCGTGAAAGCTGGCTTTCCCCTAGGGAATTTATGTATCCATTGGTCCTCAAAAATCCTGATTGAAGTGCCATTTCCTACCCTACAACGCATCCCATGTGCAATTACTTTCCGACCCCAAAGTATCGCCTTCCAAATCATCAAGGGGCCGGCCCAAATTCTGCCTGAAGAAAATTCCGAATAGGATAGTAACGGGCTTTTAGCATCCTGGCAACCAGAGAGTCTGATTTTTCGAGTAATATCCCTGCCTGTTGAGCTACCATGGCCTAATTAAAGGCCTCAAAATTTTTAAAACCAAGCCCACCCAAACACTTAGGCTGGCACAGCCTTTGCCATTTCATCCAATGGAGGCCCTTGTGACCCTCGTTACTCCACTAATACCGAGCAATAGTAGCTGATAACTCATGACAGAGGGAACCAGGGAGTTGGAAAACACTCATGGCATAAGTAGGCAGAGATTGGGCCACCACTTTGATGAGTACCTCCTTCCCTACAGCAGATAATAGCTTAGTGCTCCAACTCCATCAGTTTAGCCTGTAACGAGTTGACCACGTGGGCAAACATACGTCTTTTCCTACGCTGGGAGATTGTTGGCAACCCCAAGTACGTCTTTTTTCTATTTTGATATCACTGTTTTGGATTTGTTTTAAAAAAAAAAATTCTTTTTGTATTTTTTTTTTGGTTTTTACAAGAGTATAAGCATTTAACAGATGAACTAATAGATTGGTGAACAAAGGGTACGTATTTAGTTGATATGTTTTGATAATTTGAATATCAAATAAACCTTTTAATAGTTATAATATGAATTCGAAATTACCTATATAATTTGAGGGGTTTTATCTAATTTATCCAAAAAAAAAACTAAAAGGAAGATGAAAACAGAAAGAAAGAAAATTTATTTTTTCTGAATCTCAACCTTTTGCTTGGTTTTCACCATTAGAGTAAGCTCTTCAACCCATTTCGGATTCTTCTTCACAAAATCTTCCTCCAACATTTCCCTGTCTTGATATCCTGATCAGTCATCGTCAACATACATTGCTCGGGGACATAAAGCTGATTGGAGGCAGCGTGGGAGGGGACTTGGAAGGCGTAGCCGTTGCCGTCGAGGATGGATTTGATGACCTTGAGCATTTGGAGTTCGATCTCGTACTGTATGGACGAGTGATCAAGGTCGCGAACTTCGCGGCAAGTGGAACAGATAGGGAGGTCGGCGAGGGTAAGAGTTTTGGAAGAGGAGGAGGAGGGGGCGAGCAAAGATTCTCGCGGGTTTTCTGGATATATTTGTTTGATTTAAGGAGGCTTTTGAAAGGATGTAGGGTTTCGCCGTCAGAGCTCGGAATTTGGGGAAAGTGAGATAGGGCTCCTTCTTTTTATTTTATTTTAATATTTTAAAAATAAATAGTCTTTATTGATTTTTTTAGGTAATCAATGTTTAAATATTTTTTATCCACATTGAGTGTATGTCAGTAAAAAAAAAAATGGGTCCTACAAATTCCATTTAGATAGTTAATAGAACTTTTAACAGTTATTTTAACGGAGGTAGTAAGCTGATGATGATTATATAGTTTGGCTACCTAGATGAAATATTTCATAGTTTGAATATGAACTTGAAATAACTCATATAGTGTAGGGGGTTTTATGTAGTTTGTCATAAAAAAAAAGCTCGCAGCCTTCATAGTTTGAATATGAGCGTGAAATAACCCATATAGTGTAGGGGGTTTTATGTAGTTTGTCATAAAAAAAAAAGCTCGCAGCCAGTAAGGTCGTCGAGTATGCCAAGAGCAGCATGGTCCTCGGCCTCGACACTGGCTTAACAACCGCCTTTGTGGTCTCCAAGCTCGGTGAGTTCTTGAAATTAGGCGAACTTAAGGACATCGCCAGAGTCTCGACTTCAAAACGCATTGAGGACCAAGCTCGTCAATTGGGTATTCCTCTTTTGGTGCTTGATGATCACCAAAAGATCGATTTGGCCATCGATGGTGTTGATGAGGCGACCCAAGTCTAGGATTGGTTAAAGGGCGCGGTGGGGCTTTGCTCAAAGAGAAAATGGTGGAGGCTGCATCGGCCGTTGGGAAGGAGATTTTGAAATTCGAAGGGGTTGTGGAAGATGGGTTATTCTTGGGCATGGCTACAAAAACATTCAAACAAAAAAAAAAATTTAGCACAGAAACCCAGAAATCAAAGCGCCACCACATAAGAAATTGTAGCAGCATCGCCCCTCCTCGCTATCCCTAAGCGTCGCAGCCTCTCTCCAAGCCCCGCATTGACGCCCAAACCTAGCAGCCCCCAAATTCATGCCCAAAATCAGCCCTCAATTCATGCCCAAACCAATTCCCAATCCCACCTTCGCGTTTGAGTTCAATGGCTACGAATGACGATCGGCTGGCGACTTTCTTCCTCGCGACTGCGACAAGGAAGGAAAGGGTTAGGATTGTGGTTGGGGTTAGGATTGTTTTTTAAATAATAATTTCATTTTATAATTTCTTTTAATATCTAATTAATTGTTTTTAATATATATTCAATTTTTAATTTTTTTTTATCCACATAGAGTCCAACTCAGCATAAACAATTTGACCAAAAAATGTCAGCTTAGCATTTAACAGATTGATTAACGAGGGTACTTAGATTATGTGTTTTGATAGTTTGGGTATCTAGATGAATTTTTTTATAGTTTGGGTATGAACTTGAACCCCTATAAATTGGGGGTTTTATGTAGTTTGTCCTAAAAATAATGGATACAAATAGTCTCGTCGAAACATTGGTGCCTAACTCGCTTTTAGATTTTTCTCAAGAGGATCTCTCTCTCACATACAAGTGAGGATATCTTATCTTACAAACTCTCCAAAAAGTTTGCCTTTTCTCTGATGATTTTTGGACGGATGAACATCAGCTTTTACAAGCTGTAAGAGACTAAACAAAGGAAGGTGTTGCAAACTTTTCGTATCATCTTCCTTTTATTTTCATTTCTAATTTTCTTTCTTATTTTTCACCTCATCCATTCTTTTTCCCTTTTTATTTTTTTTTTCTTCCTCCAAGTAACGAGGGACAATCATCAATCTCCCCCTCCCGACTTAGGTGGAGAGCTCCATCAGTACAGCTGCTAATTTGAAAAACCCGTATTTGTCCTTGGGTAAGGACTTAGTCATCATATCTGAGATGTGTCATCAGTATGAATCTTTTCAGGATGTAATTTCCTAGACTCTAACACATCACATATCCAGTGATAGCACATCAATGTGCTTTGACCTCGAGTGGAAACTCGGATTCTTGCTCAAGTTGATCGCAATCTGATTATCACAATGCAAAATGTATTTTTGCTGCTCCTACCCTAATTCATGCAGGAATCGCTTCATCCATAGCATTTCCTTTTATAATTTTATAGCTGCAATAAATTCTGCCTCTGTAGTTGATAAAGCAACATACTTCTGTAACCTTAGCACAAACCTAAGTTTATAGGGTATGGCCAAAACGTAGGGTAAGTGTTTAGGGTATGTTATGATTTAGGTGATGAAAGAAAAGGCTTAAGTGTTTGGCTTCAAATTTGGCTAATGTAGCACACAAAAGGGTAGGATAAACGCTTAATGAGGTTAAAACATGCATAGCCTACATCATCTCTTATGGTAAATCAAACTTAGAATTAAGAGCACCAACAAAAGAGATTAGTTCTTTAATAATCAATGCAAATAATGGTAATGAGATCAACAATTTATGAACAAAAATCGAAGAGTGTTTAAGAGTAGAAAAAAATAAATCCCTCTCAAAGAATGGCATTAGGCTCAAAAACTCACAAGGGTAGTCTCCACTAATTTTCTAAAGTTCACTTAAACATAATCATCTTGTCTACTTAATCACATAAAGTATGGCATTGTGAAGTGCAAGTTATGATACAAACCTAAACATGGCAAAATCTTAGCAAAGCATTAACGATTAACTTAACATATTCATTCTTATTAACAAGCAAAAAGTTATGAATTTAAGAAAAACAAAAAACCAAAAAAAAACATTTTTTTTTTAATATTTTGTCGATTTTTTTTATTAAATTTTTTCCAAAATTAAATTAAAAAACGAAATTAAAAAGAAAATTTTGTTTTTATTTTTATTTGTCAAAAATTTCCATTTCCAGGAAGTTTCCCAATTTTTAAATGAAAGTCCACAACCCCAAACCTAAACTGAACATTGTCCTCAATGTGATAAAACAAAGATTAAATGAAGATAGTAAAGTTGAGGCATGACATAAAAAAAAATTACGAAAAACACAAAGGAAAGGAAAGATCTAACCGGGTTGGGTTGCCTCCCAATAAGCACGTACCTAAAAAAATATAGCAAACTGAGTTAATCAAACAATCTAAGATAAATGGACATCGTTAAGGGAAAAAGTCCCCGGCAACGGTGACAAAAACTTGTTAGTTAAAATAGAGAACATATATATGAAATCTATTATATTCAGTTTAACTTTGCAAGTGCACAAATCAGATAGATAGTATAGCAAATAAGCAATGATCAAATCCCACAAGGACTTGTCTTAACGTGTAAATCTACTTTATTACTTAAATTGATTAATTAACTCAGAACTTAATCAAATGAAAACAAAAAATAAAAACAAACACAAACATGTTGGTGGGGGTTTCAAACCCAAAAATAAAATAATACAAATTAAAGAAACTAACTAAAACAATTAATAAAAATAATAGGTTAAGGCACTCAATCCACCACTAACCACAATTACTCCCTAATATGATTTTCAGGATTCAATTACTAAGAAACTTCTGAATATGATGCTCATGCAAAGGTCTGACGAAGGCCCACTCTACATATATTATTCCTTCTTAGTTTGTATGCTCTAGGCCAGATGAGTACCTTAGAACGTCTATTCAATTATGCAATAGTTCTCTAAAGACTATGTCACATATCTTAAGAGATTATAACACAAAAGAAAGCACTAAGTATAAAAGGGATCTAATCACACCACACTATCCCTAGAAAAGTGATGTGCAGTCCTAGGTTGTCATGAGTTGAATTACGAGTAAGATGTAAAGCCACTACCCTTGATGCCAAACAATTACAAGAAGGAGACTAGTCTAACAAACAATTCTTATTCATCAATAGTTTATGCAAACAAGTTAGTCAAACTCATAAATATAAACATAAATTAAGCACAGTAATTCAAACTATATCCAACATTCATACCAATATAAATCAAGGGCCAAAATCATATTAAAGAAGAACCATGACTAGGGCTTCAAAAAGCCCTAACCTAAAAAGAAACTTCAAAATAAACGACAAGTGTTTTCGCTCTAAGATGTAATATGGTGATCTCCTCTCTCTTTGAATCTCCCCTTCGAATCTCTCATTTTACAAGATCCTATGACTTTTATTTATAGAGAATTATTAATCATCAAACAAATAGAAATTTACATTTTATTGTACAAGGAAAATGTTTCCTAAACATTTAAAAAACCTAATTAAAAACCTTTCCTAAACATAAAAAGAGTAAAAATAATATTCTCTAATGAATTAGGCATGAAATCCTTAAGCAATATGGAGACAAGTGTGAACACATATTTATAAATCCCTAAAAAAAAGGAGACAACACGCTGGAACAGCTACAGATGCATCATCAGACGTTTCGGTGGTCATCCACCGAAACAAGGAGCCAAAGGTCGCGGTCAAGGCAGTCAACAGGCGCTGTGCTGCTGGGAAATGATTTGCTGTGGACACTGGCCGAAACCGCCTAACGTAATTCCTCGCGCCCATGCTGAATGGGAGTTCCTGTTTCGGTAGGTGCTCACCAATGCCGCTTTTTGGTTGTTTCTGAATTTGGGCTGGGCTGTTGGACTTCGGCAGCTCCCCACCGAGTGCCATTGTTATTTTTGAAGGCCTCTCTTGTTTCCTTCATATCTTCTTCGTTATAACTCCGATTGAGGTGATTCTTTCACCCAAATTCTCGTAATTCCAAGCTCTATCTAATTATGCACACTTCTCATAGATATTATTTTCTCCAATTGCATAGAATAAAATATTAACAAACTATAAGTAAAAAGATATTAATTCATGGATAAAACATGTATTAATTATGACCAAACAATTTTCTTCCGTCTTCAGACGATACACCCATTTGTTGCTGAGTGTTCTTCTACCTTTTGGAAGGCTTACTATACCATATGTGTGTTCTCATGCATGGATTTAATTTCTTCCTGCATGGATCTCAACCATTCCTTATGAACATGTGCTAACGCTTCTTCAAAGCATTTCGGTTCTCCCCCATATGTGAGTAACACATACTCTGTTTGAGGGTATCGTGTTTGGGGTTTGCATACCCTTGAAGATCTTGTTAGCTAAGGACCGATAAACAGTTCTTGAGGAGCTTGCCCTTCTTCTTCATAATCATCAGCTATATCATGAACATGATCATTATTTACATCAGAAATTGGATCATCATTGACTTGAGGATAATTAAAAGCTTCAATAGCACCTTACATTGCATCTCCCGCATTATCATGCTCTTTAGGAGGAGGAATTGGATCCAAATTAACCAGATACTCTCTTTGACTATCAAGCTTATCACATCTTCAAATGTCTTCAATGTTCTGATTCAAAAAGAAGACATCATCTCAACTTCTGATAATCTTTCTTTTGATAGAATCCTATAACCTGTAACTGAATTCTTCATTTCCATATCCTATGAAGATGCATTCTTTTGACTTTGCGTCAAGTTTGGATCTCTCGTCTTTTGGAATATGGACAAAATACCTTAAAATGATTGTAAGAAACATCTCTTCCCGATCACAACTTGTTTGAGACATCACCATTCAATAGCGCTGAAGATGAAAGGTTGATTAGATTAACCGTAGTCATTAGAGCTTCGCCCCAAAAGTTCTTGGCAATTTGGCATGAGATAACATTGTTCGTATTCTTTCAACAATTGTCCTGTTCATCCTCTCAGCTATTCCATTATGCTTAGGATTCTTTGGAATAGATTGTTCATGCATGATTCCAATAGTTTTATAGTAGTTTCTGAATACCCCCATATATTCTCCTCCCATATATTCTCCTCCATTATCAGTGCGAACGCATTACAAGCTTTTATCCATTTCTCACTCAACACGGGCATGAAACTGCTTGAAAACTTCATACACTTGATTCTTTATTCAAGTGTGTAGGCCCAGACCTTCCTGGAATGATCATCAATGAAGGTAACAAAATATCTTGCTCCGCCAAGAGTATTAGTGATCATTGCACCACAAACATCCTAGTACACAACATCCAATACATTGGGTTTTCTTTGTGCAGGTCCATGCTAAACGAAGCTCTATGTTGCTTTCCAACCAAGCAATGCATGCATGATTTTAGAGACATACCTTTCTTCATCCCGATTAATTAATGTCTCGTTTTTGGTTAAAATCTGCAACCTTTTCTCATTCATGTGACCAAGTTGTTTGCCATAACTCGACCGAGTCACCTTCGAGAGCATTTACTTACCCATTATTGACTTTTGCATGTGTCATATAAAGGATCTTTTCCTTCTTTACTCGTGGAAAGACAAAAGAGCTCATGTTGAGTTTCCATTTACCTACAGCAATGACATTGGTGTATCCTTCATCATCATGAAGACCAATGGATACTAGATTGAGACCATGTTTGGAACATGTCTCACATCCTTGAGAACCAAGTGAAAACCTGTGTTCGTTTCAAGGATATATCTCCTATGGCTACAATCTTGGACAATTCACCATTTCACATCCTTACATTACCAAAATATCTATTGGTGTAGGAGTTAAAGAAGTCCCTTTGTGAGGTGACAAGAAATTATGCACCAGAATTCTCGATCCAACATGTATCGTGAGAGGACAAAATTAACAAAGCCATCACATCATATGATAATTACCTTATTTCCACCAGAGGTAGTTGCGATCATATCCCTAGCTCTGCCTTCTCGTTTCCTATTTCTTGATCTCGTTTATAGAACCTGCATTCCTATTTCATTTGGCATGTATAGCCACAATAGTAATATTCTAGGTCTTTCTTTTTTTGTCTTGGACCTACTCCCTGAGTCATCTCTTGATCTTCCTCTTGACTTATCTTGCATATGGAATTTTCTATTAGTACTTCTTCCACGATACTCTCGAACAAGGGTTTCTGACTTGGATGTAACACCTTATTCTTTCCTCCTTGATTTTTCTTCGAACATACCATCTTTAATTATGTCCAATATAAGAACGTCTTAAGGAGATAAATTGCTCAAATACACTACTAGTGTATCCTAGCTATCTAGCAATAATGTGCTAAGTAACACCAGTGCTTGTAATTAATCGTCGAACACCATCCGCATGTTCATCAACTGATTGATCAAAAGCTTGGAAGTCACTGAGATGTTCAGTAACACTTCGACCGTCTCTGTACTACGAGGCTTTATTTTGAGCGATTTTCCACTCGTACATGGACTACAACTCTATCCATAACTTGTAGGCATCTGTTTCTTGTGCCACAAGGTGGAAGACACTTTGGTAAACCCATTGCCGAGTTTTTCCGACAGTTTTTCTATTTAAAACTTTGGTAAACCCAAAGCTCTGCTACCACTTGTTGGAAAAGATGGCGAATATTAAAGGCCAAAAAATAAATAATTATCGTCGACCTTAAGATCTGACTTTTCCCACTCTTGTACGTGTAATTAAAATGGGCACATAAAAAATAAACATTAAATTTCTTCCACTATAAAAATAATAGGTATACATAATCTCACCGAAAATTTGGTGACTAACTCTCTCTTAGATTTTTCTCAAGAGGATCTCTTTCTTCCAAACAAGTGAGGATATTTCTTATCTTACCAACTCTCTTAAATTGTGCCTTTTATTTGGTGGTTTTAGTACGGATGAGCATCAACTTTTATAAACTATACGAGACTATACAAAGGAAGGTACTGCGACCTTTTCATATTAACTTTCCTGTTTATTTTGTTTTCTTTATTTCTTTTCTTCCCCTCATCCATTCTTCTCCCTTTTTTGTTTCTTTTCTTTATTTCTATTTCTTCACCTCATCCACCCACAATGCCTTGAATTCACCTCAATGTATAGATGAATTATTTTTTATTCAATGAATGCACAATAAAGTGTTAGTATTAAATAAATGTTTGATTATCTCTTTTTTTCCATACTAATTTAATTTCATATATATCAAATTTCCATATTTATTTAATTTTTTTTCCGGGAAAATACCTCTTTATTGAAATTAAAGACTAATAGAAACATTAGCATCCTTAGTGAGAAGGTTCAAAAGCCACTATGGTTCTAACTCCACCCAGCCGTGACACCCTCCCAAACGTTTGGCATGGCTAGCAACAACGTGTGCCACCATGTTACAACCCCTTGGGGCATATTTAAAAACAAAATAAATAAAAGAACGACATAGAACATGGATATCATGTAAAATATTAGAGATGAGCTCCTCACTTTGATGACCTTTCAACAAGAGCACTAGGTGTTGACAATCAGACTCCACAATCACCTGTCGATGCCCAACCTCACCAAATAACTCCAAGCTAGCATGGATGGCCAAGGTTTCTGCGATAATGGCAGAGTCACATTGGACCTCCCCCACGGCTCTAGCAGCCTCAAAACACCCCAACCAAGAGCGTAGAACCCAACCAAAAGAGCCCGTGCATGAAACCTTAGACCATGCCCCATCGCAATTCAATTTCAACTAGCTCAAACCTGGTCTTTCCCACGTCTCCCCTCTCGGACTGAGAGCATAATTGCTTCCTATAAGCACTTGGCTCACAAGAGGATCTGCAGCCTCCTTTGCTTCCAGAAACTCATAAACCTCCAAATGCAGCCTTCGTATAGCTTCATCGGGCTGCTCAACCTCATCCTGGAAGCACCAGCTATTCGTAGCCTTCCAAATCCTCCAACACCCAAAGGCTAAGAGTTGAAAGACAATTGAAGCATCATCTAGTTTTGAGTACATATAAGCAAGACAAACCCAACAATCCTGAAAAGACAACCCCTCAAATCTGCTTGTTTCCAATTGAAGAAGCCCCCAAAACCAGAAACTTGTAGCAAACATACACGTAAAAAATAGATGAGATTCAGACTCCTCCTCCTCTCCACACATAGGGCAAATATCATCCACCGGGACCCTCCTCCTTACTAGATTATGGCGAATTGTGAGATAACCTCTACAACAGCTCCAAATAAATTGACGGATCTTATTAGGAACCTTCAGCTTCCAAACATGCTTCCAAAAACTATCAATAGTCCATGCATTACTAGATTCACCGGCCCCCTTCTTTGTTAATTCCCCATTCTTGCTCATATCCATCGCCAAAAGATACCCTGAGTGCTCATTATAGGCGCCATTCTTAGAAAAATGCCACACTAGTCTGTCTACAATACCAAATATGCTCAACGGAATTTCTAGGATTGCACTTGCTTCCTCGGACAAGAACAAACTCTTCACCAAATCTTCCTTCCACGCATTCGTTGAGTGACACACCAGATCAGCAACAAAAGGTGGGAACAAAGCACCATTAGACTAACCTGGAAAGGCCTACCCGTAGGCAGCCATGGATCCCACACAATATTAATCAGGTCACCAGATCCCACATGCCATCTAATTCCAGCCTTCAAAATTCGTTGTCCCTAAAGAATGCCCTTCCAACACCAAGAGGATCCAGCCACATCCTTAGCACTTAAAAAATCAACCTAAGGAAAATATTTTTCTTTTAACAATCTTGCCAAAAGGGATGAGGGATAAGAGATAATCCTCCATCCAACCTTTGCCAACATTGCCAAATTGAAACACTGTAAATCCTGGAACCCCATACCCCCCCTTGCCCTTAGGGGTAGTGATCTTGTCCCAAGATGCCCAATGTAATCCACGCTGCAAATGTTGTTTCCCCCACCAGTACCTAGCTAATATACGTTCCACATCTTTGTACACCCCAACTAGAATTTGAAAACAAGACATAGCATAGTTTGGTAACGCCAGCGCAATAGGTTTCACCAAAATTTCCTTCCTAGTTGCTGATAGGAATTGTTCAACCCATACTTGTACTTTAGACTAGACTCTGTTTCAAATATCCTCAAACACTGCCTTCTTAGAGGTCCCAAAGTCTACACGAAGGCCCAGATATTTACCAAATTCATCTTTTCTACACACCCCCAAAATAGACACAATTTGGTCCTGCAACTGCATCAGGCAATCAGCTAAAAAGTACTGAATTTTTATCAAAATTAATCATTTGATCAGAGCTAGCTTCGATGATCTCTTTGTTTATATGATATTAAATCACTTTAAGAACACGTTTACTTATCAGGAATGACAATAGTGGGTAATCAGAGAAGTAGACAATCAGATAAGTGGGTAATCGGAGAAGTGGGTAATCATTCTCATTGAGGTGTTTACTAACTATATTGAATCAGAACATTAATGTGAATGATTTTCACAATTATTGTTTACTAACCTTTATGAATAGGAAAAAAAATTAAATGATTACTAAAATTCCCTTATTTAGCACACAAGATTGAATTACTGAATTATTTAATTTTTTATTTTGTTTCAACAATTAGTTAAACCACCGAATGATACACCCTACTCCGGAAATACAGCAGGATACCGAAGTCACCGGTGCTGGCCGACACCTGGAGGCTGAGTCCAAGTGACGAAAGCCTATTTTAAACGATGCGTTTTAGGAATTTAGCGAAAGGAAATTACTACATATTAAATTACCGTTTCACCGCGACAGCGGCATCCCAGAGCATGCTTACACAATTGATGATCATAAATAAAAGCATTTAAATGCTAACCGATATCACCTTGGACGACAACAGAATGTCAAAGTTGATAACGTCCCTCCTTGAATCATCGAACTTCTACGATGACCTGAGGGGTGTAAAAGGAAACAAGATGAGTGTTTCCATGTTGACCCCTCAACAAGCAAACCATAACAACAATAATAGCAATAAAATAATCGAGTATCCCCCGCAGGGTTAGCAATTAAACAACATAAACGCATAGTAATTTACCATTAACATTCACATTGAATCTTCATACCATGAAGATGACACATTGAATCCTAAGGACGACAAAGCTAGTAATACTTTGATACCATCACCTCACTATGATGGTATGGATAATCTTAAGACACATTGTCCATACAAAACATAATTTCATCAATCGGGGTCACTGCCTACACAGACTTTGATCATTTTTCTTGACAATCATTATCATATCGTATAAATCGGTAACTATCTCGGTTCTTGTATCGTATCAACTGGCATATTACCTCAGCTATCTTATCACATCATCATCCAACATAACCCTCAGTTGGCATCAGCCGGCATAACCCTCGGCTGGCTTCAACCGGTATAACCATTGGCTAGCATATCATATCATCAACCGGCATATATCATCGGCTGTAATATCACATCATCATCAGGCGACATGTATCATCGGTTGGCATCAACTGGCATGTGTCATCAACTAGCATCAGACACACACAGGTATCCCAATAGCACTGTACACGCACGAATCACGCTCACGTGATAGGACTGGGTGACTTCGCTCGTACCACGACCATGTGAAGGACTGGGTGCAAGCACCATCACCACGAGTTCCCCTGGGAGCCTGCGACCATAACACACAAGGCTCTGAAACAGGATTTGGGCCATTTAACTAGTATAGAGGGGCTCTGGTGAACGATCACGTCAAGGCTATTATATGGCCTACAGACAGGTACGACACCAGCGGCCACCATAAGGGCATACCAAAACTGACACACATGATATGCCGGCATGACTCATCGGTAATCAACGCACCGTCATATGGCTCATGTGCTATGCCGGCATGTATCATCGATAATCATCGCACCGTCATATGGCTCATGTGCTATGCCGGCAAGTATCATTGGCAATCATCGCACCGTCATATGGCTTATGTGCTATGCCGGCATGTATCATCGGCAATCTTCGTATGACTGATATATGTGCTATGCCGGCATGAATCCTCGGCAATCCTCGCACCACAACACAGACTCATGTGCTATACCGGCATGACTCATCGGTAATCCTTGCACGAAAAAACATACTGATGTGCTATCTCGGCATGATTCATCGATAATCCTTGCATGACAATAGGAATCATGAATATATGACTGACACGTGAGCTATGCCGGCATGACTCCTCGGCAATAGCATCTCAACCATACCCCATCAGTCTCGACTATCGTAATCGTGGTATTCGTATTGATATCTCACGTAACTAGCGATTATCGTCGTATCACACGTCTCCGAATTTATCCTCGTGACGTCCTTACCTAGTGGTAGTTTATACTCATTCCGGAGTAATTACATTTCATCAATAGTGTGACTATCTCGGGATCTATCCTCGAGATCTACCACTCTAATATTAATTTATACTTGTTGAGCAGTGCTTATCTTTCATAGGGAGTATCATCCTAAATCCCAAGAATCAAACGTATGCCAGGCTCTAAATCTAGTCAAGGGCATCGTATATGATTCTAATATCATCCAAACAAGCAACATCAAACCACATTTCATAAGAATCAATGACAAGTACTTTCATCACAAACCAATCCAATCATCACATTTTAATAATTTAGAAGCAAGTAATTATAAGTTAGGAAAGAATTCCACTCACAGTACGTCGGGGAGAATTCATCCGACCGAATTCCCTATTGTACATACTTCGAGGCGTTTGTTCCAAGAGGTCCCCATGAGCTTCATCTTGATCCATACTGCTCTTCGGGCTTTCCATTATCATGATTCGCAAATAAGGTAATTAATATTAATAAATGATGATTTAATCATTATAATCAAACCCTAATTCCCTAGTATTTGCGTTATTTAACGTTAATCAAGGCAACTTGTAACGTACGGAACTAGTGTTAAACGAATTCCGATGGACTCCAAACCAATGCCATTAGATCCGGAATGTCGAGAGCATCAAAACACTACTTTCCGGAGGGCCCCACGCGCCTTCACGAGTTGGTACTCTGTCTGGGGGTTTCAAGGAGTGCGATTGTAGGGTTCAGTCGCCCCTGTCATGGCTTTGCCGGCGCCTGGCCAGAATCGCTATTAATGGCCGGTTCAAGCTTTTCTGTAGCTTCTCCATTTCCTCACCAAAGCTCACAACTCTTATGTTTAAACTCATCTACTAGATGAGAGGATCACAAATATGAGACCGATATTGAACGCCGTTACTTGTTGTGGTTGAAAAAGTCCTCGAAAGTCGTGAGACCCATGTTCTTTAATGGCTCCCTACGCCGCGTAATGTGGACGGTGGTTTCCCTCGTTGGTATGGTTGTGCTCGCCATGGAAAGACGAAGAAGATGGTGGTTATGGTGAGTCATGAGTCTCCGCCAAACGGCGACTAGGTTTTGTGTGTATTCCGCGATCAGAGTCGCGAGAGAAGAGAGAGAAAGAGAGTCTCTGTGGAGAGAGGGAGAGACTGACCAATTAGAGAAGAGAGAAAGTGTCTCCTTTTATAATTTAAACTTTCTCAAAATTTCCGTTACGTCTCGATCGTTCTAGATCCGTAATTTTCTCGTTCGAGCTTCGATTTCGACGTGCCACATGTCTACGTACTCGTGAGCTCAGGGCGTATCATAATTACCCCCCCCCCCCCCCCCCCCCCCCCCCCCCCCATAAAAGAATTTCTTCCTTGAAATTCGCTTACTCATAGGGGAATACCCCACTCATATGACTACGATTCAATATTTTCCACTTATCAGTCACTGTGTTCACATTTGGAGTGTGGAAATTTCATCTCTGAAATTCAATAGGTCGTAGTCACCCGAGTAGTAACTAACTCCACGCTTTGGCTGCGCGACTCGTTAACTATTTTTCTCACCATCTCTGTCGGTCTTCACTGTTCCAGTTAATTATTACGAAACGGAGTCGTGCTTAACATTATTCATCATCATCACCTCATTCATAAGGTTAGCTCGACACCCTCCTCGATCGTAAACACTTCCAAAATATTAGAGAGTGTGCAAATGTTTACTCGCAATCTCAGCTGACTCTCACAGAGTCTGGTGGTCACTATAACACAATTATCTTTCTCCGAGATTCTTTACAGAGTTTTATCCAATAGTTTTTCACACACTGGCTCGGAATATCCTTGAGCATGGTCATTACCACTTTGCTCAATTTGCCAAAAACAAACCTTGGCATCCTGGCCATTCCGATACAACCGCATGTCCATCAATCATATCTCAACATATGTCAACAATTTCATGATGAGTTTCCTGAATAGATACAGATACCTTAATATTCGAAAAGGACTTCCTTGGACCCGTGTTCTCATCACCACATTTCTCTATACTGTTAGAGTTTTCACCAGGGTCTCCAGGTTTCATATATTCACCCTGAGCCGATTCAAACCGTTTAACAAGTTGACAATCGTACGTGGGCTGTCACAAAGCCCCTACGTGTCACATCCACAAGGCCATACCACCTTGCACAAGTATGCCATGGCCTATCTCTGACTTTCATACGTCGAAGTAGTCACCGTTGAACATGGTCCGGCAGAATTCTTCACGTTTGGTAATCATACCAAAACCGTTCATCATGAATTCACTGACATAACTCGTAACGTTAACTCGGCACAAACCTCGAGTATAGTTAAATCAGCAAATCAAATGGGAGCATAACTCAGGTACTCACCCTGAATTACTCTCATCCCTTACGTACTAAGTCACAACATGACAACAGTATTGTA
This sequence comes from Oemleria cerasiformis, assembly GCA_037349345.1. Classification (NCBI taxonomy): domain Eukaryota; kingdom Viridiplantae; phylum Streptophyta; class Magnoliopsida; order Rosales; family Rosaceae; genus Oemleria; species Oemleria cerasiformis. The sequence goes on along the minus strand of JAZGTL010000101.1, from coordinate 303,525 downwards.
CTTTCATTTCTTGGCTGGCAATTGTTCTATTTCACACGACAGCTCCCTCGAAAGCTCTGGAGCATTGAGGGTTTTCTTTGCCAGCTTGTCTGTCTTCAGCCATGGCTCGGGAACTAAGTTCAGCTTGTCAACAAGAATTTCATTAACAACGTCAAATATGAGTTTCCAATGAGATTTCTCTTTCTCTTGTTTCCCATGAGTTTCCTTCTCGGGAAGGCTTTCTTCTTTCGCAAGAAAACCACTTGCCCTGGTTTGCTCAAATCCATCATTGTCCTCTAAGAATACTTAGTTCTCGGGATTGCATCATTAATTTCAAAAGGTGTCAATCGCGACACTTTTCTCACTCTTCCCATTTAGCAGGGTACGACTTAGCCACTGACATGACTTTCTAAGTCTCAAGTACTGAAGCGCAAACTTTGGCTACTAGCCATGCGCGGAACTACATCGTCGCGCTAATCGTCAAATAAATCGATCACGCCACCCACACGATTCTTACTACTCGTTTTCACCACCTGAGCTAGGAATTTGACGGGGAGTTCACCAAGTTGCCTCAAATAAAGGGTCAAGGTTACTCAAATACCACAACCAGGATACAAACCCTTAAATACACTTACTAGTCGAAACACGACTAAGAAAATTCGGTAGAATCTCCCCTGTAAATGGGTCATACTGTCTTCCACCTGTGAGACAAAGAAATTTACATACTATCTATTACCCAACCAGTTCAGATCAATCAAATCTGTCACGTGAGGCTACATATCATGCTCATGAGGCACTTAGTACTCCTATGGTACTTTATCATTTAAAAGTCACCATGTATATACATACATATCACTCACATATCACCGGACCATTAACAATCAAGTCACCATCAATGACTCTTCATTATACTCTGACAATTGGTACCCCTTTCATGGCACTTAGTATTCAGTTCATCATAACAAGTCAAACATTATTTTATACTTGGCATCCCAATCACATGTCACACTCTGACAGGTTTGTACCCTCAATGGTACTTTCTTAGACAAGTCCTCCCTCAGGACAATATGACTTCGACACTATAATCATCTAACCATCGGTACCAATGTCGCACGAGTCACGTGCACGTGACAGGACTGAGTATCTTCACTCTGTACCAGCGACTACCGAATGGTCCACATCTCATCCATCATAATAGCTCGGCATACTCATCGAGCTCTTATAAATATTTTCGTATCATTATCATATTAGCTCGGCATACTCATCGAGCTCACACAAAACATACTTTCATAATTATCATAAACATTTCAAGATTTCACAACCAAACACGTTTCTCATGACCACTCACATCACATGTAGCAACATTTCCATCAATCAACAACCACATACTTTTTTCATCAATATTCACACATAGGGCTCAAAACTTAACATAGCCCATAACCAAATAAAAGGGAGATCAAAACCGAACATTCCAGACTCCATCAAGCCATATCCAAGACGATAAAATCGAAACATATTTCTTCTAGGGTCACCATGACACCACCAAGCAATTATAACCAATCCATGAAAATTCAGACTCAATCATGTCCTAATTGGACCCACATAATCAATATATATAATCAATATATAATTACCATTCTAAGATCATCATAGTACTTGATCAACCAAATACGACTCGACTTAAGCATGTCATAACAATTTCAAAAAATCTCAAGAGACCTATTCCATTCACAATCATCCATATACAAAAATTTACTAACTCCAATATGAGTCGTCAAGACGATCGTCTACTAAACATGCTCCCTACCTTGGCAGGTTAGACTAATCTACATTTAGTCACAAGAATTTATTCGAGGAAGTGCTCTGACACATAAGTATCGGTAATTATAATCATCAAGTGTGCGAAAACAGCTTCACTTCCAAAAACCATGCTCTTATACCAATTGATAAACCCCGCTCCGGAAATCTAATAGGATACTGGAGTCACCGGTGTTGGCCGACACCTAGACGCTGAGTCCAGGTGACGAAAGCCTATTTTAAACGGTGAGTTTTAGGAAGTTTAACGAAAGGTAATTAGTACATACTAAATTACCGTTTCACTGCGACAGCGGCGTCCCAGAGCATGCTTAAACAATTGATGATCATAAATAAAAGCATTCAAATGCTAACCGATATTACCTCGGACGATAGTAGAATGACAGAGTTGATAATGTCCCTCCTCGAATCAGCAAACTTCTACAATGACCTGAGGGGTGAAAAAGGAAACAAGATGAGTGTTTTCATATTGACCCCTCAGCAAGCGAAGCATAACAACAATAATAGCAATAAAATAAACGAGTAACCCCGCAGGGTAAGCAATTTAACAACACAAACGCATAGTAATTTACCATTAACATTCACATTGAATCTTCATACCAAGATGATAACACATCGAATCCTAAGGACGACAAAGCTAGTAATACTTTGATACCATCGCCTCACTATGATGGTATGGATCATCTCAAGACACATTGTCCATACAAAACATAATTTCATCAATCAGGGTCACTGCCCTAACCATACCCACTGAACTCGATAATTAACGTACCCTCATTGGTACAAAGACTCTGATCATTGTTCATGTTAATCGTTATCATATCGTATAAACTGGTAAGTATCTCGATTTTCATATCGTATCGACTCGTATATCATATCGTATCAACCGACATATTACCTAGGCTATCAAATCATGTCATCAGCTGGCATAACCCTCGGCTGGCATCAGCCGGCATAACCCTCGACTGGGATATCAAATGAGCAACCGGTATATATCATCGGTTGGCATCAGTCGACATGTATCATCGGCTAGAATATCACATCATCATCAGTTGGCATGTATCATCGGCTGGCATCAGCCGGCATTTGTCATCGGCTAGTATCAAACACACACAGGTATCCCAATGGCACTATAGCTGCATGAGTCACGCTCACAGGACAATATTGGGAGTCTTCGCTCGTACCACTACCACGTGAAGGACTGGGTCCAAGCACCATCACCACAAGTTTCCCTAGGAGTCTGGGACAATAACACAAAAGGCTTTGGAACAGGACTGGCACCATTTAACTACTACTGAGCGGGCGCTGGTGAACGATCAAGTGTAGGCTGGTATGTTGCCTACAGACAGGTACGACACCAGTGGCCACCATAAGGGCATACTTACACAATTGATGATCATAAATAAAAGAATTCAAATGCTAACCTATATTACCTCGGACGACAACAAAATGTCAGAGTTGATAACGTCCCTCCTCTAATCAGCGAACTTCTACGATGACCTGAGGGGTGTAAAAGGAAACAAGATGAGAGTTTTCATATTGATCCCTCAGCAAGCAAAGCATAACAAAAATAATAACAATAAAATAATTGAATATCCCCGCAGGGTTAGCAATTAAACAACACAAACGTATAGTAATTTACCATTAACATTCACATTGAATCTTTATACCATGAAGATGACACATAGAATCCTAAGGACGACAAAGCTCGTACTTCTTTGATACCATCGCCTCATTGTGATGGTATGGATCATCTCAAGACACATTGTCCTTACAAAACATAATTTCAACAATCGGGGTCACCGCCCCAACCATATCCACTGACATCGATAATTAATGTACCTTCATTGGTACATAAACTCTGATCATTGTTCATGACAATCGTTATCATATTGTATAAACCGGTAAGTATCTCGATTTTTGTATCGTATCGACTCGTATATCGTATCGTATCAATCGGCATATTCCCTCGTCTTTCATATCACGTCATCAACCATCATAACCTCCGGCTGGTATATCAAATCATTAGCCGGCATCTATCATCGGCTGGTATCAGTCGGCATGTATCATCGGCTGGAATATCACATCATCATCAGCCGACATGTATCATCGGCTGGCATCAGCCGGCATGTATCATCGGCTGTCATCAGACACACACAGGTATCCCAATGGCACTATAGCCGCACGAGTCACGCTCACGTGACAAGACTAGGTGTCTTCACTCATACCACGACCATGTGAAGGAGTGGGTGCAAGCACACTCACCACAAGTTCCCCTAGGAGCTTGGGACCCTATCACAAAAGGCTTGGGACCATATCACAAAAGGCTTGGGAACAGGATTGGTGACATTTAACTACTATAGAGCGGGCGTAGGTGAACGATCACGTGCAGGCTGGTCTGTGGCCTACAGACAGGTACGACACCAGCGGCCACCATAAGGGCATACTTACACAAATGATGATCACAAATAAAAGCATTCAAATGCTAACTGATATTACCTCGGACGACAGCAGAATGTCAGAGTTGATAACGTTCCTCCTCGAATCAGCGAACTTCTACGATGACCTGAGAGGTGTAAAATGAAACAAGATGAGCGTTTTCATATTGAACCCTCAGCAAGGAAAGCATAACAACAATAATAGCAATAAAATAGTCGAGTAACCCCGCAGGGTTAGCAATTAAACAACACAAACACATAGTAATTTACCATTAACATTCACATTGAATCTTCATACCATAAAGATGACACATCGAATCCTAAGGACGACAAAGCTAGAAATTCTTTGATACCATTGCCTCACTATGATGGTATGGATCATCTCAAGACATATTGTCCTTACAAAACATAATTTCATCAATCGGTCACCACCCTAACCAAACCCACTGACCTCGATAATTAACGTACCCTCATTGGTACATAGACTCTGATCATTGTTCATGACAATCGTTATCATATCGTATAAATCGGTAAGTATCTCGATTTTCGTATCGTATCGACTCGTATATTGTATCGTATCAATCGGCATATTACCTCAACTATCATATCACGTCATCAGCTGGCATAACCCTCGGCTGACATCATCCGACATAACCCTCGACGAGCATATAAAATCATTAGCTGGCATATATCATCGGCTGGCATCAGTCCGCATGTATCATCGGCTGGAATATCACATCATCATCAATCGGGATGTATCATCGGCTGGCATCAGCCGGCATGTGTCATCAGCTGCCATCATATACACACAGGTATCCCAATGGCACTATGGCCGCACGAGTCACGCTCACATGACAGGACTGGGTGTCTTTGCTTGTACCACGATCATGTGAAGGACTAGGTGCAAGTACCATCACCACAAGTTCCCCTAGGAGCCTAGGACCATAACACAAAAGGCTTGGGTACAAGACTGGCACCATTTAACTACTATAAAGCGGGCGCAGGTGAACGATCACGTGCAGGCTGGTTTGTGGCCTACAGACAGGTACGACACCAGTGGCCACCATAAGGGCATACTTACACAATTGATGATCACAAATAAAAGCATTCAAATTCTAACCGATATTAACTCAGACGACAGCAGAATGTCAGAGTTGATAACGTCCCTTCTCGAATCAGCGAACTTCTACGATGACCTGAGGGGTGTAAAAGGAAACAAGATGAGTGTTTTCATATTGACCCCTCAGCAAGCAAAGCATAACAACAATAATAGAAATAAAATAATAGAGTAACCCCGCAGGGTTAGCAATTTAGCAACATAAACGCATAGTAATTTACCATTAACATTCACGTTGAATCTTCATACCATGAAGATGACACATCGAATCCTAAGGACAAAAAAGCTAGTAATACTTTGATACCATCACCTCCCTATGATGGTATGGATCATCTCAAGACACATTGTCCATACAAAACATAATTTCATCAATCGGGATCACCACCCTAACCATACCCACTGACCTCGATAATTGACGTACCCTAATTGGTACATAGACTCTGATCATTATTCATGACAATCGTTATCATATCGTATAAACTGGTAAGTATCTCGATTCTCGTATCTTATCGACTCGTATATCGTATCGTATTAACCAGCATATTACCTCGGCTTTGATATCACGTCATCAGCCGAAATAACCTTCCGCTGGCATCAGCCGACATAACCCTCGGTTGGCATCAACCGTCATAACTCTTGGCTGGCATATCAAATGATCAGCCGGTATATATCATCGGTTGACATCAGTCGACATGTATCATCGGCTGGAATATCACATCATCATCAGTCGACGTGTATCATCGGCTGGCATCAGCCTGCATGTGTCATCGGGTGGCATTAGAAACACATAGGTATCCTAATGGCACTGTAGCCGCACGAGTCATGCTCACGTGACAAGACTGGGTGTCTTTGCTCGTACCACGACCACGTGAAGGACTGGGTGCAAGCGCCATCACCACAAGTTCCCCTAGGAGCCTGGGACCATAACACAAAAGGCTTGGGAACAAGACTAGCGCCTTTTAACTACTATGGAGCGGGCACATGTGAATGATCACGTGTAGGCTGGTCTGGGGCCTACAGACAGGTACGACACTAGCGGCCACCATAAGGGCATACCAAAACTGACACACTTGCTATGACAGCATGAATCCTCGGCAATCATCGCACCATCATATGGCTCATGTGCTATGCCGACATGTATCATCAACAATCATCGCACCGTCATATGCCTCATGTGCTATGCCGGCATGTATCATGGGCAATCATCACACCATCGTATGGCTCATGTGCTATGCCGGCATGTATCATCGGCAATCATCGCACCATCATGTGACTCAAGACAACACGACTGATATATGTGCTATACCGGCATGAATCCTCGGCAATCCTCGCACCATAATACAGACTCATGTGCTATTTCGGCATGACTCTTCGACAATCTTCGCACGACAAAACATACTCATGTGCTATGTCGGTATATTCATTGATAATTCTAGCACGACAATACGACTCATGACTACATGACTAACATGTGTGCTATGCCGGCATGACTCCTCAGTAATAGCATCTCAACCTTACCCCATCAATCTCGACTGTCATAATCGCGGTTTTCGTATCGATATTTCACATAACTTGCGATTATCGTAGTATCACGCGTCTCAGAATTTATACTCGAGACATCCTAACCTAGTGGTAGTTTATACTCATTCCGGAGTAATTACATTTCATCAATAGTGTGACTATCTCGAGATCTATCCTCGAGATCTACCACTATGATATTAGTTTATACTCGTTACGGAGTACTTATCTTTCATAGGGATTATCATCCTAAATCCCGAATATCAAATGTATGCGAAGCTCTAAATCTAGTCTGGGGCATCGTCTATGATTCTAATATCATCCAAACAAGCAACATCAAACCACAATTCATAAGTATCAACAACAAGTAGTTTTATCACAAACCAATCCACAACTATTCTATCACATTCCAATCATCACATTTTAATCATTTAGAAACAAGGGATTATAAGTTAGGGAAGAATTCCACTCACAGTACGTCAGAGAGAATTCATCCAACCAAATTCCCTATTATACGTACTTCGAGGCATTCGTTCCCGTAGGTCCCCACGAGCTTCGTCTTGATCCATACGGCTCTTTGGACTTTCCATTATCATGATGCCTTGCAAACAAGGTAATTAATATTAATAAATGATGATTTAATCATTATGATCAAAACCCTAACTCCCGGGTATTTATGTTATTTAACATTAATCAAAGCAACTTGAGGCATCCGGAACTAGTCCTAAACGAACATCGATGGACTCCAAACTGATGCCATTAGATCCGAAACGTCGAGAGCATCAAACCCCGACTCGCCGGAGGTCGGGGGAGGGCCCACGCGCCCTAACGCACTGGCACTCTCTCTGGGGGTTTTAAGGGGTGTGACTGTGGGGTTCAGTCCCCTCTGTCATGGCTTCGTCGACGCTTGGCCTAAACTGCCATTAATGGCCGATTGAAGCTTTTCTGTAACTTCTCCATTTCCTCAACTAATCTCACAACTCATATGTCTAAACTCATCTACTTGATGAGAGTATCATGAATATGAGACCTATATCGAATGCCGTTACCTATGGTGGCCAGAAAAGGCCTCGAAAGCCGTGAGACCCACGTTCTTTCGTGGCTCCTTGCGCCGCGTACAATGGATGAAGGTTTCCGTCGTTGGTATGGTTGTACTCACCATGGAAAGACGAAGAAGATGGTGGTGGCGGTAAGCCCTGAGTCGCCGCCAAACGGCGGCTGGGTTTTGTGGGCATTCCGCGATCAGAGTTGCGGGAGAAGAGAGAGAAAGAGAGTCTTTGAGGAGAGAGGGAGAGACTGATCAATGAGAGAAGAGAGAGTGTGTCGGTTTATAATTTAAACTTTCTCAAAATTACCGATACGTCCCGATCGTTCTAGACCCGTAACTTTCTCGTTCAAACTTGAATTTCGATGTTCCGCCTGTCTATGTACTCGAGAGCTCGAGAGCTACGTAATGGTGCCAATAAAATTCCCAAAAGAGTCCACGATCAAAAAGTGACTTTCGTGCCTTAAGGAACTTAAGGGGTAAAATGGTAAATTTTGCGAATTCAACCTTTAATTCACGGCCCAAGAACCTACATTGAATCCTCTCTAAGGCCCAACTCCAAACTTTAGTCCAAATCCAAACTCTAATCCAACCCATGACTCCCGGTTATTTAATTTAATTTAATTTAATTTTTATTTTTAATTTCTAGGACATGTCGTATCACCGAATCACAAGCTCACAACATCCCCGCCTCAATCACTAATTGAGGTAATTATCGTCACTCTCTGATTTGTATGATAGCAATTAGAGTTATATCAATATAGTTTCTCTATTTTTCTTTTTTCTTTTTTTAAAAATTACAATATATTAACAAAATAGGCAAGAAGCCTCAGGGGAACTCAGAGAGTTCATACAGAGATCAAACAAAATGCAACAATGCCAAACAGAAAGAAAAGGACCAATGAAAAAACACAGCCCTAGCTAGCAGGGTATAGACCAATTATGCGCAGTATGTAAATTAGCAGGATACAAAGGAAATTTGATGGAACAAAGACGTGAACGGACCATATCAATAACCAATTGCAGAGTAACAGAGGAGGGTTTTCCCGCAGCCCCAAAAACAATACGTCGACATTATTATAAATACAAACAGAAATTAATCTTAACTATGGTGAGCTATGAAGGAGAGTAGAAGAAGAAAAAAAACAAAAATAACGTACTTACCTTAGAGCAAAAACAGCGTCTAGAGTAAGAAGAACGTCTGGAGAATTGCTGAAAGGTTAAGTCCTCGGAGTATTGAAGCATTCAGAAGAAAATTAGGATACACACAAAGCTATTGTTGCTAAACTTTGTAATTGTAAAAATTATAGGACAATTTTGGTACATAAAAAAATAAAATGCGTAATGGGAGTCACTAACACCTCCCCTAGTTAATCTCATTACCTATTTTGTGATAATGGCATTAAGGATTTCATGCGGAGCCCACATGTTAAAAAATTTTAATTTTGCAAGTAAATGCAGAAGTATTCCGTAATGGGAATTGTCAGGACCCGTCCCGAATTTCCCCTCGAAACCCGGGAAGAACCCTGATCCCGTCTGACAACCTAAGGAAAGGTTCCCAAATACCCTTCAATCCTTAGCATAATAATATAACAATAAATAATTTCTCTTGTCAGACAAGGGATTTAAGCACTTAAAATTCCCGTAAGTAATTACCAACCAAATACAAGAATATCAGAGCGTCTAAGTAGGATCAATGTACAAATTAGATATCCTACTCAAGTACAACTACACAGCGTAGCGGAAGTGCTAATGCCTCTGCCTCGAGATACTGTCCTCGTCAACTCTACGGCCTGAAGGGGGTTTAAACACAAAAGTTGTGAGTGGACAAAAATAATCGTTTATAAAACGCTTTCCAAGGAATATTACCTTTTTCCCCCTCCATTTATAAAACCATGCATGCATCACATAAACAATTCATGTTATAAAAACATCATCTTTAAATCACCGGCATTTTCATGTTCAAAATCATTTATTTCCACCTAGACACATAACATCTCAAATCCACTGTCATCGACACATCCACTAGCCACCAGGGTATCCCTTGGGGTGTGCTAGTACTGTATCACAATTCTCTGTACTATGCTATCACATCAGTCGGCCTATCTCTCGACTAGCATATCATATCAGTCGGCATATCTCGACTATCATATCATATCAGTCGGCATATCTCGACTATCTTATCATATCAGTCGGCACATCTCGACTATCATATCATATCAGTCGGCATATCTCGACTATCATATCATATCAGTCGGCATATCTCGACTATCATATCATATCAGTCGGCATATCTCGACTATCATATCATATCAGTCGGCATATCTCGACTATCTTATCATATCAGTCGGCATATCTCGACTATCATATCATATCAGTCGGCATATCTCGACTATCATATCATATCAGTCGGCATATCTCGACTATCATATCATATCAGTTGGCATATCTCGACTATCATATCATATCAGTCGGCATATCTCGACTATCATATCATATCAGTCGGCATATCTCGACTGTCATATCATATCAGTCGGCATATCTCGACTATCATATCATATCAGTCGGCATATCTCGACTATTATATCATATCAGTCGGCATATCTCGACTATCATATCATATCAGTCGGCATATCTCGACTGTCATATCATATCAGTCGGCATATCTCGACTATCATACTTTAACTGAAATAGTGGAGAACATATGTCTAGAAATCATTTCTAACATTTAGAAATTCAATGCCACAATACATAACCGTATTTAACAAAGATATTTTGATGCATGCAATTCAGTTTATAAAACAAAGTCCACTCACAAACCTGTTCAAGCTAGCTCAATCCCGTCTCGCTCGTTCCTCTGAGGTTCCCGGAACAATATCGCCTGTCAAAAACAACAATCGGGATTACCGGCTAGTAATAAGACTCGTATATAACTTCCTAAACCTCGGGAAGTCTACCCTTGCTGTTCCTAAAATCACAGCAACTTCGGACACTTAAAACGACCTCTAAACGATGTCCGATCAACCTGAAACCTGTACCAACAGATTCAGAACGTCCGAAACTAGTTGCCACGCGCCGCCGTGACGTCAGCCTCGACCCCACGCGCCGCCACGCGCCGCCGGAAGGTCGGCACACGCGCCCACGCGCCCTCACGCGCCGGTCACGCGCCTGCTACAGTAACCACGCGCCTGAACCGGTCCAACCCGGTTCGGCTCAACCTGACCCAGTCCAACTCGACCCGACCGGTTCACTCAACTCGACCGGTTCAACTCGACCCGACTGGTCACCGATGACTCGCCGGAGAAGACAACCGGACGCCGTCACCGTCGCCGGAGGCTGGCCGGAGAAGATGACCGGACCGCCACCTCCGCCGCCGTCTGGTTCGCCGGAATCCGCCATTTCCGACCGAACTTCCAAGCTTTACAACTTCCTCAAAACTCAACCGTTTTACACAAATTTTACGTCTAAATCTATCTACTCAAACCCAGGAATCCAAATATAACCTCAAAACATCAAACACGTACCTCTATAAGCCGGAAAATCGATCCAAAGATCCGAAACTTCCTTTACTCGGCTCGGCTTCCACCGTGGTCCTCTCCTTCGATGGTTGGTACGGTTGTGATCGTGGGAAAGAGTAGAATACGATTAGTTGATCCAAATGGGAAGTTAAAGCCTTGAATCCGTCGTTGACTTTTGGTTTCTCTTTTGGTTTTTCTCTCGGTTTCGGTTCAATGTTTCGGTGTGTTTGTTTTGTTACAGAGAGAATGAAGGATAAGGAGATAAGATGAAATGAAAATGTAAAATAAGTGAGGTAAAATATCTCCCATCTATGGCAATTTACCAAAATGCCCTTACACATCTAGACCCACAACTTCCGTATACGAACTCCGTTTCCTGCGTGCCGCCTGTCTACGAACTCGTGAGTTCGAGACCTACGCAACGGTACCCGAAACACCACCAAAAGTGTCTCGAAACAAAACTTGATTTCCAAGCCCTTTACCGATCAAGGGTAAAATCGTCATTTAATAAAAATAATTGCATAAAATCAATTATGAAAAGTCCGGGTTGTTACAATGTGAATCGTTACATTTGATTTGTTTCTTATTACCCCTAAGGAAACAAGCCCTAAAATTTTATAACTAATCTTAACACAAAATTTCTAAGTTAAAACAAAGTCTAGAACAAAAACTGTTCAGACATAGAATTTTTTTTTTTGGCAGGTAGTTAGTCTAGTCGTTATGGAACTATTTTAGGTGAATGATATAATTGATTTTTAATATAAATAAAATAACAGAAAATAATTGCCAGCGTCTTTGAATTTTACACTAATATTAACTATCATCTTTAAACTTTATTATTAGTATCAGACTTCCCTAAATTATGTATAAACGTGTAAGGATAATCATTCTGTTAAATTTTTCAACGATTTTTGTTAAAAAATACACATGATAGGATAACTTTACCTTTATTCTTAAACGAAATCGTTCAGAAATTTAACGGAAGGACTGTCCTTGCATATTTGGACATACTTTTGAGACGTCTGCTATTAATAATAAAGTTCAAGGATGATAACTAAAATTAGTTTAAAATTCAAATACGTTAGCAATAATTTTTGAATAAAATAATCAAATTACCTGACTTAGTTCCGAAAATACCTCCAAAATTACACCTGATACGTCAACCATCTGGGTCAAATTGATATGTAATGTTCTGCGGCCTTCAAAGTCATGACTCGAACCAAAATTTGAGTGTTCAAATCGTTGAAACCCAACAAAAGCATGGGAACATAAAACCCAACAAAAGCATAGGAACATAAAACCCAACAAAATCATAGGAACATAAAACCCAAAAAAGCATAGGAACATAGAACCCAACTATGCCAGAAAACGACAAGCACGTATATCGCAATAAGCAACTAACATTTGATTTCAACATTGCACCCAACAACCACTTCAAATATCAGATGCCACACTTAATTAATTAATTGATTATCTAAATTTAAACTTAAGGATACAATTGTAATTAAATTTATATACAACAATAAATTTTAGCAATCAAGAAATCCATTTTGTCTGGAATTTTACTTGTTTGCCTATGAAGGAACCGGTTGCGATATTTGCTGAGTTCAAAATGGGTAATGAGTGAGAAAGGCATGTTGTGGAAGAACAATACTTGGAAGATCATATGATAAGCCAGTTTGTAAACCATATTTCTAATACAGATAGAACTCTGCATTGATAAAAGTAAGACCAGTGGCGAAGCCAGAATTTAACATTAGGGGGCCCTAACCATTTTTTTTATCTACAAATACTCTTAATTAATGATATTTTTATTTATTAGTTATCACAAATTTACAAGCATGGTTGTACCAAATTTCACATTTTAATAAATTTTTAAGTGCATTTCTTGGAGGTTTCTCAAAAAAAAAAAAAAATTGTTTCACGACTTTTTTTTTTCTATTTATTTGTATAAATTATGTACACTATGATAGTGATATATTTATAATCTTAATTCTAATAAAACAACAATTTAAGAAAGTTCATAAGCTCCACTACCAATATAAACATTCAAAAATGAAAATAATAAGTAGGAAAATAAAAATTAAAAACAGAACCCTTTGGAAATATGGAGTAAATATATTTTAGGAAGGACCATGAGCCTCTACATTTACTATCTAGGCATTTAAAATAATATTAATCATTGATTTAATCTAATGGATCAGTAAGTTATTCCACATTGTATTTGATAATAGCAGAGAATTTCCACAATCATAGCCATATAAAGCAATCAAACGACTAAGATTGCACCCCATTAGCCATGTCCATTTATTATTATACAAATTTTCTAAGTCCAGAAAGAAGCAAATATGTAAAAATAATAAAAATAAATAAAAAATTAGGTCATCATCTTTCTCCACCCTAATCTGCTATATACTTCATCGCCATATATATAGCTCTATTCAATCTCGACGGACCTGGGAATTTATATTTTCCATTTATTATAAATTTTACGTCGTGCGTTAATGAAAGAATAATTCATAAATAATATTTGAGATTGGATTAATTATTTTCTAGTTGCAAAGCATTTCAAGCTTTTCTCATATGAAATTGAAATCTATCTTTAATTGATGGATATTAATATAAAAAAAAAATATGGAGTTGGGCAGGTGTTTAATTTTATTGGTTTCGTACCTTAAAAATTATTCCAAATGGATATGATATAAACAAAAGAGGAAGAAAGATGTACTAAAAGAAAATTAGGAAACGAAGGAAGAAAGGGAGAAAGATGAAGAGGGGGCAACAGAAAGCATGCTTAAAATTGCATAATCAAGATATAATTACGGGAGAGAAAGCGAGAAAGGAAAGCACAAGAGACGAGGAGGAGATATTGATGGGATAAGGTGCATTGAGATAAGTTTTTTCTAATACTGAAACGCTGATGTGGAATAATTTAACTCCGTCAGATTAATTCAATGGTTGATCTTCTCTTAAATGCGTGTAAATGCATAGAAGGTAAATGCAGAGACTCGTAATCCTTTTAGGAATATTTGTAATTAGAAAAGAAAAGAAAGAAATTAAGAAAAGAGGAAGATAAGACAAAGAACACTTAAAAATTTAGAATTTTAAATGTATAAATGGTAAATTAGTGTAGTACCATATATAACATAATTTTTTTTTTAAATACATAAAAAATTTAGTACAAAATGACAAAAGAAAGTAAGCTTGTTATGTATTATAGATAAAAAAATTCAAATATATTTATTATTTTATGATAAATATTTAAAATGTAACTTAATTATTATATATTATATATATAAATAAAGGAAAGAAAAAAAAATTGGAGTGGGGCATAGGCGCTACTAGCACTTAATGGCTCCGTCATTGTGTAGGACCAACCTGTGTTATATAGATGTGGTTTATATAAAGTATAAATCAAATATATAGTCTCCTTAGTATTATTATTTTTTGAATATTACGATTTAATATATATATATATATATACATATATACATATATATATATATATATATATATATATTAAAGGCGAAAGGCCATTTTGGTTAAATTTTCTAAATCCCAAAAATGCCCATTCTTAATAAAGTTATATAATAGAAAATAATTTAATAACTAAGGGAAAAATAATAAAGGAGAGAATTTGAATTTGGTTATATTTTCCTTAATGCCAAAAATGTCCTTACTTAACAAAGTTTTATAATAGGAAACAATTTAATAACTAAGGAAAATCTAATATATTAAGGGTAAAAGGGTAACATGAATAATGTAATAAAAAAGATATTAATATTTAATTTATTTTTGTATTTTTGTATCCTAATTATTCAAGAATATTTTCGAATTTTTAAAGCAATCAACATTATATGATTCTTTGTTTTTGGTTATCATAAGTATGGGTGGGTACGGTTTGGATCAATGCGGATTTCATCATGATCCAAATCCAAACCGTTAAAATCTTAACGATTGGATAAGGTTTGAATTTTCAAAAGATAGAATTGAAACCGTCCAAATCGTTATTAACAGTTTTTGGTTTGCATCGGTTTGGACGGTTTAGGCATAAAATTATCATGCAATTTGCTCACTGAAACATAATTTTTTTGCAAAATTCCACACGTACAATTCTCATCAAAATTTCATTTATTCACATCAAAATTCTATTTATTCTCATGAATATTTCATACATACATATCAACAAATTAAAATTTTCAATAGTTTAAACTTTAAAATATGACGGGTTATGTTTAAATATAATTTAAATTCTAAAGTAGCACAAAATAGCTAATGATTAAGTGAGGTAGGGTATGTAATGAACACTTACATTAACATATTATAGGGTGAACGATATTAACTAACAAATAATATAAAGGAAAAATTGTTGCCATCGTCCTAGAACTTTACAATTTACACTAATTTTAGCTATCGTCCATGAACTTCATTATTAGTAGCAAACGTTCCTGAACTATGCCTAAATGGGCATTGACAGTCATTCCATTAAAATTCTTAACTATTTTTGTTAAAAATAAGGGTAAAATTGTATTTTCAAGTGTGTTTATACAATTCCCTCCATTTAACAGAAATGAAACCCAAAGTTTACTCTTATTTTACCCTTATAAATACACTTGAAGATACCATTTTACTCTTATTTTTAACAAAAATAGTTAAGAATTTTAGCGGAATGACTGTCAAATTACATTTCAACATAGTTTAGGGACGTCTGCTGCTAATAATGAAGTTCGGCGACGATAGATAAAATTAGTGTAATGTTCAGGGACGGTGGCAACAGCTTTCCCTAATAAATAAGAACATTAATGGTTTAGTTTGGATTCCAATGATTTTCGAAATAAAAATCTAAAATCAAACATTACTAATGGAAATGTTTGGATTTTCAAACCGTTTGACTTTTATCTGGTCAAATCCAAACCAGAGTACCAATAACAGTTTGAATCGAATCGATTTTCGATTTCAACGGATTTATACTAACCTCTAATCATAAGGGCATTCTTTGGTCATATTTTCTTCCATAGACCCACATTCATTTTTTTTTAGTTACCAAAGCAAACCAAACTCCACAAACATGGAATTACCAGCATCTTTTAGCTGTGGTGTTTTTTTTTTTTTTCATTTGTATTAAAAATAAAATATAAAATTTATTGTAATTTCGTTATATATATATTAAAAAAATACAGATTGACACTCGCGTTTATAATAAATTTAAGCGAGTTTAAAGTCACACATAGTGTAACGTGATATATAAATGTCTCACGTACGCATATGCTAATTTGCTCTTGAGTTTTAAAGTCGTAAGTTGCGCGCCTAAATACCGCTTATAGGCGTGAAACGTCTACAATAAGGCTAGTATATATAAAGCTAGCTAGAACCATTTCCCTATTCTGTAAGCTAACAAAAATCTTTGAAAAATATAATTCATTATGTATAATTTCTCTCCAATATTATTGTAAAAGAAACGCAATTTATACAAAGATTATATATAAAAATTATGTATCAAATTAACAGAGATACTGAAATTTGATAATTGATAGAAGAAATATATATGTACACAATAAATAACTACAAAGTGGTATATAGTAGGGACAAAAAGTAACCTAGCTAGATGCAGACAAAGCAATGAAACAAGTACAGAAGTGTATATTTCATGGAATAGAGAAAATATGAATTGGAGATTGTCCCAATCACTCTCACAATATATTTACTTCCTCCCTCCTTTTAACTTATCAAATTCTACCTTTCTCTAACAAACGTACGTAACATCCTCTTCAAATTCTACCAAACTTTATAATATATATATATATATATATATATATATGTAAGCATTTCGTTGGTCATATTATAGCACATGAATAAATTATAGGAGGTGATTTTAAGTATATAGTACGTAGCGGACATTATTTTATAATTAGTCAATTTGCCTCTTCACATTTGAGTGCTTCATTTGAATGTGGAAATACAGGTATTCTATTGTTCTTTCCCACAAACTCTTTAATCTTGAGGCATTCTCTCTCCCAATCTGTCTTGTGCACCACTGTTAATATCGACACTACACATGTAACTTGAGCTGCTAGAAGCCCATAACAAAGCCCTTTAAACCCTAGCCTCCAAACAAACGCCATTACTGTTGCCACGGGAGCTCCCACAATGTAAAATGAGTAGAAGTTAATCCAAGCCCCAACCCCAGGTCTAGCACTTCCCCTCAAAATCCCACAACTTGTGGTTTGTGGACAATTGGCAAGCTCACAGAGTCCAATTATGGGCAACACAGCCATTGTGAGCTCCAAAACCTCACTATCATTTGTGAAGACTCTCCCCCATGCCTCTCTCCCAAAGGTGGTCAATGACAACCCCAACAATGAGCTCATCAGGGCCATCCCCACTGCCACAGCAGCCGCCAACCTCGCTTTTTGGGGTTGGCCTGCCCCGAGTTCGTTCCCTACTCGGGTAGACACCACTGCACTAAGCGCGGTTGGCAGAGTGTACATGAGAGATGTGGTTTGTATGACTATTGCTGACGTGGCAAGGGCAATGTGAGGTTTGTTAAGGTAACCGGCTACAAGTGTCATGAACTCGTACCACCACCATTCCAAGCAAACCGCTAGGCAACTTTGTATGGCAAGTCGAATGAGCATCCTCCATTGATCATCCATTACCCCGCTCTTCAATAAAACCGGTACTATTATTACCTGTTCGCGTAACAATGGTTGGGACAGTATCGATGTTGTTGGATCAGAATAATTAGATGGCTTTTTGGAGACATGGCGGGAATAGACCATGTAACCCAAGAGAAAAAATAGAGTGATGAAATTAGTGAGGGAAGTAGAAATAGCTATTCCTTTGACCCCAAGAGAAAGAGTGAAGGTTAAGAAGATGGTGATGGGAAAGTGTAGGAGGGTTGCTAGTAAATTGCACCACATCAATGGCCAAGTTCGGGTTTGGCAGCGTAGAAAAATACGTAGAGGGTGAAGAAGGGAGTTAGCTAGAAGATCGGGGATGGCGAATTTGCAATACAAGCTTGCGACTTTGGTTATGTCTTGGTTTTGATGGAGGAGGAGCATGAGAGGTTGAAGGTTGAACCAAAGCAAGGCAATAGGAAGAGAAGTGAGAAGCAATAAAAGAATGGTGCGTTTTAGAGTGAGGAAGGCTATGGAGAAGTTTTGCGAGCCAAAGGCTTGGCTACAAAGAGGGTCCATGCCCATGGCCATGCCAGAGAGGACTGAGTAGCCGGTGATGTTGGTGAAGCCAACGGCTAAGGCCCCACCGGCTAGCTCCAGGCTTCCAAGCCTTCCCATGCAAACAACTAGGACCATGTTTTTGAGGTAGCCCACTAAGCTCATGGCTGCAATGGGGAATCCAATATCTGTGCTTTTCTTAAGTTCCTCCACCACCTACAACAAGTGAAAAAAAAAATGGAAAAGATCATTAGATGATTCATTGTTGATCGATATGCGATCAAGGATGGAGATTCTTTGTTCTTTGAATGTTTGTGATGAGATTTTGTACCTCTGGGATTGTCGGGTACTTTTGGGATTGCTCTGCTGCTTCAACCATTGTCTTTGTTTCTTTTTGCCTTTGGTTAATTCTCCAGCCTGGGCTATGTGTGTGTGTGTGTGTGTGAGAGAGAGAGAGAGAGAGAGAGAGAGAGTGAGTGTGTTGGAAATAGATGAACGTGCAAGGTTTTTATAAGGATATGGTTTTGGTGGGGGTTTGATAAGTTTCTTTTGTTGAGAGGGTTGTTACCTGTATTTGTCTTTTTAAGCTACATATATAAAATCCTAACTCAAAATGAATAGGAAATAGGTGATATAAGTCCAAAGTCTTTCCAAGTTTCTTTTAAGGAGAGGACTATATTTCTTCTCTTTTTTTACCTTGATTTTGGTGAGTTTAATTTTCGTATGTAGTATTTAGACTAATTGAGTTTAATTTTTGTATACTTGTTCGATCAAGTTTTATATATTACCTGTGAGAACCTACGTACTACTACTTTCCCTTTACCTCCACTTCATGTTTGGTTGTCGATCGATCTCTTTTCTATCCCTCATATGGTATATATTGGCCTATTAATATTGTACACATGAGAATGAAGTTCAAGTCTCCCTCTCCCTAGCTTAAAAGCACAATGCTCAAGTCCAAACTCGATAAGTATGAGATTCATCTTTCAATTTACAATACGAGTCATATTTTGTAATTATTATAATCTTTTAATTATTACAACTATATATTAATCAACCAGTTGTTTGGACTCAATTCACAAAGTAATATTATAATTTAATTCTTTGTTTGTTTTATAAACTTTCATTAAAGATACGTTATTCCTACAAAAATTCATTCAAATAAAAAATCAATTAGCAATTATTCATTTTGTTATCTAACACGTACACCGATCTATCCATGTATCATATAGTGTGTTAATTAGGCGGTAGCAAAGGATCTAATTCGGCTTAATTAAGAAGACATATTAATTAATCCCAATATCCCAATATATATATATTTGGTACAAGTAGCTATAGAGGAATGGACCAGCTGATGAAGAAGATGATGGAGGCACATGCACCTGCACATGCACATGAAGCTTGTTTAAAGCGTGTGATATTTAAGCGATATTAGTCATGCATGCCTCATATGGCCACGCCCCCATTGTTTTAACCAGATTTTGGCAGTTTTCAAAATAAACAAGAACATATCCACCACCCCAACCTTTCTAATGAAAACCCACTACCACTCTTCTACTGCTCCATTCTTTCTACACGTGACCTTATTTGGTCGCTGTCTTTTTCAATATTCTTCCTTCTTCCTTCTTCATTCTTTTTCTTATTATTATTTATCATATATATATATATATTAATTACTTTCCAAGTCCTGTTACTAATATATATATATATATATATATATATATATATATATATATTTCAAGTGCTACCTAACCTTTATGTACTTTCAAGTTTATGCCACAAGTACTTCAACTTACCAATACTACTACCTCAATAATATTGTTGCAAAATATGATCATAAAGCAATAGTATAAGACGAGAAAAATAAAAGAGCTAGATCGAAAGTTGAAGGGCATGCAATGTTCGAAAAAGAAAGTTTAAATTAGTGCATATTAGTTATTTCGTACTATGGTACACTTAGAAACGAAAATTTGAATAAATGAGTTCATAAGATGAAGTACGTTAAGTAAAAATAAGTGAAACATAGAAAACGTAAAGCCACGAGATTGAGCGCCATAAGACCTAATGGAATTAGGCAGGAAACTGATCATGAATGGATTCATGAAGAAACTTTTAGTTAGTTATGATTCCAGTTGGGTTTTTTGAAGTGACCTCATATAAGATACATATATGAATGGTAGTGGTACCTTTTATGATCAAATGGCTCGTACATATTAGGTCTCTTTCTTCTTCAACCTTCTATCGCATGGTCGCCTTCATGTGCACATGTACGTGTTACTTAGAGAATATACAGAAATTTTAGGTAGTGATGGTTGCATGCATTTTCTTTTCTATCACATGCTTTTACAAGATTCCATGCATATATATATATCAACTAGCCAAACCCTCGCGTTTCTTTTTCAAGCGCACACCTTGTTCATCAAAGTTACTACACAATTAAGTACACAACCAATCCTTCTTTCTATATCAACTACGTAGTTCTAGCTCTAGCTCCAGCTCTAGCCACTTCTCATGCATTAAGTTTTCTGTTGGAACCTCACATGATATATACACTTTATTTTCGTTTTTTTTTTTTTTTTTGAGATTTTTTAAGAAAACTAGAAAGGTGAACTATATATGCGCGCGTGTGTGTGATAATAACAACCTCACAAGATCACAAATGATAATCATCGAAACGATTGTGGATCGATGTGCCGAACATTTACTCTCTGCACTAGCTTGCTAGTACCGCCACGTATATGTACGTACTTAATTGAGATCGATGGTGGTTTTCATTTTTCTATGAATATTAATACTTGCATTCCATTTTGGTTTCTTGTATCACTATTTCGATATATGGAATAATCTTACGCATATATCATAATCGGAACAGTACGTCTAACTCTTAATTAAATAATCATTTCAAGATCATCTTCGTAAAAAATCAACAATTTTGGAGGTCTTTTAATCATTCATATGTATCAAACAAATAAACGATATTGATAACAATGAAGATCCTCATAGTGAACCGTCCATTTAATTTATACATAAGAATGGCTAAATGATCTCCAATTTGGTTGATTTTTTATTTTATAAATGATATTAAAATGATAATCTTAGAGCTGAACGATTCTAATTAGCTAGTGTTAGAGAAAGGGTTACATATATCAGGTGGTTAGCTGATCTAGTTGTTAGACTGTTAGGCATCACAAGCTGTCAAAGACAGCTACTTAATCAGTTATTGATGATAGCTGTCAGTCTCAATTAGTTATGTATGCTAGCTGTTCATTCAGTTAGGAATTCAGTTAGGGAGGTTAGAGGTGTATAGAGTATGTTATATAGAGTGTAAGGTGATAAGATATGTAAGGAAGAAAAGTAAATGAAAAGTCAGAAAAGTATCATATACACAAAACCTCTCAACTTCTTCTTGATCTTTCTCCTCTTCATTCTCTAGTCTAAATCTCTTTTGCTGATATCCATGGTTTCGAACATGGTATCAGAGCTTTGAAGCTCACTGCTCATGTCTTGGTTTGAAATTCTTTCTCGTTTACTGCTTTACTCGTAAAGAGATGAAATTTGGTACAATCGTTGCGATTCTTCTCAACCTCTCTGATATGATCAACCTCCCTTCTCCAATCTCGACCCTCTATTTCTTCTTCTTCTAAAGATAAGTGTTTTTTAAACCTCTTCCTGGTTTAAATCGCAATCGTGTCTTGTAATTCTGGCATATTGGTGAGTAGTTTGTGTGAGAATATGTGTGAATAGAGTAACACACTTTTATAATCAAGTCTTCAGCAATAGGTTTACTTAAACATGCCACTGAGTTTGTATCTGTAAAGCTAGATGATACGAATTATGTTTCATGGAGTGTTAAGATTCAAAAATTGTTGAAAGGATTTCACTTGTTTGGCCATCTCGATGGTTCATGTCCTTGTCCTGATTCGACTGATGAAACGTTTCCGAAATGGAGTGATAATGATGCTGCGCTGTTGAACATGCTGATCTCTACGATCTCTGAGGAGGCTTTTACTGAGATCATGACATGTGAGACCTCTCGAGATGCTTGGCTTACACTGCAAGAAAGGTTTTCTTCTATGTCCGAGGCTAACCTTATGCAGCTGAAAACTAACCTTCAAACTATACAGAAGGGATCAAATTCTATTGAAGGTTTCATGGCCAAGATTAAGTCTGCCAAGCAATGTTTGGCTAGTGCTAGACTTATGGTTACAGACAAAGATGTGATACTAATCACCTTGAATGGTCTGCCTATGGAATATCATGCCTTTAAGTCTCATATTCGAGCAAGGCCGGTTTCAATCACCTTGTCTGAGCTTCGTACTCTTCTGCTTGCTGAAGTGGCAGATCTTTCCAAAGCTACATCACAATTATAGACTCAATCGTCTCTTCTTACTGCAATGGTCGCAACAAAACCCCCACCCGAGTCTCATCCACAGTCTACTGGTGCGGTGACCACTGAATCATCTCAATGGCGAGACTCCAAATCCAATTCTAATTCTACTTGGAATGGTCAGAACACCTACCAAGGTTCTAATTGGTATGGTAGAAACAATCGTGGAAGAGACAGGTTTAATGGCTATCGTGGTAGGAACAATTACAACCGCGGTCGTTATAACAACAACTACAATGGCTATCATAATCAAGGAGGTTATAATCCTAGTCAGAATCAAGGCTATGGTGGTTATAATCCTAACTACAACTCAGGTTCCAATCAAGGCTATGGAGGCTACAACTCCAACTATAACTCAGGGTACGATAGATAGAAGCAATACAATGTTCCTTCTGGTTACACTTGCTACACTGGTGTTCAGGATTCTTCTTTTCCTGGTGTTGTTGGTCCTGGTCCAGGCGTACTAGGCTCTTCCCCAGTTCTACCGGTTCAGGCTTTCATATGTCAAATCTGCAAACTCTCTGGTCATGAGGCTCCAGGATGTCCTCAAATGACTATAGTTCAGTCCCAAGCATACTCAGCCATGTCAAACTGTGAGTTTTCAGACCCTAATTTCTGGCTTGCTGACACAGGCGCTACCCATCACATGACCTCTGGTGCTTCCCAGCTTCAGCAAACTCAGTCGTGTCCACCAAATTCAGGTATTTCTATAGGTAATGGATCTGTTTTACCTATCACTAGAGTTGGTTCTGTCACATTACCTGTGTCTGGTCATAAGTTTGGTTTATCAGGTGTCTGTCATATTCCCCATTTGGTGCATAACCTTCTGTCTGTGCATAAGTTTTGTCTGCATAATGACTGTCAAATGCTCTTTGATGCATGTTCCCTTCGAATTCAGGACCAAATGGGGAAGGTGTTGTATAAGACTCCCAGTGTTGCTGGTTTGTATCCCATTCCTATAGACTTGCACTATGTGTCCTCTCCTCTATCTCTTGGTGCTGGTTGCTTGGGACAGAAGGTTCATTCTTCGATCTTGCATCATCGGCTTAGGCATCCTACCAATAATATCCTTACTACCATGCTCACACATGCTCAGCTCTCCCCTCCACCTAATCCATCTTCTCACATTTGTGAATCCTGCCTTTAAGGAAAAGTTTCCAGGCTTCCTTTTGCTCTTTCAGACCATAGGGCATTTGTGCCGTTTCTTAAAATTCATTATGATGTATGGGGTCCTAGTCCTTGTACATCTTCTCTAGGGTATCAGTTTTATGTCATTTTCATTGATGATTGTACTCGATACACTTGGATCTATCCCTTACTTCATAAATCAGAAGTTTACTCCGTTTTTGTGCGATTTCATGCCTATATTACTACTTTCTTTGAGAAGCCTATTAAGATCTTTCAAAGTGATGGCGGGGGAGAGTTTACTAGCAAAGCCATGACTGAGTTTCTTGCTTCCAATGGTGTTCAACATTACAAATCTTGTCCTTATACTCCTCAGCAGAATGGACTGCTGAAAGAAAACACAGACATCTCATTGAAACCACCATCACTTTGTTGCGAGCTGCTTCCATGCCCAATGCAATCTGGTTCCATGCATGTTCCACAACTAACTATCTTATTAATAGGATGCCTACATCCATCCTTCTCATGCAATCACCATTTTTCTGCTTGTTTGATCGTTATCCCTCTTTAGCATCTTTTCGTGTCTTTGGTTGTGCATGTTATCCTTATCTGCGACCTTATGCTAAGAAGAAGCTTGAACCTCGTTCTGCTAAGTGTGTGTTTGTAGGATATACTCTTGACTATAAAGGATTTCTATGCTATCACATACCTTCTAAGAAAACTTACATTTCTCGGCATGTTATTTTTGATGAATCCCTTTTCCTTTTCATTCAGTCTCTAATTCAAAGTATGTTGGGTCTCATGTCCCAACTGGTAAACCTTTCCTTGGTCCTGGCAATGTGACTGTCTCTAGTTGTACTCCATTATCTGGTGGTTGTCCCAGTTCTCCCAGGGTTTGCTGTCAAAGTCCTCCAGGTTCTACCAATGCGCTTGCACACTCCCCTACGGCCTTACAAGTGCATCATGCCTTACCTCGAATGTCCCCTGTGCATCCCAGTTCAGTGCCTCCTGCTAGTCCCTCTCCTGCAAGTCTTGCTCATGTCTCACATTCTACACAATCTGGATCTTCCTCAGGTGCATCTTCTCCTATAGCAGTGACCTCCTCCTCTGCAGCAGTGAACTCCTCCTCTGGTACACAAGTGAGTCATACACCACTTCAACTTGTGGTTGATCTCTCGTATCCTCCTTCTCAGCCTGTGTCTTCTTCCATTCATCCTATGGTCACTCGGTCTAAGAATGGGATTTCTAAACCTAGCAGGAAGAGTTTTCTTGCCTTACACGCTATTGCTACAATTGACAGCTCCTTGGTTGAGCATGTTACTTATAGACAGGCTATGGAACTCCCTGCGTGGCATCGGGCTATGAAAGATTAGTATGATGCCCTTCAATGTCAGCACACTTGGAAGCTGTTTCCTTTACCGCCCCAGCGCAGTATCATTGGTTGTAAGTGGATCTTCAAACTTAAGCGCAATGTTGATGGGTCGATTGCTCGCCACAAGGCTCGGTTAGTTGCCAAGGGCTATCTTCAAGAAGAAGGTATTGACTATGAGGAGACATTTAGTCCCGTGGTTAAACATACCACTGTCCATCTGGTTCTCGCTCTTGCTGCTCAGTTTCAGTGGCAGTTACGGCAACTTGATGTCAAGAACGCCTTTCTTCATGGTTACTTAAGTGAAGAGATCTTTATGGATCAGCCCCCTGGCTTTGTTAATTCCACTTATCCTCGACATGTTTGTAAATTGAAGAAATCTCTTTATGGCCTGAAACAGGCGCCCAGAGCATGGAATGCTCGCTTTACTTCTCACATGTTGAAGTTAGGATTTGTTCAGTCTACCTCCGACTCAGCATTGTTTATCTTCCACAAAGACTCGGTTATGCTCATTTTTATGCTATATGTTGATGATATTATCATCACTAGTAATCGTTCTACTGCCATTACTACTCTCATCACTACCCTCGGTCATGAATTCGATATGAAAGATCTTGGCCCTTTTTCTTACTTCCTTGGCCTTCAGGTCACCTACACAGATGCTAGTATTTTCGTTCATCAAACTAAGTATGTCACTGATCTTCTTGCCAAAGGAGGCATGTCCAACTATGGTTCAGTGTCGACACCTCTAGTTCCTGACACCAAGCTGCTTCTCACGGACGGTGTTCCCCTCTCCGATCCTTCGTTGTATCGTAGCTTGGTGGGAGCTCTTCAATACTTGACTTTCACACATCCTGATATTGCTTTTGCTGTTAATACTGTGTGTCAATTCATGCATGCTCCCACCGATATCCACATGGTCGGTGTCAAACGCATCTTATGGTATATCAAGGGGGCTCAGGACTTTGGTCTCCATTATGTTTCTGGTCCTTTACGTCTTCAGGACTTTTCCGAAGCCGATTGGGGTGGCGATCCCAATACAAGACGGTCTACCTCTGGTCACATTGTCATCCTTGGCCTGAATCCTATTTCCTGGGGGGCTAAGAAGCAGTCTACTGTCTCTCGTTCGTTAGCCGAGGCTGAGCATCACTCTTTGGCTAACATTGCTTGTGAACTTCTATGTATTTCGTATCTGCTTGCTGATCTTCGGTTACGACTTCCCAAAGCTCCTCTCCTTTGGTGTGACAGGATTTCTGCAATTCAAATGGCTCATAATCCTGTGTTTCATGGCCGAACTAAACACGTGGAGATTGATGTCCATTTTATTCGAGAACGGGTCCAGAGTCGTTGTCAGGACCCGTCCCGAAGTTCCCCTCGAAACCCGGGAAGAATCCTGATCCCGTCTGACAACCTAAGGAAAGGTTCCCAAATACCCTTCAATCCTTACAAATTATAATAATAATAAATACTTTCACTTGTATGACAAGGGATTTAAGCACTTAAAATTCCCGTAAGTAATTAGGAACCAAATACAACATAATATCAGAGCGTCTAAGTAGGATCAAGATACAAATTAGATATCCTACTCAAGTACAACTACACAACGCAGCCGAGAGTGCTAATGCCTCTGCCTCGAGATAATGTCCGCGTCAACTCTACTGCCTGAAGGGGGTTTAAACACTAAAGTTATGAGTGGACAAAAATAATCGTTTACAAATTATTTTCCAAGGAATATTACCTTTTTCCCCCTCCATTTATAAAACTATGCATGCATCACATAAACAGTTCATGTTATAAAAACATCATCTTTAAATCACCGGCATTTCCCTTTCTCTTTAAAACCACTCAGTAGGACTCACACAAAATCCATATAAGGAAAACACATTGTGATCCACAATCTGGTTTGAAAATCATCCTCAAAGGAATTCAAAATCATTTAATTCAACCTAGACACATAATATCTCAAATCCACTGTTCCCGACACATCCACTAGCCACCAGGGTATCCCTTGGGGTGTGCTAGTCCTGTATCACAACTCCCTGTACTATGCATAGACACTCTCGCGACCCGACGGAGTCAAAACTCTACAATGCCAGAGTCGGAGCACTCAACAAACTAACGGAGCAAAACTCTCGACGCTAGTCGGAGAATCAATCACCAATTATATTGGAGGTTCACCGGCTTCACCGCTAATAACGGATCCTCATCTCGAGTCCTGGCCTCCCTCAAATCAGAGCTTATCTTGGAGGTTCACCGGGTTCACCGCTAATAACGGATCCTCGTCCCGAGTCCTGGCCTCCCTCAAATCAGTGTTTATCTTGGAGGTTCACCGGGTTCACCGCTAATAATAGATCCTCGTCCTGAGTCCTGGCCTCCCTCACATATAACCAAATCCGATAAACTCATACAACAGGGTCAAAACCCAAATCACTAACTCAATAATTTCCTCGTCAAAACGATATCAAAACTGAGTCCAAAAACCATGATATTTCTCAAATCACACTTTAATCGAAGTAGTGGAAAACATGTATCTAGTAATCATTTCTAAAATCCAGAAATTCAATGCCACAATACATAACAGTATTTACACAAAGATATTTTGATGCATGCATTTCAGTTTATAAAACCAAAGTCCACTCACAAACCTGTTCAAGCTAGCTCAATCCCGTCTCGCTCGTTCCTCTGAGGTTCCCGGAACAATATCGCCTGTCAAAAACAACAATCGGGATTACCGGCTAGTAATAAGACTCTTAAATAACAACTTCCTAATCTCGGGAAGTCTACCCATGTTGTTTCTAGAAAACACAACAGCTTCGGACACTCAAATCGACCTCTAAACAATGTCCGATCAACCTGAAACCTGTACCAACAGATTCAGAACGTCGAAAACTAGTTACCACGCGTCGACGTGACGTCAGACTCGGCCCCACGCGCCTCCGGAAGGTCGGCACACGCGCCCACGTGCCCTCACGCGCTGGCCATGCGCCTGCTACAGTGTTCACGCGCCTGGACCGGTCCAACCCGGTTCGGCTCAACCTGACCCGGTCCAACTCGACCAGACCGGTTCACTCAACTCGACCGGTTCAACTCGACCCGACCGGTCACCGGTGACTCGCCGGAGAAGACGACCGGACTGTCGTCGTCGTTGCCGGAAGCTGGCCGGAGAAGATGACCGGACCGCCACCTCCGCCGCCGTCTGGTTCGCCGGAATCCGCCATTTCCGACCGAAACTCCAAGCTTTACAACTTCCTCAAAACTCAACCGTTTTACACAAATTTTACGTCTAAATCTATCTACTCGAACCCAGGAATCCAAATATAACCTCAAAACATCAAACACGTACCTGTGTAAGCCGGAAAATCGATCCAAAGATCCGAAACTTCCTTTACTCTGTTCGGCTTCCACCGTGGTCCTCTCATTCGATGGTTGGTACGGTTGTGATCGTGGGAAGGAGTAGAACACGATTAGTTGATCAAAACGGGAAGCTAAAGCCTTGAAATCAAAGTTGACTTTTGGTTTCTCTTCGGGTAAGTTTCGCACGGTTTCGGTTCAATGGTTTTGTGTTTGTCACAGAGAGAATGAGTGTGAAGGAGATGAAGATGAAAATGAAATGAAGATAAGACAATGATTGGGTTAAAATATCTTCTCCCAAATCAAAATTACCAAAAGGCCCTTGCACATCTAGACCCATAACTTCCGTCCACGAACTCCGTTTTTCGCGTGCCGCCTGTTTACGAACTCGTGAGTTCGAGATCTACGCAACGGTATCCAAAACACCACCAAAAGTGTCTCGAAACAAAACTTGATTTCCAAGCCCTTTACCGACCAAGGGTAAAATCGTCATTTTACAAAAATAATTGCATCAACCCAATAATTAAAATTCCGGGTTGTTACAGTCGTTCACTTCGGTTGGCCCATGTTTCCTCTGCTGATCAGCTGGCTGATGTTATGACGCACGGTCTTCACACTCCTCAGTTCGAGTTCTTTCGTGACAATTTGCTCCTTCGTCACCCTCGCATCAGATTGCGGGCGGATGTTAGAGAAAGGGTTACATCAGGTGGTTAGCTGATCTAGTTGTTAGACTATTAGGCATCACAAGCTGTCAAAGCCAGCTACTTAATCAGTTATGGATGATAGCTATCAGTCTCAATTAGTTATGTATTCTAGCTGTTCATTCAGCTAGGAATTCAGTTAGGGAGGTTAGAGCTGTATAGAGTATGTTATATAGAGTGTAAGGTGATAAGATATGTAAGGAAGAAAAGTAAATGAAAAGTCAGAAAAGTATCATATACAAAAAACTTCTCAACTTCTTCTTGATCTTCCTCCTCTTCATTCTCTAGTCTAAATCTCTTTTACTGATATCCATGGTTTCGAGCAGCTAGGATAATACTTGCATCAATACGTTTTCTATTAATTTGGTTGATTTAGGGCCGGAACGTACTCACTTTCTAATGGAATTGGAGAAATCTAAAAAGTAGTAAGAGATGAGAAAAAAGAATTCAAAGCAACAACATATATATACAGAATCATAAAGAAGGTGAGTCCACTTATATTAATTTACACTCGAATATATTCTCAAAATCAAGAATCACATCAACCATGAAAATAGGTAATTTCACCTTTTTTATTTTTCTAAATTAATTTCTTAATTTTTAATTTTTCTGTTCGAGTAAGAAAATACCTTAAATATATATTGTTTCCTTGAGGGACAAAAACTGTTTTATCCAAAAACTGGTTCAATATTACATAGGACCTAATTTCTAAATTAGTGTCTTTATTAAACTGTTTTATCCGATAATTTCAGTTATTACTTAATTAATCCTCAGTACCATAAATACTTGGTAGGCCATTTCGAGGGGCAGCAGGCTGCTTAATTATGATCATGGATTCATATGTCTACAACATATATATATATATATATATATATATATATATATATATATATATATATATATCAATTTTACGTAAATATTTATCATGATCTCCCTTAAATTCAAGAATTGAAAAGAGGGACTCTTATTATTAAAATCTCATACAAGTATATAAAATAATTAATTTTATGTGAATTTTTATCATCTCACGTTATAACTTGATTATTAGTACGTACTAATAAATAAATAAATATGATGATGATCATGAGATGAATGAATCGATCATATATATATATATATATATATTCAAAATGATGATGACCATCGACGAAATTAATTTGTGAGTGACGACACACTTGCATGGAACCATGCATGTGCGTGTAGTTACACCAAATGACTAGCTAGCTAAAGGAATCCTTGTTCCATTTTACAATTATTACACCCACCCTCAATAATAATACCAATCCATCGATGATCTTGTCGACACAAGCAATCCCTAATTTTCTGATTTTTTGAAAAGTTGGGGATTTTTTCCATGTCCACAATTGGTGCAGGATGGGATTTTCTACCTGAATTTCTTATCCTTAATATTCAACAAATCTCATGGGGTGGTTGTTGCCTGTTAGGGTACGTACGTGAAAAGATAGAATTATTATTCTCTCATGGTTTTTGTGAATGGCACTCTCTCTATAAATATATTTCTTTGGTCCCAAGCAAGCAGGCCTTGTAGGGTCGAACTCGAACAACAAACACTTTTCTCACTTGCCCCGCCATGAGCGACAAACTCCATATTATTATACCTATTTTCCAATCAAATCATCAACTATATCCAATTCGATCATCTCTTCAAAATTCAACGAATAATAAAGAAGATATCGGATTATCCAAAGCTTCAAGATATATATTACTTAGCATGCACCAAATATTGTAGTTAATTAGACATATAATTCAAGACTTCTGTTTATAAAAAAATGATCAAGCATGCATATTCAGTACTTAATTAGTTAGCGCATCTAACAACTAGCTAGCTACTTGATTGAACTCATTTCACAAATGATAAAATTATAATATAATAATTCATTTGTATTTCCTCATTAACAATGATATCTATAATAATTTATTTAAATTGAAAATCATTTAACAATTCGATTATTATGAGGAAAATTTGATACGTTACCGTACTATGATTAAGAATATATTTAGAGTTTCAGTTAGTTTAAGGGATCGATGGGAGGTTTTTTCGGGTAGAGGCAAAATTGAACAATGAATATATAAATTCAGTAAACATAGTGGCTTGAATAGTAATTCAAATGAATAGTGTTCATAATAATTAAATTGCTAAATGATTGAGTTGTGTGAAATTTTATAGGAATGTTCTTTAAATGAATAATTATAAAATGAATGATTAAATTATGATATTGCTTTATAAAATGAGCTCAAACGAGTGGTTAGTGTCGTATTCAGCGCTAGATTAATTGAAAACACTTACAATTTTGTGTATTTATACTCTTATAATTGAAGGTTATGCTTAATCAATGATTAGTAATTTGTAATTCCTCATTCAAAAATTATTCTTGTAAAAATTTATCTAAATTGGTAATCATTTAGCTACTCAACACTACATCCATCTACATAAACAAACATAGTACTTTCGATAACGTATCAAATTTTCCTCATAATAATCGAATTGTTAAACGATTTTCAATTTAAATAAAATTTTGTAGATATGATCTTTAATGAGGAAATACAAATGAATTATTATATTATAATTTATCATTTGTGAAATGAGTTCAATCAAGTAGCTAGCTAGTTATTAGATGCGCTAACTAACTACTGAATATGCTTGATCATTTTTTTAGAAACAGAAGTCTTGAATTAGTCTACAATATGCTTGATTCTGTTACAATATTTTTTACCTAGATTACAATATAACCTATGCTATTGAAATTTGGCGTCCTTCGGTCTTGATTGTGTGCAGGCGTGCCAGCTACGACCGTATTTGGCCTTGAGCAATTGATGTCTTCGATGTGTGTCTTGAATTGCGCGCACTTGACCTCTTCTCCGAACGATTGTGGCCGAGGAAGGAACGATTCTCAGCTTTAGGTCCTTCCTCGCAAACAAGGTCTGCAGAGTAGTCAGTCAGCCCAACTTTGAGGGTTGTCCGTAGTATACTCGGTATACGATTCGATGTTGTGAGACTTGAACGTTCACCGAACCGGTATCAAATTAAAGTAAAATAAATAAAATAAAAGATTGTAATCAAATTGAAGGCAAAAGATTGTAAAGTAAATAAGCACAAGATTGTAATCAAATTAAAGGCAGTACCTATCAGCACCTAACCACAACGTTTTCTAGCTTGGTTTGCAAGGTTCAATTACCGTGTTCACTTCTTGGTCTAGTGCCCATGCAAGGGGTATCTTAAGCTCACCCTTACACACTCATTCCTCCTTAGATTGTCTGTTTAGTTCTCTTAACCTGCCAAACTTCTAATCAATTATGCAATAGTTCTCTTAAGCTACCAAAGCATGCAAGAAAGTATTAAGTTCAAAAAGAATTTAATGACACTACACTAACCCTAGGGATTAAACGGTAACCTTAGAAATGTCATGGATTTCTTCACAGATTACGTTTGTTTTAATCCTTGATGCAAGTTCATCATTAAGTTGTGCAAGTAAAATGGCCAGTTTTAAGAACACAAAATAGTCTCAATAAACACAGTGAATCAATCTACCAAGGTAAACAAAACAATCAAACCAAGCGTCAAAGCTAAGCTAAGAAGTTGTCATGGCTAGGGCTTCAAGATCAGCCTTAACCTAAAGTAAACTACCCACTACGCATAATGAAAAGCATAAACAATGAATTGTATTGAATACGAAAGTGAAAGATTAAACCCAGTTATACTCTCAAAGGCAAACTCCAAGCACAACTTCAAGCACTCCTCCAAGAACACAATTAAGTCCTCGTGAACAAGCCTCAAGCTAATAACTCAAAACAAAAAGTAAAGGTCTCAATATATCAAGAATGGCGTCACTAAAACACTGAACAAGGGCTCCCTTTTATAGACAAGGGAAAACCTTGTCCTACAAGGACTAGAATTAGAAACCCTAGTCTAGAGTATTCTTGAGTGATTATGGATGGCATTCCTAAGTAATTACAAAGTCCTAAAATCTATGAGAACCAATCAGAACATGACTGGGAATGCAAATGCAAGCTGGCAGGTGAGAACACAAGTTGACCGTAGGTCATCCAGGTTGGAATCTAGGTAGGTCTTTGGGCAGGACCCGGAAAACTTGGGAACTCGATCTTCGGGATGTCTTGGTCGTGCCACACCGCGCCTTAGCACTTGGTTGGCTTCATTACATGGCAAATAGTTTAAAAATGCTTCGTTTCTCGATCAAATGGCTGTAGGCATGCATATGTCATCTTTTGGAAGTTACTGGATCATAGGAAGAACCTGTCCTGGACTTATCAATAAATATCGACACACTTAGGTCGCAACTTGAAACTGGAATTAGGGCACATTGAAACTCGTCTTTGCGCATTCGCGCCTTGTCTTCAAAATGCATCTAGAACACAGGCGTGGCGAAGGCACGCCTTGGCTGGAACCTCGATCTGAAACTTGGCATTGCGAAGGACATGCCTTGGAGCATGTTGGCACTTGAGAGCACACCTTTGGCTCCACCTTGGGACTCGATTAGGGAAGTTCTAGGGACATATCCTCAATATGTCTTGGCTCTGTAAATAAGCTAACAAAGTAAATAACCTGGAATGCAAGAAATAAACTAAAGAAACAAAAGATTATAATCAAATGAAAGGCAGTCCCTATCCGCACCTAACCACAACGTTTTCTCGCTTGGTTTGCAAGGTTCAATTACCATGTTCACTTCTTGGTCTAGTGCACATGCGAGGGGTCTCTTAAGATCACCCTTACACATTCATTCCTCCTTAGATTGTATGTTTAGTTCTCTTAAGCTCCCAAACTTCTAATCAATTATGCAATAGTTCTCTTAAGCTACCAAAGCATGCAAGAAAGCATTAAGTTCAAAATGAATTTAATGAAACTACACTAACCCTAGGGATTAAACAGTAACCTTAGATATGTCATGGATTTCTTCACAGATTACGTTTATTTTAATCCTTGATGCAAGTTCATCATTAAGTTGTGCAAGTAAAATGGCCAATTTCAAGAACACAAAATAGTCTCAATAAACACAGTGAATCAATCTACCAAGGTAAACAGAACAATCAAATCAAGCGCCAAAACTATGCTAAGAAGTTGTCATGGCTAGGGCTTCAAGATCAGCCCTAACCTAAAGTAAACTACTTACTACGCATGATGAAAAGTATAAACAATGAATTGTATTCAATATGAAAGTGAAAGATTAAACCCAATTATACTATCAAAGGCAGACTCCAAGCACAACTTCAAGAACTCCTCCAAGAACACAATTAAGTGCTCGTGAACAAGCCTCAAGCTAATAGCTCAAAACAAAAAGTAAAGTTTCTCAATGTATCTAGAATGGCGTCTCTAAAACACTGAACAATGGCTCCCTTTTATAGACAAGGGAAAATCTTGACCTATAAGGACTAGAATTAGAAACCCTAGTCTAGAGTATTCTAGAGTGATTATGGCATTCCTAAGTAATTACAAAGTCCTAAAATCTATGAGAACCAATCAGAACATGACTGGGAATACAAATGCAAGCTGGCAGGTGAGAACACAGGTTGACCGCAGGGCAGCCAGGTTGGAACTGGTTCTTCGGGATGTCTTGGTCGTGCCACACCGCGCCTTAGCACTTGGATGGCTTCATTACATGCCAAATAGTCTAAAAATGCTTCGTGTCTCGATCAAATGGATGTAGGCATGCACATGTCCTCTTTGAAAGTTACTGGGTCATGGCAGGAACCTGTCCTGGACTTGCCGATAAATATCGACACTCTTAGGGCGCATCTTGAAACTGGAATTAGGGCACATTGAAACTCGTCTCTACGCAGTCGTGCCTTGTCTTGAAAATGCATCTAGAACACAGGCGTGGCGAAGGTACGCCTTGGCTGGAACCTCGATCTGAAACTTGGCATTGCGAAGGACTTTCCTTGGCGCATGTTGGCACTTGAGAGCACGCCTTTGGCTCAACCATGGGACTCGATTGTGGAATCCTTGGGACATATCCTCGATATTGCTTGGCTCTGTAAATAAGCTAACAAAGTAAATAACATGGAATGCAAGAAATAAAGTAAATAAGCAAAAGATTGTAATCAAATTAAAGGCAGTCCCTATCCGCAACTAACCAGAACGTTTTCTAGCTCGGTTTGCAAGGTTCAATTATAGTGTTCACTTCTTGGTCTAGTGCCTATGCAAGGGGTCTCTTAAGCTCACCCTTACACATTCATTCCTCCTTAGATTGTATGTTTAGTTCTCTTAAGCTACCAAACTTCTAATCAATTATTCAATAGTTCTCTGAAACTACCAAAGCATGCAAGAAAGCATAAAGTTCAAAAGGAATTTAATGACACTACACTAACCCTGTGG
This sequence comes from Oemleria cerasiformis, assembly GCA_037349345.1. Classification (NCBI taxonomy): domain Eukaryota; kingdom Viridiplantae; phylum Streptophyta; class Magnoliopsida; order Rosales; family Rosaceae; genus Oemleria; species Oemleria cerasiformis. The sequence continues at coordinate 267,638 of JAZGTL010000101.1, read as the reverse complement.
ATTAAATGGTAACCTTTGAAATGTCATGGATTTCTTCACAGATTACGTTTGTTTTAATCCTTGATGTAAGTTCATCATTAAGTTGTGCACGAAAAATGGCCAGTTTTAAGAACACAGAATAGTCTCAATAAACACAGTGAATCAGTCTACCAAGGTAAATAGAACAATCAAACCAAGCGCCAAAACTAAGCTAAGAAGTTGTCATGGCTAGGGCTTCAAGATCAGCCCTAACATAAAGTAAACTACTCACTACGCATAATGAAAAGCATAAACAATGAATTGTATTGAATACGAAAGTGAAAGATTAAACCCAATTATACTCTCAAAGTCATACTCCTTAGGACGCACTTTTTACACGACTTTTTACATACTTTTCAGACGCACTTTTATATTTTTTTAGAGCTTTGTTCGTGAGGCTTGTTCACAAAGTCCAAGATTTGTTCTTGAAGGATCACTTGAAGCCGTGCTTGAAGTTATCCTTATGAGTACTTTTTGGGTTTAATCTATCAACTCTTTCTTTATTACAATTCATGTTTATGTTTTACATTATACGTAGTGAGTAGTTTCTTTTAAGTTAGGGCTGATCTTGAAGCTCAAGTCATGGCAATTTCTTAACTTGGTTTTGGCACTTGGTTTGGTTATTGAGGTTGCTTTGGTGTGTTGAATTACTACTTAAACTGATATTCTTTTATATTATTATAATTGATCACTTTAATTGCATAATTTATAGATGACATGCATCAAGAGGTTACATTAAGCAATGATCTTGTACTTTGACTCATTACGTTCCTAGATTGCATGACACTTTGTAGGGTTGGTGGGGTGACTCAGATTTCCTTTTGTGCTTAATGCGTCCTTTAGGTGTAACAACCTGGACCAGAAATGGAATTATTTTGAGAATTGGATGATTTTACCCTCGATTTTGGACGGGTTCCAGGGTCCCTTTTTGACTGGCAGTACTTTTGGGAATTTTTCTTGGGTCGTTGCGTAGGTCTCAAACTCACGAGTTTGTAGACAGGCGGCACGCGAGAAACGGAGTTCGTGTACGAAAGTTATGGGTCTAGACATGTAAGGGTAGTTTGGTAATTTGCCATAGAGGGGAGATATTTTTTAACCACCCAAGTAAGATTAATCCGATCCACATCAATTCGTTATCATCATCCTCATTCTCTCTGTGAAACACACACTCCCAAAACCATTGAAACCGTGCGAAAAACACACCCAAAACCCACAAGTCAACTTTTGATTCCAGGCTTTAACTTCCATTTTTGATCCACTAATCGTATTCTACTCCTTCCCACGATCACAACCGTACCAACCATCGAAGGAGAGGACCACGGGGGAAGCCGAACCGAGTATAGGAAGTTTCAGATCTTCCGATTGATTTTTCGGCTTACACAGGTACGTGTTTGATGTTTTAAGGTCATATTTGGATTCTTGGGTTTGAGTAGATAGATTTAGACATAACAATTTTGGAAAATGGTTGAGTTTTGAGGAAGTTATAAAAGCTTGAAGTTTCGGCCAGAAATGGGGGATTCCGGCGAAACTAGACGGTGGCACCGGTAGCCAGTCGTCTTCTCCAGCGAGTCACCGGTAATATGTCGGGTCGAGTTGAACCGGTCAGGTCGAGTTGAATCGGTGGGGTTGAGTGAATCGGTCGGGTTGAGTGAACTGGTCGGGTCGAGTTGAACCGGTCGGGTCGAGCCGGGCCGGGTTAGACCGGTCCAGGCGCGTGAACACTGTAGCACGCGCGTGATCGCCGTGTGAGGGCGCGTGGGGGCGCGTGGGCACGTGTTTTTATCTTCCGGTGGCGCGTGGCGGCGCGTGGGACTGTTCCCGATGTCACGGCGGTACGTGACTAGGGTTTTGGGACGTTTCGGATCAGATTTTGTTGGTTTCGAGGCCATAGGAGTTCGTTTAGGGCTCTATTGGGCAATCCCAGCAGTAATGGTTGACCGTGGAGCGGGTTTTGAGCTCAGAAAGTCAAGGTAGTTGGGTCATTATTGTGCATGTGTTCCTTGGGCTAGAGCGTCCATGAATTTTGGGTTGGATGATGTTTGTGAGTGGACTTTTGGTTTATAAATTGTAATGCATGCATAAATATCTTTGATTTAAATACTGTTGTGTATGGTTGTAATGATTTCCTAGAATTTATAAATGACTGCTGGACATTTGTTTTTCCAATATTTCAGTGAAAGTGTGTTGTGAGAAATGGCATGGTTGTTGGATTCGGTTTTGATATTGTTTTGACGTGGAAATTATTATAGTCCATGATTTTGAGCTGAAACTGTATTTGTGATTATAAAATACTTGATTTTTGGATCCAATACTGTTTTGAGGGGGCCCAGGAGCCGGGGTTAGGATCCGCTGAGACGGAGAACCCGGTGAACCTCCAATATAAACAATACGATTTTGAGGGGGCCCAGGAGCCGGGGTTAGGATCCACTGAGACGGAGAAACCGGTGAACCTCCAATATAAACAATACGGTTTTGAGGGTTTTGAGGGGGCCCAAGAGCCGGGGTTAGGATCCGCTAAGACGGAGAACCCGGTGAACCTCCAATATAAACAATACGGTTTTGAGCGTTTTGAGGGGGCACAGGAGCCGGGGCTAGGATCCGCTGTTGGCGGTGAACCCGGTGAACCTCCGAGATAAACATTGATTTGAGGGAGGCCAGGACCCGGGGCCAGAATCCGTTATTCACGGTGAACCCGGTGAACCTCCAAGATAAACATATTTGAGGTGGACCAAAATATGGGACTAGGATCTGCTGTTGGCGGTGAACCCAGTGAACTTTCAATATAATTGGTTACTATTTCTTCGACTAGCGTCGAGAGTTTTACTCCGTTGGTTCGTTGAGTGCTCCGACTTTGGCATCGAGGAGTTTTGGCTTCGTCGGGTCGCGAGGCTGTCTATGCATAGTACAGAGAGTTGTGATACAGGACTAGCACACCCCAAGGGATACCCTGGTGGCTAGGGATGTGCCAGTCGAGGGATATGCCGATTGATATGATATGATAGCCGAATGTTATTCCGGCTGAGGATACGATATGATAGCTGATCAGTCGTTATTTATGCATCATTTTGATGTCTTTATATGCCTCTCTTACATGTCTTTTGAATGATTTCGTGCCATCAATAGTAGAAAATAATCAATCTTGTGAGACTTCTGCAGAGTTAGAAATTTAGGTAAAATCTGGAAAGAACGCAAAAAAATGACTCAAATCGGAGTCCAGATGAAGGAGATATCCTCATTTCAATATTAGGTCCTGAACGGAGTCCTGAGTGCGCCAGTGTGCCGGTGCGCCTATTTTGGGCCACTGGCCTAGTACCTCATATCAGGCCCTATGGGTCTCAAACCTGTGTTTCATGACATCAAGGTCAGGTCCTAGAAGTGCCAAGGTCGCACCAAGGCAGGTCGATGACATGTCCCAAGAAATCCCATCCGAGCCCAGATGTGCGCCTAAGCCGGGGGTCCCTGTTCCGCCAGCGGTGGATCAGAGGTTCTCTGTCTGTGCTAAGCCTGACAACATTTGTGCCAAGCCTAAACGAAGATGCGCTTATACTATACTCATGATGTACTTCAAAAGTGCAGTCCCATATCCTGATTACAAAGACAGTCCAAAATCCAAGTTTGGCCAGCTTGCGTTCCCACTTGCCAGCATGCATTCACACTCCCGGCCGTGCTCTAATTGGTTCTAATAGATTTTAAGGACTTTGTAATTAATTAAAAGTAAAATAACTTTCCCTATTCTTATAGGACATGGTTTTACCAATCCTTATAGAATAAGGTTTTACCAATCCTTATAGAATAAGGTTTCACCAATCCTTATAGAATAAGGTTTTACCAATCCTTATAGAATAAAGTTTTACCAATCCTTATAGGACAAGGTTTTCCCTTTGTCTATAAAAGGGAGCCTTTGTTCAGTATTTTGGAGGAGGAGAATCAGGGAAAAATAGGGAGATAATTAGCTAGAGGCGTTTTTGGGAGATACAGAGACACCTTAGCCGTAGATAGTATTTTGGTTTTTTTAGAGTTTTACGTTAAAGCTTGGTTCTTCCCAAAGTAGAGTGTGTTGGACGTGGAGCTTGGAGAAGAAGGCTCTGCCGTGTCTTCTGCTGCACCTGTTCTTCACAATATCTTATGTACCCTTATTTTCATTATTGCAATTTACTTATGAATTCAATTATATTTGTTTCAATTTCAGTTATGTGTGAGTAGTCATTAGGATTAGGGCTGCTTGAAGCCCTAGCCATGTTAGCTTGTTGATTGGATTTCTGGCTCTTGATTATGATTGCTATGCATGCTGAATAAGTTGGATTACTATGCTTAATTACCTTAATTTATGCCGATAAGATTAGCTACCTTGTTTGCATATAATTATAGATGTAATTGCTTGAGTGACCGTCATATCATCTTGTGATTTGGAGCATCGAAAGTATTCTTACTTGTAATCTTAACTCATAACGACCTAGGATTGCATGTCGCTTTGCTAGGCTAATGTGGTGTCATTAAATTCTCTTTAAACTTCATGCATCGTCTTAAAAGGTAGGTGATAGACGTTCTAGGCATATGCCCTGTTTAGAACATGCTAAGTAAGAGGGAATAAGATGTGTCTAGTGAACCAACGCCAGGTCCTAGGCACGAGCACCTAATTCAGAAAATGCATAGTAATTTGGTCAAGGAAATCTGGTTAAGAGCTATAACTGGTTAGAGTGGATAGTAAGCCTTAATTCGCCTTAGTTAATAATCAATCAACTGTTAATTCTTGCATTGTTATTTTCTGCATTTTATTTTACTTGTCTTTAAATTTCAGTTCTCACATCATAAACCCCCCTGCGTGTTTGTGTGTGTGTGTTTTCACTAAGTTAATAAATCTGAACTAAAGTGGTCATAACGTTGATACAAGTCCTCGAGGGATCGACTCTTGCTGTGCTACTATACTATTCTTATCGATTTGTGCACTTGCAAGGATTTTATAACTGTTAGAATTGAATTGCATATTTCTTGCTCTTTAATTTTACCAACAATAGCCTAGGATATTTTCGGCTCTAATATGGTTTGACGACGATTGTCATGTGATTAATCAGCTTATGGAAATACTTCGTCATCCGGGTCTGTGGGTTGGTGTGGGTGGTGACCCAGAGTGACGAATTATTGTTGGTTCACAAGTATCTGACTAGTCAGTTGTCTTGTGGTATTCCAGTAAAGGTGTCAGCAGTGTCTGACCTACTGACATAGGTGTCAGAGGGTATTCCTGGTATAAAATTTTGAGGTAAAAGAGCTGTCAGACGGGATAAAGGTTCTTTCCGGGTTTCGAGGAGAAATTCGGGAAGGGTCCTTACATTAGGTCCCAATTGGATAGAAAGTAAATGTACACATACATTCATTTAACATACAAAGTAATAAGGAGATAAAATGTGTGATTGAGCCTTGACCGAAATATTGCATGAGTACTAGGCCAAATAGCAAACATGATAATTGAACCTTGCTAACCAAGTTGGAAACCGTTGTGGTTAGGTGTGGATAGGAACTTAACCAAAAAATAAAAAGATGTGGATAGGAACTGCCTTAACTTGTCCTTTAAATTGTTAAAACCTTTATTTGTTTATTTATTGTTTTCTTGCATTACAAGTTTATTTATTTCAAAGCATCTTTCAACTAAACCCCCTACACAAGAGCATCAAGAAACCTTAATCAATTCGAACTTCACTATTGAGACAAGTCCTTGTGGGATTCAACCCTTACTTGTACCACTATATTGTCTATTAATTAGTGCACTTGCTAGGTTATAATTGTTAAGATTTGTATTACATTTATTGTTGTACTTTTCTTTCAACAAGTTTTTGGCGTCATTGCCGGGGACTTGTCCCTCAACGGTGTCCATTTCTTTAGGTTGCTAAATCAAGTTTGCCACTTAGTGAGGTAAATATGGACGAATTTTACATGGATAGGAGAACTTGGAACGAGCCATACTCTTATGCATACAATCAGGGATGGAGCAATCATCCTAATTACGTATGGAACAATACTCAATCCGTTCCCTTTTCCATCTCCTAGAGTCCATTATCAAGATAGCTCAGTGCCTGTGTATCAACATGCCCAACAAACAAATCTTGGTGGGGGAGGCAAGTAGTAGGAGGACATGATGCTCATAACTTAAACTATGATGCAAACTATGCTATAGAGCACTGGGATTTCCAACAAGAAACAAGGAACCACATGGTTCATACTGATCATGCCATTGCTTTTCTACATAACCGACTAGGACATCTTTCCTTCCAAACGAGCCAAATTGCAGACATGGCACCTTCCCCATCAAGTGAAGTCATGATTGATGATGATTATGAGGCTATATGTAATGACCCGGACCAGAAATTAAATTAATTTGAGAATTGGACAATTTTACCCTTGATTTTGGAGGGGTTAGGGAGTCACTTTTTGACTGTCAATGATTTTGGGAATTTTTCTTGGGTCGTTGCGTAGGTCTTGAACTCACGAGCTCGTAGACAAGCGGCATGCGAAAAATGGACATCCGGTGAGATCGTTACGGGTCTAGAAGCTTCAGGGGTATTTTGGTAATTTTGGTTGGGGTAGATATTTTAACCCCCAAACCGTCAATTCATCATCATCATTCTCATACTTTCTCTCTGGACCACAGCACTGCGCCAGCCCCGCCCCCCTCCCCCCCGCCAACTCGTGTGAGACAAACATCCAAAACCCATGAAAGTGGCATTTGATTCAAGGCCATATCTCCCATTTTGGTGGAACTATTCGGAATCTCCTCCTTCCCACGAGCACAACCGTGCAAACCATCGGAGGAGGCAACCACGGGAGACGCCGGATCGAGGAAAAGTTAAAACTGAAACTTCCGATTAGTTTTTCAAGCAGTACAGGTACGGGTTTAGTGTTTTGAGGTCATTTTTGAATTCATGGGTTAGAGTAGATAGATTTAGACATAAAATTTGTGAAAAACGGTTGAGTTTTTAGGAAGTTAGAAAAACTTCAAGGTCGGTCGGAAATGGAGGATTTCGACGATGGAGACGGCGACGTTGCGGCGGTCCAGTCGTCTTCTCCGGTTAGACTCCGGTGATGTTGACGGCGGTCCGGTCATCTTCTCTGGTGAGTCACCGGTAACCGGTCGGATCGAGTGGACCAGTCGGGTTGAGTGAACCGATTGGGTTGAGTGAATCGGTCGGGTTGAGTTGGATCGAGTCGGGTTGAGTTGGACCGGGTCAGGCCGTGTTAGGCGCGTGAGTACTGTAGCAGGCACGTGGGAGCATGACAACGCGTGGTGGCACGTGGGCGCATGACAGAGCGTGGTGGCGTGTGGGCGCATGACAGTGTGTGGTGGCGCGTGGCGCTTGATCAGTCGTTATTTATGCATCATTTTGATGTCTTTATATGCCTTTCTTACATGTCTTTTGAATGATTTCGTGCCATTATTAGTATAAAATAATCAATCTTGTGAGACTTGTGCAGAGTTAGAAATTTAGGTAAAATCTGGAAAGAACGCAAAAAGAATGACTCAAATCGGAGTCCAGATGAAGGAGATATCCTCATTTCAATATCAGGTCCTGAACAGAGTCCTGAGTGCGCCAGTGCGCCGGTGCGCCTATTTTGGGCTACTGGCCAAGTACCTCATATTAGGCCCTCCGGGTCTCAAACCTGTGTTTCATGACATCAAGGTCAGGTCCTAGAAGTGCCAAGGTCGCGCCAAGGCAGGTCGATGACATGTCCCAAGAAATCGCATCCGAGCCCAGATGTGCGCCTAAGCCGGGGTCCCTGTTCCGCCAGCGGTGGATCAGAGGTTCACTGTCTGCGCTAAGCCTGACAACATTTGCGCCAAGCCTGAACGAAGACAGTCCAATATCCAAGTTTGGCCAGCTTGAGTTCCCACTTGCCAGCCTGCATTCACACTCCCGGCCGTGCTCTGATTGGTTCTAATAGATTTGAAGGACTTTGTAATTAATGAAAAGTAAAATAACTTTCCCTATCCTTATAGAATAAGGTTTTACCAATCCTTATAGAATAAGGTTTTACTAATCCTTATCGAATAAAGTTTTACCAATCCTTATAGGACAAGGTTTTCCCTTTGTCTATAAAAGGGAGCCTTTGTTAAGTGTTTTGGAGGAGGAGAATCAGGAAAAAAGAGGGAGATAATTAGCTAGAGACGTTTTTGGGAGATACAGAGACACCTTAGCTGTAGATAGTATTTTGGTTTTTTTAGAGTTTTACGTTAAAGCTTGGTTCTTCCCGAAGTAGAGTGTGTTGGACGTGGAGCTTGGAGAAGAAGGCTCTGCCGTGTCTTCTGCTGCACCTGTTCTTCACAATATCTTCTGTACCCTTATTTTCATTATTGCAATTTACTTATGAATTCAATTATATTTGTTTCAATTTCAGTTATTTGTTAGTAGTCATTAGGATTAGGGCTGCTTGAAGCCCTAGCCATGTAAGCTTGTTGATTGGATTTCTGGCTCTTGATTATGATTGCTATGCATGCTGAATAAGTTGGATTACTATGCTTAATGACCTTAATTTATGCCTATAAGATTAGCTACCTTGTTTGCATATAATTATAGATGTAATTGCTTGAGTGACCGTCATATCATCTTGTGATTTGGAGCATCGAAAGTATTCTTACTTGTAATCTTAACTCATAACGACCTAGGATTGCATGTCACTTTGCTAGGCTAATGTGGTGTCATTAAATTCTCTTTAAACTTCATGCATCATCTTAAAAGGAAGGTGATAGACGTTCTAGGCATATGCCCTGTTTAGAACATGCTAAGTAAGAGGGAATAAGATGTGTCTAGTGAACCAACGCTAGGTCCTAGGCACGGGCACCTAATTCAGAAAATGCATTGTAATTTGGTCAAGGAAATCTGGTTAAGAGCTATAATAGGTTAGAGTGGATAGTAAGCCTTAATTCGCCTTAGTTAATAATCAATCAACCGTTAATTCTTGCATTGTTATTTTCTGCATTTTATTTTACTTGTCTTTAAATTTCAATTCTCACATCATAAACCCCCCTGCGTGTGTGTGTGTGTGTGTTTTCACTAAGTTAATAAATCTGAACTAAAGTGGTCATAACGTTGATACAAGTCCTCGAGGGATCGACTCTTGCTGTGCTACTATACTATTCTTATCGATTTGTGCAATTGCAAGGATTTTATAACTGTTAGAATTGAATTGCATATTTCTTGCTCTTTAATTTTACCAACAAGTGGTTTTACCAATCCTTATAGAATAAAGTTTTACCAATCCTTATAGGACAAGGTTTTCCCTTTGTCTATAAAAGGGAGCCTTTGTTCAGTGTTTTGGAGGAGGAGAATCAAGGAAAAAGAGGGAGATAATTAGCTAGAGGCGTTTTTGGGAGATACAGAGACACCTTAGCCGTAGATAGTATTTTGGTTTTTTTAGAGTTTTACGTTAAAGCTTGGTTCTTCCCAAAGTAGAGTGTGTTGGACGTGGAGCTTGGAGAAGAAGGCTCTGCCGTGTCTTCTGCTGCACCTGTTCTTCACAATATCTTCTGTACCCTTATTTTCATTATTGCAATTTACTTATGAATTCAATTATATTTGTTTCAATTTCAGTTATGTGTGAGTAGTCATTAGGATTAGGGCTGCTTGAAGCCCTAGCCATGTTAGCTTGTTGATTGGATTTCTGGCTCTTGATTATGATTGCTATGCATGCTGAATAAGTTGGATTACTATGCTTAATGACCTTAATTTATGCCTATAAGATTAGCTACCTTGTTTGCATATAATTATAGATGTAATTGCTTGAGTGACCGTCATATCATCTTGTGATTTGAAGCATCGAAAGTATTCTTACTTGTAATCTTAACTCATAACGACCTAGGATTGCATGTCACTTTGCTAGGCTAATGTGGTGTCATTAAATTCTCTTTAAACTTCATGCATCATCTTAAAAGGTAGGTGATAGACGTTCTAGTCATATGCCCTGTTTAGAACATGCTAAGTAAGAGGGAATAAGATGTGTCTAGTGAACCAACACCAGGTCCTAGGCACGGGCACCTAATTCAGAAAATGCATAGTAATTAGGTCAAGGAAATCTTGTTAAGAGCTATAATTGGTTAGAGTGGATAGTAAGCCTTAATTCACCTTAGTTAATAATCAATCAACCGTTAATTCTTGCATTGTTATTTTCTGCATTTTATTTTACTTGTTTTAAAATTTCAGTTCTCACATCATAAACCCCCCCTGCGTGTGTGTGTGTGTGTGTTTTCACTAAGTGAATAAATCTGAACTAAAGTGGTCATAACGTTGATACAAGTCCTCGAGGGATCGACTCTTGCTGTGCTACTATACTATTCTTATCGATTTGTGCACTTGCAAGGATTTTATAACTGTTAGAATTGAATTGCATATTGCTTGCTCTTTAATTTTACCAACAAGTTTTTGGCCCCGTTGCCGGGGACTTGTCCCTCAACGGTGCCCATTCAAGTTTAGATTTGTAACTTAGTTTTTCTTTTTGTTAGGTACCCTCGTATGTCATTCCAAGGTTCAGTGCACGGGTCATCAAGTGGACCATCATCACAAGCATCTTCAGTCCACTGCTCCCCGCCACCAACCCCAAGGAGGATGGCGGACCACAGAGAAGAGCAGGGCCTGGAACGTGGTCTAGTACCGCAAGCCCCACGGCGCCTTAAGGATTTTGCCATGCCCCTTGTCTCGGAGGATCAATTTCCAATTGTTTTTCCCGAGTCAACAGTGGCAAACTTCGAATTAAAGTCGGGGACAATTCACATGCTGCCTACATTCCATGGCCTTGCTGGCGAGGACCAGCACTTTCATATCAAGGAATATGTTGAGGTTTGTTCAACACTGTGCATCAATGGTATGACAGAATCTGAAATCCGCCTGCGGCTCTTTCACTTCAGTCTCAAGGATCGCGCCAAGACATGGTTTCATTCACTAGCGCCGGCTTCCATTCACTCATGGAGGGACTTGACGTCCAAATTCTTAACACAGTACTTTCCCGTGGAAAAGACAAATGAGTTAAAGGCCAAGATCATGAACCCACGGCAAGACATGGAGGAGTCTTTCTACGAGTTTTGGGAACGGTTCAATCAGATGCTACGGGCGTGCCCCCACCACCATATTGATGCCCATCATCTTATGCTATACTTCTATGGAGGCTTGAAGACTATCGATCGGACAATGGTGGACTCTCAATCCCAAGGGATTCTAGAAGGCACAGCCGAGGAAGCAAGGACCGCCTTTGAGAACATTGCTCAAAGGGAAAAAAAGTTCAGCTACAGGGGTCCCTCCTCTAGAGCTACGGGTGATGCATCCGCCAAATACAAAGATGACGCCATTGCTCAGCTCACGGCAATGGTGAAGCAGTTGTGTAGTGAGAAAGCCAAAGAAGTTCACATCTGCGAGGTATGTTCAATTCAGGGCCACAAATCCCAGGACTGCCCGGTTGTGGAAGATGCCAACTTTGTTGGAGGGTTCAACAGCAATTCTCGATCCCGGAATGACCCATATTCCAACACTTACAATCTGGGGTGGAAAAATCATCCAAATTTCCGTTGGAGCAACAATCAAGTAGCCGCAAATCCCTTGCCACCTCCTGGATTTGAGCAGCAAGCCGCAGGCCCTCAGGGGAACTATCATGGTCCTTCCTCAAATCAGAATGGTGGAAGCAAGTCTCTTGAGGACTCCCTTCATATCCTGACTCAACAGCATGCTCAATTCATAAAATTCATGCAAGATATCCAGAGTCAGACGGGAGACATAAAAAAGGCAATTGCAAACTTGGAGCGTCAAATGGGACAGGTGGCGAACCAACTAAATCATCGAGAGCAGGGCAAGCTACCGAGTCAAGTCCTGGTAAATCCGAAAGGATTTCACAATCCTACGGCTAATGCCATCAAGCTGGAGAGGGAAACACCACTTTAATACCCCACATATGTCACCCTCACAGGACCTGAAACTGAGCCTCAACCTACTCTGCCAAGGATCACCGACCAGGGCGCGCCGTAAAACATGCCACGGCCAACACCTCTGGCCCAGAACCAATCCAATGAGTCACCAAGTGCCCTACCGCAAGGAGGACCTGACACTGCGCCTACTTCGGCCACGGCTGGCATGCAACCTGCTCCTAAGCCCAAGTCACAGCACTCGAATACTTCTAACTCTAAACCTCAGAATTCCATTTCTAAAAAAGTCACTTTTGAGTTAGCTAATAATGTTGATTATCCATTTCCTCGCAGGTTCCAAAACAGGAATAAGCAAAGGGAGGACTTTGAGGAAGAGATCATCAGCATGTTGCAGAAGCTTCAGATCACACTGCCTTTCCATAAAATTGTCAAGCACATGCCTTTCTTTGCAAAGCTGATCAAGGACTTAGTTGCAGGAAAGCGTGGTTTTAGCTCCACGGACACCATTGATATCCCTAAGGCCTGCTCGGCTGCCCTTTTGCGCATGCCCCTTAAGGCCAATGATCCTGGGCCGCCATCCCTTCCATGTGTCATTCAGTCAAAAAGATTCGAACATTGCCTTTGCGACACGGGAGCATCAGTGAACATCATGCCATTCCACATTTACAGGTCACTCAACCTAGGCGCACTCAAACCCACGCACCTATGTGTCAGGTTGGCTAACGCTTCTGTAACCAACCTAATGGGGGTTCTTGAGGACGTACTGGTACAAATCGGAGATACATGCATCCCTGCAGACTTCTACGTACTAAGAATGGACAGAATTGACAAAAGAGAGGAACCTCCCCTCATCTTCGGAAAGCCCTTACTAGCCACAGCCGAGTGCCTCATCGATGTCAGAAAGGGCCAGGTCTCCATCAAGGTCCTGGACCAGCTTCGGACATTCTCCATCCATGACACCATCCAGTACCCTGTCGAGCCTATTGTAGATTTTCCGTTAAACACAATGGACTTACTGCTACTGGAGACAATTGCTCAGTCTTGCATGATGGATGACCTTGAGAAGGCCGTTACTAGTAACCCACACACTGTGGATTCACTTACAGATAGCGTGATCGAAGAGGTACGATCCCTTGACATCATGCCAGCCCTCCCATTCCACAGGCCTCCCTTCGAAGCGTTACCATTCACAAGTCAGAAAACCCTGCCGTCCATCATAAAGGCTCCTGAACTCGAGCTGAAGCCCTTGCCCGAGCACTTAAAGTATGCATATTTGGGCGACAATCAAACCCTTCCAGTCATCATTGCATCTACCCTAAGTACGAAAGAGGAAAAGGCATTGGTTCACGTCCTTAAGGTCAATCAAACGGCAATTGGATGGACAATAGCTGACATCAAAGGCATATGTCCCACAAAATGCATGCATCGGATACTGCTGGAGGAAGACTCCAAACCATCACTGGAGGCGCAGAGGCGATTGAATCCACCTATGAAGGAGGTCGTGAAGAAAGAAGTCCTAAAGCTTTTGGACGTTGGAATCATCTATCCAATTAGTGACTCCAAGTGGGTGAGCCCAGTCCAAGTCGTGCCAAAGAAAAGTGGGATCACAGTGGTTAAAAACGAGCAGGATGAGCTTGTACCTCAACGGATTAAAACAGGATGGAGAGTGTGCATTGACTATCGAAAGCTAAATATAACCACACGCAAGGACCACTTTCCTTTGCCCTTCATTGATCAAATGCTCGAGCGCCTGGCTAGACACTCCCACTATTGCTTCTTGGACGGCTACTCAGGATACAATCAGATTGCTATTGCACCCGAAGATCAAGAAAAAACAACATTCACATGCCCATATGGCACCTTTGCATACAGAAGAATGCCGTTTGGATTGTGCAATGCCCCAGCTACCTTTTAGCGTTGCATGATGAGCATCTTCTCTGATATGGTGGAAGATATAATTGAAGTATTCATGGATGACTTCTCAGTGTTTGGACATTCATTCGAACTGTGCTTAGTTAACCTAACCCGAGTACTGGAACATTGCAGAGAAAGCAACTTAGTGCTGAACTGGGAAAGTGCCATTTCATGGTACAACAGGGAATTGTCTTGGGTCATGTGCTCTCTAGCCGAGGCATAGAAGTGGACAAAGCAAAATTAGACATAGTAGAGAGGCTGCCGTACCCCACTACAGTCAAAGAGGTTCGATCATTCTTAGGGTATGCTGGCTTTTACCGCAGATTCATAAAAGATTTCTCGAAAATCACAAGACCTTTGTGTGATCTTCTAGCCAAGGACGCCACATTTGAGTTCACTAAGGGATGCCGTGAGGCATTCAACACACTCAAGGCAAAGCTCACGGCATCACCCATCATCATGCCACCGAATTGGGACTTACCATTCGAACTAATGTGTGATGCCTCAGACTTCGCCATAGGAGCGGTTTTGGGACAGCGTGTTGACAAGCTCCCTCATGTCATTTACTACGCAAGTCGAACCCTGAATGATGCCCAGCTGAACTACTCCACCACCGAGAAGGAGTTCCTTGCTGTTATCTTTGCCCTTGGGAAGTTCCGCTCATATCTAATTCAAACCAAGGTCATAGTATACACGGATCATGCTGCCTTGAAGTATCTGCTCACTAAAAAGGACGCCAAGCCAAGGTTGCTACGTTGGATGCTACTGCTCCAGGAATTCGACCTTGAAATTGGAGACAAGAAGGGCAGCGAAAACGTGGTCGCTGACCATATGAGCCGATTGCTTCACAGTTCCAATGAAGAGGCCGATCAGTTGCCCCTCCTCGAGACCTTTCCTGACGAACAGCTCTTCGCAATCCAAGCTATTGATCCATGGTATGCCGATCTCATTAATTACCTTGTCACTAAGCAAATTCCTTCATCTTTAAACAGGTACCAAAAGGACAAGCTGGCTAAACAAGCTAAGTACTTCATATGGGATGCGCCGTACCTATGGAAGCATTGTCCAGACCAAATCATTCGGCGCTGCATCCCAGAAGACGAGATGAAATCCGTCTTGACATTTTGCCATAGTTTGGCATGTGGGGGCCATTTTGGAGCTAAGAAGATAGCCCTCAAGGTACTACAAAGTGGACTCTACTAGCCCACACTTTTCAAGGTGCACACAAATTTGTACTCACCTATGACCGCTGCCAACGCCTAGGTAACATCGGCCCTCGCAATCAAATGCCATTACACCCTATTCTTGTGGTCGAAATCTTCGACGTATGGGGCATTGATTTTATTGGGCCTTTTCCGAATTCCTTTGGCAATCTTTATATTCTGCTTGCAGTTGATTATGTCTCCAAATGGGTGGAAGCAATTCCCACCAAAACTAACAACGCCAAATTAGTGGTGCATTTTTTACGGAGTCACATCTTAGCCAGATTCGGCGCACCTAGGGCAATCATCAGTGATGGGGGGGCACACTTCTGTAATCATTCGTTTGCAGCCCTAATGAAAAAGTATGGCGTCACCCACAAGGTCTCAACACCGTATCACCCTCATACGAGTGGCCAAGCGGAAGTGTCCAATTAGGAAGTAAAGGCCATACTGGAAAAAACGGTAAATCCTAACCGCAAAGATTGGTCCAGCAAATTGAATGATGCGCTGTGGGCCTATCGTACCGCATAC
Organism: Oemleria cerasiformis; assembly: GCA_037349345.1. NCBI lineage: Eukaryota > Viridiplantae > Streptophyta > Magnoliopsida > Rosales > Rosaceae > Oemleria > Oemleria cerasiformis. Next base: position 252,080 of record JAZGTL010000101.1, on the reverse strand, counting down.
AAGACCCTGATTGGCATGTCTCCCTTCCGGCTTGTTTTTGGAAAAGGCTGTCACCTACCAGTGGAATTGGAGCATAAAGCATTCTGGGCTATTAAGCAGATGAACCTGAACTTCGATGATGTTGGAATACATAGGAAGCTTCAGCTAAGTGAATTAGAGGAGTTGCAAAACGAGGCCTTTGACAGTGCTCGTATCTACAAGGAAAAGACCAAAGCTTTCCACGACAAGCGCATTCAGCCCAAGGACTTTCACATCGGACAGGGAGTCCTCCTCTTTGACTCCCGGCTCAGACTAATGCCAGGTAAGTTGCGTTCAAGGTGGACTGGACCATTTATTATTACTAACGTTTTTCCTCATGGTGCAGTTGAAATCCAGCACCCGGAACGGCAGGATCCGTTCAAAGTAAATGGCCACCGCCTCAAACACTACTTCAAGGACCTCTCTAATCCAAGCGCAGTCAACCCTGCAACTCCGCATGCGCCCAGCTCCTAGCATGACAACCCCGTCTTGCCTAGACGTTAAATAAAGCGCTCCTAGGAGGCAGCCTAGCCCTGGTTTGTATTTCTCACTTCCTTTTCTGTTTCTGCCCGTTATATCTCTCAAACCTTTCTACTGTTGTCATGCTTATTGCTTATCACATTGAGGACAATGTTCAGTTTAGGTTTGGGGGTGTGGATTTAAAATTTTGTATATAGAAACCAGTAGGTTTGGGGGTGATACACGGCCAGGACATTTAAATTTCTGCTTGTGATTAGTATGATAACTTGTTAATAGGAATGTATATGCTAAGTTAACTATCTTTGCTTTACTAAGAGTCATGCCATGGTCAAGTAGTTCATAATTTGCACTTCACAATGCCATGTTTTAAGTGATTAAGTGAACGAAATAACTGAATTTGAGTGAACCTTAGAAAATTAGTGGAGACTACCCTATGAGATCTTTGAGCCTAATTGCCATTCTTTCTGAGGGATATACTTGTTTCTACTCTTAAATACTCATCACTTTTGTTCTTAATTGTTGATCTCATTACATCATATTTGCATTGAATTTTAAAGAACTAACATCATTTAGATACTCCTGATTTAATGTATGCTTTGCCATAAGAAGTGATGTAGGCTATGTGTGCTTTAACCTCTAAAGGCCTTATCCTACCCTATTGCATGCTCCCTAAGCCAATTTTGAAGCCAAACACTCAACCTTTTCTTTCATCACCCAAAGTATAACCTAACCCAAAATACTTAGCCACTCATCACATCCATACCCTATAACCTCAGTTTGTGCTAAGGTTGCCGTAAATGAGATTCATGGTGAGAATGAGAGGTGAAAGATGATGCTGCCCAATTCAAAGGACTTTGGCGTCAATTCAAAGTTCAAAATTAAAGAAAAACTTTACAAGTTGCAAGCTGCACGAAAGTTTGAGGAAATCATTGCATGATCTTGGTTCAAACTCAATTCAAAGAACAGAAAAAAAAAACGTTCAAATCAAAAGAAAGAAAGAAACGTTGAGAAAAAGAAGGAAAACATAAGTGAAAAAAAAACAAAGTAAATTGAGCCAAGTGAGCCAAGAGCCTCAAAATAAGCCACAAGAGCCACAAAATAAGTCATCAGGAAAGCACAATGTCGTGGGCGTTAAGAAAGGATTCAGTTCAGAAATTCCAAGTTCAATTCATGACTTCTCACGCCTTGGCACAACTCAGGTTCTTTGAATCCCATCCTTCTTTGCTAAACCCCAAAGCTTAGCCCCAATACAACCTAAAAAGGAAGACCTAACTGATCTTATGGACAATCATGCTGAGGATTAAGGTACGTATCTATGTTCTTAAAGTTCAATTCCTTTCATGAGATCTTTATTTCCATAAAGTGCTATTCTTCATTGTTACTCATATGTGGTTAAATTTGAATTTCATAACATAAACTCATCACGTATGCTTGAAAAGAGTGTAAGCCTAGGATTCTTGTGCGAATTGAGAGTTGCCTAGTGAGGATGAGAGTCGAGGCGAAATCTTTCTAGGGCACTTAGATGAAGTTGTTTTCAAACTTGATCACCTGAAAATATTGGCATTTATACACGTACACCTTCACATGACACTCACGGCTATGGCATTCCTTTTAGTTTTGCAAAGCATGTCTACTTACTTTGATTCTTATTAGCTTGTTAAGAGTACTATATCTAGCATCTTTTTGTTTAAGTAAAACGTTTGTGGGTATCGTACTGTTATAACCCTCAGGAGACAAAACTCCACCTACTAAGTGAACCTAGGGGTTTAAATGTTCTATCTTAACTAAAATCAAGTTTTTTCATTTTGTTAGCGTTTGTTTTGCTCAGGGACTAGCAAAAGATAGGTTTGGGGGTATTTGATCAGTCGTTATTTATACATCATTTTGATGTCTTTATATGCCTCTCTTACATGTCTTTTGAATGATTTCGTGCCATCAATAGTAGAAAATAATCAATCTTGTGAGACTTGTGCAGAGTTAGAAATTTAGGTAAAATCTGGAAAGAACGCAAAAAGAATGACTCAAATCGGAGTCCAGATGAAGGAGATATCCTCATTTCAATATCAGGTCCTGAACGGAGTCCTGAGTGCGCCAGTGCGCCGGTGCGCCTATTTTGGGCCACTAGCCAAGTACCTCATATCAGGCCCTCCGGGTCTCAAACCTGTGTTTCAAGACATCAAGGTCAGGTCCTAGAAGTGCCAAGGTCGCGCCAAGGCAGGTCGATGACATGTCCCAAGAAATCCCATCCGAGCCCAGATGTGCGCCTAAGCCGGGGGTCCCTGTTCCGCCAGCGGTGGATCAGAGGTTCTCTCTCTGCGCTAAGCTTGACAACATTTGTGCCAAGCCTGAATGAAGATGCGCTTCTACTATACTCATGATGTACTTCAAAAGTGCAGTCCCATATCCTGATTACAAAGACAGTCCAAAATCCAAGTTTGGCCAGCTTGCGTTCCCACTTGCCAGCCTGCATTCACACTCCCGACCGTGCTCTGATTGGTTCTAATAGATTTTAAGGACTTTGTAATTAATTAAAAGTAAAATAACTTTCCCTATTCTTATAGGACATGGTTTTACCAATCCTTATAGAATAAGGTTTTACCAATTCTTATAGAATAAGGTTTTACCAATCCTTATAGAATAAAGTTTTACCAATCCTTATAGGACAAGGTTTTCCCTTTGTCTATAAAAGGGAGCCTTTGTTCAGTGTTTTGGAGGAGGAGAATCAGGCAAAAAGAGGGAGATAATTAGCTAAAGGCGTTTTTGGGAGATACAGAGACACCTTAGCCGTAGATAGTATTTTGGTTTTTTTAGAGTTTTACGTTAAAGCTTGGTTCTTCCCGAAGTAGAGTGTGTTGGACGTGGAGCTTGGAGAAGAAAGCTATGCCGTGTCTTCTGCTGCACATGTTCTTCACAATATCTTATGTACCCTTATTTTCATTATTGCAATTTACTTATGAATTCAATTATATTTGTTTCAATTTCAGTTATGTGTGAGTAGTCATTAGGATTAGGGCTGCTTGAAGCCCTAGCCATGTTAGCTTGTTGATTGGATTTCTGGCTCTTGATTATGATTGCTATGCATGCTGAATAAGGTGGATTACTATGCTTAATGACCTTAATTTATGCCTATAAGATTAGCTACATTGTTTGCATATAATTATAGATGTAATTGCTTGAGTGACCGTCATATCATCTTGTGATTTGGAGCATCGAAAGTATTCTTACTTGTAATCTTAACTCATAACGACCTAGGATTGCATGTCGCTTTGCTATGCTAATTTGGTGTCATTAAATTCTCTTTAAACTTCATGCATCATCTTAAAAGGTAGGTGATAGACGTTCTAGGCATATGCCCTGTTTAGAACATGCTAAGTAAGAGGGAATAAGATGTGTCTAGTGAACCAATGCCAGGTCCTAGGCATGGGCACCTAATTCAGAAAATGCATAGTAATTTGGTCAAGGAAATCTGGTTAAGAGCTATAATTGGTTAGAGTGGATAGTAAGCCTTAATTCGCCTTAGTTAATAATCAATCAACCGTTAATTCTTGCATTGTTATTTTCTGCATTTTATTTTACTTATCTTTAAATTTCAGTTCTCACATCATAAACTCCCCTGCGTGTGTGTGTGTGTGTGTGTTTTCACTAAGTTAATAAATCTGAACTAAAGTGGTCATAACGTTGATACAAGTCCTCGAGGGATCGACTCTTGCTGTGCTACTATACTATTTTTATCGATTTGTGCACTTGCAAGGATTTTATAACTGTTAGAATTGAATTGCATATTTTTTGCTCTTTAATTTTACCAACAGCGCTTGGTCTGGCCTTCCACCGGCGCGTGGAGCAGATTCCGGGGTCACGGTAACGCGTGGCTAGGGATTTGGGACGTTTCGGATCGGATTTTGATGGTTTTGAGGCCATAGGAGTTCGTTTAGAGTCCCGATTAAGCAAACCTATCGGTAACGGTTGACCATGGGGCGGGTTTTGAGCTCGGGAGGTCAAGGTAGTTGGGTCATTATTGTGTCAAGAGTTCCTTGGTGATAGAGCATCCATGTTTTGGTATTTTATTCACGCTGTGAACGGACTAGGGTTCCGGGATTGCATGGGTATGCATACTTCTAGGTATTGGGTTATACCATGGGATTCTTCGATGATTGGCATGGAGGGTGTTTTTCTCCGCTATATTGTTGAGGGTTCTCCGATTGGCCGTTGAGGGTATGTCTCCGCTAGATCGTCGAGGGGTTCTCCAATGTTGGCATTCGAGGGGTCTTTCTCCGCCATATCGTTGAGGTCTAAGGTAGCTCTGGAGGAGCAGGGATATTGAGTTATCACTCGGGGGCTCAAGACGAGCTGGAATATTGAGTTATCACTCGGAGGCTCAGGATGAGGTGGGATATCGAGTTATCACTCGGGGTGTTCTAGAGGAGCAGGGATATCGAGTTCGACTCGGGGCAAGTCGGTGAGACTCAATTCAACCATGTCTAGTTCCTTCATGATCCAGGTCAGTTGGTTGGTGTGGGTGATGACCCAGATTGGCGAGCTAGTGGTCTTGTGTTATTACAGTAGAGGTTTAAGCAGTGTCTGACCTACTGACATTGGGTGTTAGAGCGTGTTACTTTTTGGACCACCACTATTCCTAGGTCTCGGCTATGATCTGTAAACTATCATGCGTCTGACAGGTAGGTGTGGTCAGTAAGTACAGAGGTTATGTCGGGAACCCTGTAAGGTTTATTAAATTATTTAACGATAAAGGGTATTCGCGGATTTAGAGGAAAAAGAGCTGTCATACGGGATAAAGGCTTTTCGCGGATTTCAAGGTTAAATTCGGGAAGGGTCCTTACAATTGGTATCAGAGCTCTAGGTTAACTTATTGCAGACCGCACACTTGTGTGCAAATTATTTAAGGATTCCTGTTAACAAGATGCCTCCAAGACGTTTACCTCCTTAGCGACCTTGAACTGAGGGAGGCGAAGGTCATATGATGCACGGGCGAGGTAGGCGTCGTTGTTGCTGGTGGGTGGACCCTGGTTTGTAGATGACAATGCATCCATACACATATATTTAAATTAAACTCTTTTATGTATTGCTTTTGACAATTTCCGGAATTTAAAAACCTAATGGACACAAATTTTCAACATTTCAATGAAAATGTGTTTTGGGAAATGGCCTGGTTTTTGGACTCGATTTTGGTATTGTTTTGAGGTGGTAATTATTTGAGTCTATGATTTGGGTTTAGACCTGAAATTATGATTTTACTAGCTTTAGCCATAAATGATTTTTCAAAGAATTTGGCTGAGGGCAAGAAACAAAGATTTCAAAACACGGATTTGGTTTTCACTGGTTTTTTGTCCCAATGGTAAATGTTGCTCCGACTGGCGTTGAGGGGTTTTGCTTCGCTGGTTGTTGAGGGTTCTCCGATGCTGGTGTTGAGGGTGTTCTCCGCTAGATCGTTGAGGCTGTCTACGCATTGCACATATTTCTGCACCACTCGAGGTATATCGGGTGTGCATGGTCATGGTTTTTCTCCGACCAGTGTTGAGGGGTTTTGCTCCGCCAGTTGTTGAGGGTTCTCCGATGCTGGTGTCGAGGGTGTTCTCCGCCAGATCATTGAGGCTGTCTATGCATAGTACAGAGTTTTGCACACCTCGAGGTATGTCTGGTGTGTGGTGGATATGTCGAGAACAGTGGATTTGATATATTATGTGTCCAGGTTGATTGACATGATTTGAACTCTTTTGAGGAGGGTTTTCAAGCAGGGTTGCGGACCACGAAATGTTTTCATTAATTGGATTTCGTGGGTACCACCGAATGTTTTTACAAAAGCCGGATTTTTCCGGTGAGCTTTTGGTTTATCCTTATGAACTTGTTGAAAAAAAAATGTTGTGTATGCACGCATTATTTTATACATGATGGAGGATCTTTTCCAGCACATATTCATCAAGGTTTTCTCCGACGGTAGTTCTGCGCTAGATCGTTGACGGGTTTTCCGATGTTGACGTTGTAAGGTAGTGCTCTGCTAGATCATTGAGGCTGACTGCACATAGTACACGTACCCCTATCTGACACCTGGCTTCAAGGTATGTTCGGTCATGTGACGTCATGAAGTCATGTTGGGAGTAGGAATCACAGTGGACTTCTCAGGCTCAGAAACGTGTTTCGAGGTATGTTCCGTGTTGAATGGATATTGCTGCCTCTAGGATATCTCTTGGATGAAGTTCTCGCCTACGGTTTGTTATCGAGATTGGAATGAAGAAATGTGCAAAGTGCACAGGTTCTCTGGGGAATCGCATCTGGGGTCAAGTTCGTGTCGGTGGTGACGCGAGAGGAATTGAAACAGGAGGTTGGTTCTTGACTTGAGTTAGGGAAATTTTGGGGACGAAATTTCTATGAGGGGGGAAATTTGTAACGAACCGGATCAGAAATTAAATTATTTTGAGAATTGAACGATTTTACCCTCGGTTTTGGACAGGTACGGGAATCACTTTTTGAATGGTAGTGCTTTTGGGAATTTTTCTTGGATCGTTACGTAGGTCTTGAAGTCAGGAGTTCGTAGAAAGGCGGTATGCGAAAAATGGAGACCCGGTGAGATCGTTACGGGTCAAGAAGCTTCATGGGTGTTTTGGTAATTTCGACTGGGCTAGTTTCCGGTGAAGGTGACGGCGGTTCAGGCTTCTTCTCCGGTAAGTCACCGGTGACCAATCAGGTCGAGTGAACCAGTCGGGTCGAGTGGACCGGTAAGGTTGAGTGAACCGATCGAGTTGAGTGAACCGATCAGCTTGAGTGAACTGATTGGGTTGAGTTGGACCAAACCGAGTTGAGTTGGACTGGGTCAGGCCAAGTTAGGCCGGGTCGAACCGGGTCAGGAGCGTGAGTACTGTAGCAGGTGCGTGGGCGCGTGACGACGCATGGTGGTGTGTGGTCGGCGCGTAGCGCATTGTCTGGCCTTCCGTCGGTGCATGGCGGCCCGTGGTGTCGATTCCGGGGGCACGACGACGTGTGGATAGGGATTTGGGACGTTCCAGATCGGATTTTGATGGTTTTGAGGCCATAGGAGTTCGTTTAGAGCCCCGGTTGAGCAATCCCAGCGGTAACGGTTGGCCATGGGGCGGGTTTTGAGCTCGGGAGGTCAAGGCAGTTGGGTCATTATTGTGTCAAGAGTTCCTTGTGGCTAGAGCGTCCATGTTTTGGTATTTTATTCGTGTTGTGCATGGATTAGGGTTCCGGGATTGCATGGGTATGCATACTTCTAGGTATTGGGTTATACCATGGGATTCTCCAATGTTGGCGTTCGGGGGATCTTTCTCTCCATATCGTTGAGGTTTAAGGTAGCTCTGGAGGAGCAAGGATATTGGGTTATCACTCGGGGACTTAAGACGAGCCGGGATATTGAGTTATCACTCGGGGGCTCAGGACGAGCCGGGATATCGAGTTACCACTCGGGGTGCTCTGGAGGAGCAAGGATATCGAGTTCGACTTGGGACGAGTCGGTGAGACTCAATTCAACCAAGTCTGGTTCCTTTGTCATCCGAGTCAGTGGGTTGGTGTGGGCGGTGACCTAGATTGACGTGCTAGTGGTCTAGTGTTATTACAGTAGAGGTTTCTGTAGTGTCTGACCTACTGACATTGGGTGTCAGAGCGTGTTACTTTTTGGACCACCACTATTATGAGGTCTTGACTATGACCTGTAAGCTATCATGCGTCTGACAGGTATGTGTGGTCATTAAGTACAGAGGTTCTGTCGGGAACCCTGTAAGGTTTATTAAATTATTTAAGGATAAAGGGTATTCCTGGTATTAAATTTTGAGAAAAAAGAGCTGTCATACAGGATAAGGGCTTTTCACGGAATTCTAGGCGAAATTCGCGAAGGGTCCTTACACTATCATATGACCAGAACCTCAACAATCTGCCATAGAGACCGTCGCTCCTATCCAATGCCATTATGTGACATTGCTTCCAAAATCTGCTCAGACTAAGCAAGGGGACAAACCCAATTCTGACCCTCAAATATATTCTTTCTTTTCTAATGATTCTTATTTCGATTCAATGACTAACCAGACCTCCCTGCCTTGCACTCACAGGTTGGAGATTGAAATGGAAGAAGAATGGGAGGAAGAAAATCCAAGGCAGGATGATTATGAAGAGGACATCTGAGCAGATGTTGAAGAGCAAGAAACATGTGCAATCCGTGACACCATGGTGCAACCAAGCTCTTCTTCTACTGATTTGTATTTGGAAGTGAATTCCGGGGGAAGCCCACGGGCCAGCCATGATGCCTCAAGTGCTGGAAAGTTTGTGTTTCAAGGACCCATTTGAAGGGGAACTCCCTAAACCTTCTCAAGGGGCTACGATTGCGAACAAACCAACTTTGGAGGAGGTTCCATGCCTCAAATACGTGCCCTATGATCCAGATGTCAAACAGCCACCAAGTAAATCACTTCCAAACAACAAAACGAAGGTGATGGATGCCATCAACTTGGTATCCCTCTTCAAGTTCAAACAGAAAAGACCAAGGACATGGCTACAAAATTTTGGGATTCACATGGCACAACCTAAGACGTGTCACCCTAAGCACTTTCGAAGGAAGATATTTTAGAACGGACAGAAGCTAGTTTCATTCAAATCTCATTTCAATCTCTTTCCAGATAAGCTACGTTCTCGTCAGTTTATTCCTATTGAAGCTCTTAATGCTTTTCCCCATGATGCAGCTACAATTATGCACCGAGAGGCTTGTTATATGTTCTAGGAAGTGAACAATGCACTCCTTGTCGTGCCTTCCCTTGCTTCACTTGCACGCCACGTCTTTCCTAGACGTTAAATAAAGCGCTCCTAGGAGGCAACCCAGTCCTAGTTTATGATTCCTTCCTTTTCTTTATGTTTTATGTTTTGCATGCCTCCTTTGAGTCTCTACTTATTTGAACTTAGTATTTTAACTTGTAACATTGAGGACAATGTTTAGTTTAGGTTTGGGGGTTTGGAATAAAATTTTGCAACATTTAGGTTTGGGGGTACACAACTAAGAACTTAATGCTTTACTTGTTAATAAGTTGCATATGTGAAATTAATCATTAATGTCTTACTAAAGTCGTGTCTAGTATAAGTTTGTAATGTATCTTTACACTTAATGCCTAACTTCAAGAAATTGAGATAAAAGATGACTTTGTTTAAGTGAACCCTAGAAAATTAGTGAAGACTACCCTATGTGAGATTTTGAGCCTAACGACTTTCTTTTTGAGAGATTTACTTTGCTCTACTCTTAAACACTATTCAATTCATTCTACATTGCATGATCTCATTACTATTATTTTGCATTGAATTTAAAGAACTAACATCTTATGTAGAGACTCTTGATTCTAAGCTTGATAAACTTATAGGAAATAAAACAAGCAACAATAATGATGCCTATTCTATCCAGTTATAACTTTGCAAGTATACAAATCGATTTATGCAAGTATAGTGACAAGCAAAGGTCGATCCCTCAAGGACTTGTTCAAAAGTTTTTCCACTTATAATTCAGATTTCTTAACTGATCAATTAAAAGACTCAAAAAAAAAAAAACAAAAAAGCAAAGGCACACATGGCAAGTAATTAAACTGCAACAAAGAGGATGATTGATTTAAGTTATTAACTAAGGCGAATTAAGGCTAACTATCCACCACTAACCAATTAAGTCTTAACAAGATTTCCAAGATTTAATTACTATGAAACTTCTAAATATGATGCCCATGCAAAGGTCATACTAAGGCCCACTCCACATATCTTATTCTCTCTTACTTGGCATGTTCTAAGCCGGATGAGTACCTAGAAAGTCAAGTTAAGATGATGCATGGAGTACAAAGAGAATTTAATGGCACCACACTATCCCTAGAAAAGGGATGTACAGTCCTAGGTTGTCATGAGTTGAATTACAGGTAAGATGTAAGCCACTACCCTTGATGCCAAACCATCACAAGAAGAGGACCAATCTAACAAGCAATCATTCATCAATATTTCATGCGTATAAGCAGATCAAACTCATAAACATAAACATAAATTAATCACAGTAATCACGACTATATCCAACATTCATAGCAATATAAATCAAGGAACAAAATCATGTCAAACGAATCTCATGGTTAGGGCTTCAAGCAGCCCTAATTCTATAAAGAGCTACTCACGCATATTTAAAAAGAAAAAGAGATTGTTGAAGATGATGCACGATAGAGGACCACGCCAAGGCTACTCCTTCAAGGGCTTCATGCTCAACTCTCTCTCTCTCAAACTGTTTAGGGTCCTTTAAATAGGCCACCTAAACCCCTACAAGTTAGGAGATAACTTAAGCATAAATCTAATCAAATAATGACTTTAAAACTGATTTCCTAGTTTAGCAGGGTCGCAGACCTAAAAGGAAGGACTTTTGACATTCCTTGAGCGGCAAGGAATCCTCTTATGTGGCAATCCTTCTCCAATAAGGTTCTGGGACTTCTTATGTCGCAAGGCAGCTTCTGAGAGTCATTTAGGGTTTCTAGGACTTGTAGGAGTGGGTTGGGCTAACCCTAGACTCCAATGACACAGCAAGGCACCACTTTGACGTATATGGGCCTTAAAATAGGGCATGGCGAGCCATGAAAAAGACCTAGGTATATTCAGTTGGGCCAAACCACTTCTTTCATAACCACTTGGTATATCTAGCTTGGATTTGGGCTTTGGCTTGGTCGAAAACTGATTGAAAAGTAAAGAGACCAATCTGGCTCAAATCAGGACAACTAGGAAGGTCTTTTAGGGCAGAACCGACCATGGACATGTCCTGGCCTGTTCTGGGGGTGCCTTCTCATGTCATTCGCTTGATGATGTGTTGTGAAGTTCAGTTCTAGCTTATTTCTCTCTTGGTTCCATCAATGGCTAGATGATGGCTCAGATTGGCTTACCCGGACATGTCAGGACCCGTCCCGAATTTCCACTCGAAACCCGGGAAGAACCCTGATCCCGTCTGACAACCTAAGGAAAGGTTCCCAAATACCCTTCAATCCTTACCAATTATAATAATAATAAATACTTTCACTTGTCAGACAAGGGATTTAAGCACTTCAAATTCCCGTAAGTAAATATCAACCAAAAACAATATAATATCAGAGCGTCTAAGTAGGATCAAGATACAAATTAGATATCCTACTCAAGTACAACTACACAGCGTAGCCGAACGTGCTAATGCCTCTGCCTCGAGATAATGTCCGCGTCAACTCTATTGCCTAAAGGGGGTTTAAACACAAAAGTTGGGAGTGGACAAAAATAATCGTTTATAAATCATTTTCCAAGGAATATTACATTTTTCCCACTCCATTTATAAAACTATGCATGCATCACATAACAGTTCATGTTATAAAAACATCATCTTTAAATCACCGGCATTTCATTTTCTCTTTAAAACCACTCAGTATGACTCACACAAAATCCATATAAGGAAAACACATTGTGGTCCAAAGTCTGGTTTGAAAATCATCCTCAAAGGAGTTCAAAATCATTTCATTCAACCTAGACACATAATATCTCAAATCCACTGTTCCCGACACATCCACTAGCCACCAGGGTATCCCTTGGGGTGTGCTAGTCCTGTATCACAACTTCCTGTACTATGCATAGACAGTCTCGCGACCCGACGGAGTCAAAACTCTACAATGCCAGAGTCGGAGTACTCAACAAACTAACGGAGCAAAACTCTCGACGCTAGTCAGAGAATCAATCACCAATTATCTTGGAGGTTCACCGGGTTCACCGCTAATAACGGATCCTCGTCCCGAGTCCTGGCCTCCTTCAAATCAGAGTTTATCTTGGAGGTTCACCGGGTTCACCGCTAATAACGGATCCTCGTCCCGGGTCCTGGCCTCCCTCAAATCAATGTTTATCTTGGAGGTTCACCGGGTTCACCGTTAATAACGGATCCTCATCCCGGGTCCTAGCCTCCATCAAATATAACCAAATCCGATAAACTCATACAACAGGGTCAAAACCCAAATCATTGACTCAATAATTTCCTCGTCAAAACGATATCAAAACTGAGTCCAAAAACCATGATATTTCTCAAATCACACTTTAATCGAAGTAGTGGAAAACATGTGTCTAGTAATCATTTCTAAAATCCAGAAATTCAATGCCACAATACATAACAGTATTTACACAAAGATATTTTGATGCATGCATTTAAGTTTATAAAACCAAAGTCCACTCACAAACCTGTTCAAGCTAACTCAATCCCGTCTTGCTCGTTCCTCTGAGGTTCCCGGAACAATATCGCCTGTCAAAAATAACAATCGGGATTACCGGCTAGTAATAAGACTCTTATATAACAACTTCCTAACCTTGGGAAGTCTACCCTTGCTGTTTCTAGAAAACACAGCCACTTCGGACACTCAAAACGACCTCTAAACGATGTCTGATCAACCTGAAACCTGTACCAACAGATTCAGAACGTCGAAAACAAGTTACCACGCGCCGCAGTGACGTCAGCCTCGGCCCCACGCGCCGCCGGAAGGTCGGTACACGCGCTTACGCGCTCTCACTTGTCGGCCACGCGCCTGCTACAGTGTTCACGCGCCTGGACCGGTCCAACCCAGTTCGGCTCAACCTGACCCGCTCCAACTCGACCCGACCAGTTCACTCAACCTGACCGGTTCAACTTGACCCGACCGGTTCAACTCGACCCGACCGGTTCAACTCGACCCTACCGGTCATCGGTGATTCACCGGAGAAGACGACCGGACTGCCGTCGCCATCGCCGGAAGCTGTCTGGAGAAGATGACCGGACCGCCACCTCCGCCGCCGTCTGGTTCGCCGTAATCCCCCATTTCCGACCGAAACTCCAAGCTTTATAACTTCCTCAAAACACAACCATTTTACACAAATATTACATCTAAATCTATCTACTCGAACCTAGGAATCCAAATATAACCTTAAAACATCAAACACGTACCTGCATAAGCCGGAAAATCGATCCAAAGATCCGAAACTTCCTTTACTCGGTTCAGCTTCCACCGTGGTCCTCTCCTTCGATGGTTGGTACGGTTGTGATCGTGGGAAGGAGTAGAACACAATTAGTTGATCAAAACGGGAAGTTGAAGCCTTGAAATCAAAGTTGACTTTTGGTTTCTCTTCGGGTAAGTTTTTCGCACGGTTTGGTTCAATGGTTTCGGGTGTGTTTGAGTTTGTCACAGAGAGAGAGAAGGAGATGAAGATGGAATGAAGATGAGGATGAAATGAATCAGATAAGTCTGATTTAGTTAACAAAATATCTCCCCTCCATGGAAAATTACCAAAATGCCCTTGCACATTTAGACCCATAACTTCCGTCCACGAACTCCGTTTTCTGCGTGCCGCCTGTCTACGAACTCATGAGTTCGAGACCTACGCAACGGTACCCAAAACACCACCAAAAGTGTCTCGAAACAAAACTTGATTTCCAAGCCCTTTACCAACCAAGGGTAAAATCGTCATTTTACAAAAATAATTATGTAAACCCAATAATTAAAATTCCGGGTTGTTACAATCTACCCTCCTTAAGAAATTTCGTCCTCGAAATTCATTCCTAACCATGGAACAAATGAGGATATTGTGCCCGCATTAGTTCGTCGGTTTCCCACGTGGCTTCCTCCACGTTATGATTCCTCCACAACACTTTAACTAGAGGAATAGTCTTTCTGAGAAGCACCTTTTCCTTCCAATCCAGAATTTGCACTAGTTGCTCCTCAAACGTCAAATCGTCTTTCAGCTCAAGTGGTTGCTTTTCCAACACATGAGACTCATCAAACAGATATATCCGGAGCAAAGATACATGAAAGACATCATGAACTCTGGATAATTCCGAGGGTAAAGAAATACGATATGCCACTGGTCCTATCCTCTCCAAAATCTCATACGGACCAATGTAGCGAGGACTTAGTTTTCCTCGTCTACCAAAACGTACCACTCCCTTCCATGGAGATAGTTTCAAGAACACCCAATCACCTACCTCAAACTCAAGGTCTCTGGTTCGATGGTCTGCATAACTCTTCTGGCGATCCTGGGCTATTTTCAACCTTTCTCTGATGATCCTTATCTTTTCCTCAGTCAAATCCACCAACTCGGGTGTTAACAGTCTTCTTTCACCTATTTCACTCCAACACAAAGGTGTTCTGCATTGCCTCCCATACAGTGCCTCGAAAGGTGACATCCCAATACTCGACTGGTAACTGTTATTATATGCAAATTCCATCAGAGAAAAGTGTGAATCCCAGTTCCCTTTAAACTGCAGTAGACAAGCCCTCATCATATCCTCCAAAACTTGGATTGTTCTCTCAGACTGACCATCCGTCTGAGGATGAAAGGCTGTACTAAAATGCAATGTAGTGCCAAAAACCTTCTGCAAACTCCGCCAAAACCTGGAGGTAAACCTAGGATATCTGTCCGAAACAATAGACTCTGGAGTCCCATGCAGCCGTATGATCTCATCCACGAATAATTTGGCATACCGACTCATCCGAAAATCTTCTCGCACTGGCAAGAAATGTGCAGACTTCGTAAGTCTATCAACAACTACCCATATCCCATCATGTCCCTTCCGTGTCCTTGGAAGTTTATACACAAAATCCATCGTAATGTGATCCCACTTCCATTCTGGGATAGGTAATGGTTGCAATGCCCCATAGGGTTTCTGCCTCTCCGCTTTCACTTGCTGACATGTCAAACATCTACTCACAAACTCAGCAATTTCTCTTTTCATCCCAGTCCACCAATAGTGTTTCCTTAGGGTATGATACATCTTGGTACCTCCTGGATGCATAGCGTAAGCCAAACTATGAGCCTCATCAAGAATTTCCCTCTTTAGCTCCAGCTCATTCTTTACGCACAACCGTCCATCCTTAACCAATGCTCCATCATCCCTAACCGCATAGTCTTGCCGGTTTCCAACTTCCAACTCTATCCTGATAATGCACAATGTAGGATCCTGGAGTTGAGCCTCAATAATCCGATCAATCAGAACAGGCCTCACATGGAAACTAGCCAACAAAGCCCCCTGGCTATCCATGTCCAGTACAATCCCTGCTCTACGGAACTCTACCAGCAACGGTAAGTAGACTGTATGCAAATGGGCCAAAGAACCCATAGACTTCCTGCTCAAGGCATCTGCCACAACATTGGCTTTTCCTGGGTGGTACTCAATAGTACAATCATAATCCTTTATCAACTCAAGCCACCTTCTCTGCCTCAAATTCAGGTCCTTCTGGGTGAACAAGTACTTTAAACTCTGATGGTCGGTGAAGATCCGACACGTCTCCCCGTATAAATATTGTCTCCATATTTTCAGTGCATACACCACTACAGCTAACTCCAAATCATGTGTGGGGTAATTCATCTCATGGGGTTTAAGTTGTCTGGAAGCATACGCTATCACTTTCCCATTCTGCATCAACACACAGCCAATACCCCGTAATGATGCATCACTATATACCTCAAATCCCCCGTTACCATCTGGAAGGGTTAATACTGGAGCAGAAGTAAACCTTCTCTTTAGCTCCTGAAAGCTCTGCTCACAATCAGCATCCCAGTCAAACTTGACTCCTTTCTTAGTCAACCGAGTCAATGGGCCTGCTATCGTAGAAAATCCTTCTACGAACCGCCGATAATATCCTGCCAAACCCAGAAAACTCCTCACCTCTGTCACTGTCCTCGGTTGTTCCCAGTTTGCCACTGCCTCCACTTTTTAGAGATCTACGCTGATACCCTCAGCCGAAATTACATGACCCAAGAATCCAACTTCGGTCAACCAAAACTGGCATTTACTAAACTTGGCAAACAAATGCTTTTTCCTAAGCATATTCAGCACCAACCTCAAGTGTTTCTCATGTGCCTTGGCACTCCTCGAATACACCAAGATATCGTCGATGAACACAATTACAAATCGATCCAAATACTTTTGGAACACTCTGTTCATCAAATCCATAAACGCTGCCGGGGCATTAGTCAACCTGAAAGGCATCACCAGGAACTCATAATGACCATACCGAGTCCTGAAAGCTCTTTTCTGAACATCCTCTTCCCGGATTCTCAACTGATGGTACCCGGATCGAAGGTCAATTTTTGAAAAATACTTTGCCCCTTTCAGTTTATCAAATAAATCGTCAATCCTTGGCAGAGGATACTTATTTCGCACCGTCACTTTATTTAACTGCCGGTAGTCGATACACAAGCTCAGACTACCATCCTTTTTCCTCAAAAATAATACCGGTGCACCCCATGGTGAAACACTTGGGCGAATAAATCCCATATTCACCAAGTCTTGCAACTGAGTCTTTAACTCTCGCAATTCTGCCGGTGCCATTCTATACGGTACCTGTGAGATAGGTTGAGTACCTGGCAAAAGCTCGATGGTGAACTCAATCTCACGGTGAGGTGGTAATCCTGGAAGATCATCTGGAAACAAATCAGAGAACTCACTCACCATAGGAATATCCTCCACTCTCATTGGAGTATCCCGAGAATCAAACACATGAGCTTAGTAACCTTCACAACCTTTTCTCAACAATCTCTTAGCAGTCAACGCTGATATCACTCCATAGGGTAGTACCCTATGATCTCCCCGAAATGTAAGTTCCGGTAATCCTGGACTCCGAAAAACTACTGTCTTGTCGTAACAGTCTATGGAGGCATGGTGCATGGACAACCAGTCCATCCCCAGATTCACATCAAACTCAAAAATATCTAAGGGAATTAAATCTGTCTCCAAACCATGGCCTTCAACCATCACCGGACAACTGCGAATCACGAGGTTCGCCACTAACATATCCCCGATAGGAGTACTAATACCCATGTCCCAACCAATCGGGGACAATTCTCTATCCGCAAATAGTGTAAAACCCCGAGAAATAAAAGAATGAGTTGCTCCCGGATCTAATAAAACACAAGCATTGCGGTTGAAAATAGATAACGTACCCGTGACCACCTCCGGTGCTACTCGAGCCTCCTGTTGCGTCATGGCAAAAACTCGAGCTGGTGTACCCGAAGATCGACCACGATCCCAATACCTGCCTCTAGCATTGCTGGTCCCACTAGCTCTACCAGCCCCACTGAAATGGGTCTGACTCCCAGTTGCAGTATCAAACATCTGTCCTGTCCTCGGGCTAGGATCAGTCGCACCATGACCCAAGGAACTACTGCCCGGATGACGTTGTGGACAGAATCTCTTGATGTGACCAGTCTCTCCACAGAAATAACAAATGGAATCACTGAAGCCACTAGATCTGCCACCCTGTCTTCTGTTGAACTGCACTGAGGCACCGCTAGATTGTGCATAAGATTGTCGTGCCTGACCAGCTCCGCCACTTCCTGTACTAGATCTCGCATTCCCAGAAGATCCAGAACTATGACTGCCTCTTTTTGATGGTCCCTGACTAGAGGTTCCGGCAGTCCAGTGATCTCGACGTCTCCTGTATCCACTGTACTGCTGTGGAATTGGGAAACCCAAACTCAACTCTACTCGAGCTGTAGCATCAGCGAAAGTCCTCAAGGAAGTGTGATCCATAGACGTAACTGCTGACCGAATCTCACTCCGCAGTCCTCTTTCGAATCTGTGGCACTTGTCTAACTCGGCCGCCACCAAAGTCGGTGCAAAGCGACTCAACGCTTTGAATCTCTGTTCATACTGGGCCACAGTCATGTCTCCTTGCTGTAAATGCAAGAACTCGGCCTCCTTAATATTCCGGTGTGAGCGAGGGTAAAATTGCTCCAAGAAGCGTTCCCGGAAAGTCTGCCAAGTAAGCGTATGGACATTCCAGCCTGACACCTCCAATGAGTGCCACCAGTGGTAAGCAGAATCACCTAGTAAAAATGTAGCCAACAGAACTCTCTCCTCTAGAGGACATCTCATAATCAAAAACACCAGCTCCATGCGAGTAATCCACTCCTCAGCCTCATCAGGACTAGACTCGCCCATAAATATCGTCGCCCCCAATCTCTGGGCTCTCTCGATATCATAGACTTCATGAGAAGCCCTATCCTGGAGTACATAAGCTAAAGTCTGACCCAGCTGTTCCAGTGTCTGCCTCAAATCAGGCTCCACGACAGGTTCAGGGTCATCTCCACCATTCCCCGACCGTTGACGGAACTCTCGTCTCGGAGGCATTATACGCTGAAAAGAAGTTGTAAACCATTAATACCAAAATTTCACCTGTACACTAGATGTACGGTCTACAGGAATTTAACCTAGTGCTCTGATACCAATTGTCAGGACCCGTCCCTAATTTCCACTCGAAACCCGGGAAGAACCCTGATCCCGTCTGACAACCTAAGGAAAGGTTCCCAAATATCCTTCAATCCTTACCAATTATAATAATAATAAATACTTTCACTTGTCAGACAAGGGATTTAAGCACTTCAAATTCCCGTAAGTAAATATCAACCAAAAACAATATAATATCAGAGCGTCTAAGTAGGATCAAGATACAAATTAGATATCCTACTCAAGTACAACTACACAGCGTAGCCGAACGTGCTAATGCCTCTGCCTCGAGATAATGTCTGCGTCAACTCTATTGCCTAAAGGGGGTTTAAACACAAAAGTTGTGAGTGGACAAAAATAATCGTTTATAAATCATTTTCCAAGGAATATTACCTTTTTCCCGCTCCATTTATAAAACTATGCATGCATCACATAACAGTTCATGTTATAAAATCATCATCTTTAAATCACTGGCATTTCATTTTCTCTTTAAAACCACTCAGTATGACTCACACAAAATCCATATAAGGAAAACACATTGTGGTCAAAAGTCTAGTTTGAAAATCATCCTCAAAGGAGTTCAAAATCATTTCATTCAACCTAGACACATAATATCTCAAATCCACTGTTCTCGACACATCCACTAGCCACCAGGGTATCCCTTGGGGTGTGCTAGTCCTGTATCACAACTTCCTGTACTATGCATAGACAGTCTCGCGACCCGACGGAGTCAAAACTCTACAATGCCAGAGTCGGAGCACTCAACAAACTAACGGAGCAAAACTCTCGACGCTAGTCGGAGAATCAATCACCAATTATCTTGGAGGTTCACCGGGTTCACCGCTAATAACGGATCCTCGTCCCGAGTCTTGGCCTCCTTCAAATTAGAGTTTATCTTGGAGGTTCACCGGGTTCACCGCTAATAACGGATCCTCGTCCCGGGTCCTGGCCTCCCTCAAATCAATGTTTATCTTGGAGGTTCACCGGGTTCACCGCTAATAACGGATCCTCATCCCGGGTCCTAGCCTCCATCAAATATAACCAAATCCGATAAACTCATACAACAGGGTCAAAACCCAAATCATTGACTCAATAATTTCCTCGTCAAAACGATATCAAAACTGAGTCCAGAAACCATGATATTTCTCAAATCACACTTTAATCGAAGTAGTGGAAAACATGTGTCTAGTAATCATTTCTAAAATCCAGAAATTCAATGCCACAATACATAACAGTATTTACACAAAGATATTTTGATGCATGCATTTAAGTTTATAAAACCAAAGTCCACTCACAAACCTGTTCAAGCTAATTCAATCCCGTCTTGCTCGTTCCTCTGAGGTTCCCGGAACAATATCGCCTGTCAAAAATAACAATCGGGATTACCGGCTAGTAATAAGACTCTTATATAACAACTTCCTAACCTTGGGAAGTCTACCCTTGCTGTTTCTAGAAAACACAGCCACTTCGGACACTCAAAACGACCTCTAAACGATGTCCGATCAACCTGAAACCTGTACCAACAGATTCAGAACGTCGAAAACTAGTTACCACGCGTCGCAGTGACGTCAGTCTCGGCCCCACGCGCCGCCGGAAGGTCGGTACACGCGCTTACGCGCTCTCACTTGCCGGCCACGTGCCTGCTACAGTGTTCACGCGCCTGGACCGGTCCAACCCAGTTCGGCTCAACCTGACCCGCTCCAACTCGACCCGACCAGTTCACTCAACCCGACTGGTTCAACTCGACCCGACCGGTTCAACTCGACCCTACCGGTCATCGGTGACTCACCGGAGAAGACGACCGGACTGCCGTCGCCATCGCTGGAAGCTATCCGGAGAAGATGACCGGACCGCCACCTCCGCCGCCGTCTGGTTCGCCGGAATCCCCCATTTCCGACCAAAACTCTAAGCTTTATAACTTCCTCAAAACTCAACCGTTTTACACAAATTTTACTTCTAAATATATCTACTCGAACCTAAGAATCCAAATATAACCTTAAAACATCAAACACGTACCTGTATAAGCCGGAAAATCGATCCAAAGATCTGAAACTTCCTTTACTCGGTTCGGCTTCCACCGTGGTCCTCTCCTTCGATGGTTGGTACGGTTGTGATCGTGGGAAGGAGTAGAACACAATTAGTTGATCAAAACGGGAAGTTGAAGCCTTGAAATCAAAGTTGACTTTTGGTTTCTCTTCGGGTAAGTTTTTCGCACGGTTTGGTTCAATGGTTTCGGGTGTGTTTGAGTTTGTCACAGAGAGAGAGAAGGAGATGAAGATGGAATGAAGATGAGGATGAAATGAATCAGATAAGTCTGATTTAGTTAACAAAATATCTCCCCTCCATGGAAAATTACCAAAATGCCCTTACACATTTAGACCCATAACTTCCGTCCACGAACTCCGTTTTCTGCGTGCCGCCTGTCTACGAACTCGTGAGTTCGAGACCTACGCAACGGTACCCAAAACACCACCAAAAGTGTCTCGAAACAAAACTTGATTTCCAAGCCCTTTACCAACCAAGGGTAAAATCGTCATTTTACAAAAATAATTACGTAAACCCAATAATTAAAATTCCGGGTTGTTACAGGACATGTCAGAAGACATGTCACGGGCCTCTGTCTGGCACACCTGTGATGCATCGAGGGCTTGTCTTCTGAGGGACCAGGGACATGTCACGGGACACGTCCTGACATCGATTAGGGCTTCAATCAGGGCAATAGGGACTTCTCAGGGACGCGTCAAAGACGCGCACTTGGCTTGATTTAGCCTTCTGAGGGGCACGTCAGCGACGCACCTTGGCTTGTCTGAGGGCTCAGTTTTTAGGGCTGGGGACATATCTCTTGTATGCGTCAAGGATGCGTCCTAGGCTTGATCTTGGCGTGCCCTGGCAGGAATCAGGACTCGGTTTAGGACATTTTCAGGACCCGAACTTCAACTTGGGACATCTCCTTCATTACAACTCTGAATTGAGCCATTCTTTTTGCATTGTTCTCAAAATTAACATATCTTTCAAAATCTGCACAAGCCTCACAAGATTGATCATTTTCTACTGTGGATGACATGCAATTAGTTAAAAGACAAGTAAAAACGGCTCTAAATGACATCTAAAAGATGTATGAAATAATGACTGAACAAATACTCCCAAACCTATCTTTTGCTAGTCCCTGAGTAAAAAAAAAAAGGAAAACAAAACTAGTTAAATTGAAAAGACTCAATTTTAGTTAAGATAGGACATTTAAACCCCTAGGTGTAGGAGGAGAAGTTTTGTCTCCTGAGGGTTATAGCAGCACGATACCCACAAACGTTCTACTTAGATAACTTCAATGCTAGAAACAATACTTTTAACAAGTTAATAAGAATCAAAGTGAGTAAACATGCTTTGCAGAACTAAAAGGGATGCCATAGCCGTGAGTGTTATGTGTCATGTGTTAGTGCCAAAATTTCAAGTGATCATGTAGAAAAACAACTTCATCAAAGTGCTCCAGAAAGATATCGCCTCGACTCTAATCCACACTGGGAAACTCTCAATTCACACAAGAATCCTAGGCTTTTCACTCTTATCAAGCATATGTTATGGAGTTTATATTATGGAATTCAAGTTTAATCACATATGTTTTACAATGAAAGAACAACACTTTATGGAAATTAGATCTCATGAAAGGAATTGAACTTTTAAGAACATAGATATGCACCTTAATCCTCAGCATGATTATCCATAAGAACAATTAGGTCTTCAATTTAAGTGGCAATGGGGCTAAGCTTAGGCGTTAAGAAAGGAAGGATTGGGATTCAAAGAACCTGAGTTGTGCCAAAGCATGATAAATCACGGCTTGGTCTTGGAATTTCTTATCTGAATCCTTGCTGAAGGCCCACGGCACTTGATGGCTGTCCTTGAGGTCCTTTTGAGTGCATTGGCTCACTTGGATCAATTCAATGTTTCTTTTACTTTCTTTTCTTTTTATTTTCGTTCTTGCTTTTCTCTGTTTTCTTTCTCTCTTTTTTTTCTTTTTGTTTTTTCTGTTCTTTTGCAATGATTTCCTCATTCCTTGTAGAGCTTCTTGTGTAGAGCTTTTCACTCAACTTTCAACATTCTGAACTTTCACCACTTTGACAATGACGCTAACATCTTGGAATTGGGCAGGACTTCTTTTGGTTCCTCATTATCACCATGAATCTCATTTGCAACAACCTTAGCACAAACTTAGGTTATAGGGTTGGCTTGATTGATTGGTCGAGTATTTTGGGGAGGTTATACTTTGGGTGCTGAAAAATAGAGGCTGAATGTTTGGCTTCAAAGGGGCTTAGGGAGCACCCAACAGGGTAGGATAAGGCCTTTAGGAGGTTAAGCACACATAGCCTATATCACTTCTTATGGCAAACCACACATCGAATCAAGAGTATCTATATGATGTTAGTTCTTTAAAATTCAATGCAAGTATGATGTAATGAGATCAATACTTAAGAACAAGATCGAAGAGTATTTAAGAGTACAAACAATGAATAACCCTCAGAAAGAATGGCAATAAGGCTCAAGAATCTCAAAGGGTAGTCTCCACTAATTTTCTAAAGTTCACTCAAATTTAGTTGTTTTGTTTACTTAATCACTTAAACATGGCATTGTGAAGTGCAAGATCTAAACTACTTGACTATGGCATGACTTTTAGTAGAACAAAGATAGTTAACTTAGCATGTGCACCCTTATTAACAAGTTAAAGCACTATCACTAGAGAAACTTAAACTAACTAATCTAACAACTTAAGGCTAAAAACTTAAAATTTTAAATTTTCTGGCCATGAGTACCCCTAAACCTAATTGTTTCTATATGTAAAATTTCAATCCACACCCCCAAACTTAAACTGAACATTTTCCTCAATGTGATAAGTAATAATCATGACAAAACAGAATGAAGGTTCAAAGAGTGTAATATGGCATAAACAATAAAGTAAGAGAGAACGCAAACCAGGGCTAGGTTGCCTCCTAGGAGCGTTTTATTTAACGTCTGGGCAAGACGTGGCTGGCATGTCAAGTGCTTGGTGATTGTTTAAGTGCATGGATTGCTGTGGCTTGCTTTGTTGGCTGCAGTGCCCACTTGGGTGGAGGTGGACCCTTGATGAAAGGCCAAGATTCTTTGGCCGTGAGGGAAAGGTCATGAACACCTATATGTGGTTTCTTCTGAACACCTGCACAGACTAGCTGTCGTCCAAGTTAGCAGAAAGTAAGAACTGAATGGTTTGTCTCTTACCTAGACATGGAGAAGTGAGATGTCCTGGGGGAGGCCCTAATGCAAGCGGAGGAGGCTCCTTATTATGAGGGGCATGTCACATGGCCATGAGTGGGAAGTCCTCAATTGGGGCCGGTTTGCACCGCAGCAGGGAGGGCATGGCATCGAGCATTCTAGTCACTGCACTTACATTGGCATCATAAACTTCTTGAGGACGTATGATGGCCGTGTTAATAGACCCCTTCTTGTTTGAACCTACTATTATGTCTTGCAGCAAATGATCCATTAGTTCAAAGGAAAAATCAACAATGGGTTCAGCAGGGTACTACATGACATCATGGTTGTTGAATGTCCTCATCTTCTCCATCCTCACGACATAAAAATCTGCAGCAATGCAAACATCCCCTATATGCGCACTCACATCCTCAATCACACCCATTAGAATAGTCACAGATGAATCAACTAATCTAATGCATAACTCAGTAGGTTTCCACTTTCCTAAGTTTAAGGATTGAAACACATGGTAGGGCATGATCCTTACTGCAGCCCCTGTATAAAAAAGACAGTGATTAAACCATTTTTCTTTGATGACACAAGCGAGGGAAGGAGGGCCTAGATCCTCAGCCTTGGGTGGCATGCCATCTAGAGCATTGAGAGTGGCTGAATTGATGTCCAGAGTGATGGTTGGTGTAGCTCCACGTTTTCCAGAAACTACATCCTTCAAAATTTTAGCAAAGATTGGCATATGCTTGACGAGTTTGTGGAATGGTAATGTGATTTCAAGCTTTTGCAGCATGCGCTCCATCTCCTTCTCAAACTCCTCCTTCTCCTTGTTTTTGTTTTGAAACATGCGAGGAAAAGGCACAACAACGTCATCCTCTAAATCACAAAGCACTCATTTAGTTTTTTTATGAGTCGAAGGGTTAGATTGAGATTTAGAATGGTCCAGATGGTTAGATTGCTCGTTGGGGCCCAAAACAGTGGCCGTGTCCTCGTGAAATGCTTGAGACTCATTTAAGGCGCGCGGAGGGCCTGTTGTGGACGTGCCATTCGGGAGCTTGGAAAAGCCTGGTATGTGTCCAGATGGTTTGGCACAATTTGGCAGGTCAAAGGCGCGCCTTGAACTAGTCTATGTTCTGTGGCGTTGGGCTGGCTCTGCGGTGAAGGAATTGCCCTTATCTGCGGCATAGTTAAGGGCACTATTTGAGGCGCAGGCTAGCTCTGCGGTAGGCACGGCTCTTTACATATCAGATTGAGGCGCGGCTCGCGGTAGGGCATAGGACTGCGGCATGGTGAAGGGCGCCATCTGGGACAAGGCATAGTGCCAATTCTGCTGTAAGGGGCTAGTCCTGGTCTGCGGCCTGTCATGTGGCACAGATGCGTCCTTGGATGCATCTAGGATCTCTGGTAGGGCAGGTCGAGGCTGGGCTAGGTCTTCCATCAACGGCAGGGAGTTCTTCGGTAGGTTCCAGGACATTGATTGTGGCATGAACGTGCCCAGGGACTCGTTTAGGAACTTGTACAAGGACCCAATTTCAAGTTCAGGTGGGGTCACGGCTAGGCCATCTTCATCATTTTCCTCTCCCTCATGAACATCCTTGCTGGTGGCATACCTACGACCATGAATTTGAGTCCCACTTCTCAGAGTAATGGCAATGACTGTGGGGTTTTGAAATCCCTTGGGATTCACCGTCACTTGGCTTGGCAACTTGCTTTGTTCTCGCTGATTCAATTGAGTGCAAGCTGCCCTAATTAATTTTCCAAGTTAGTGATGGCTCTATCAATCTTAGTCATGAAAGCATTTGTGCTCTGAGCCATGCCATGGACGAGTTCCTCCAAGAACTTGGTTCCACCGTTTTGATGTGGCGGGGGGCCCTGCTGGTTGATTGGAGGAGCCACGTCCTGGTTCTGAAATCCAGGTGGTGGCACGGATTTTTGTGCAGCATGATTGTTGCTCTAGCAAAAGTTTGGATGAATCCTCCACCCCGGATTGTATGTGTTTGAATACGGATCGTTTCGGGGCCTTGGACACTTATTGAAACCTCCAACCATGTTAGCTTCTTTGACCATAGGGCATTCTTGGGAGCTATGTCCCTGAATGGAGCACACATCACATAGTTGCACACCCTTAGCCTTCTCGTTGCACAACATTTTCACCATGGCGATGAGTTGAGCGATGGCGTCATCCTTGTCTCTAGTGTACATGTTGCCACTAGCCTTAGAGGGATTACCTCTGTAGCTAAATTGTTTTTCCCTTTGAGCGATGTTCTCAAAGGTTTCCCGGGCTTCCTCCGCAGTGCTGTCGATTACTCCTTTGGACTGAGAGTTCACCATGTCTCTGTCACTCGTTCGTAATCCACCATAGAACTCGAACATCAAAGGGCTGTCTGGGATGTTGTGGTGGGGACATGCCTGGATCATTTGACTGAACCTCTCCTAGTACTCGTAGAATGGTTCATCTGAGCTTGGCATGGTGCCATGATTTCACACTGAAGCTTGTGTGTCTTCTCCACAGGATAGTACTGAGTGAGGAACTTGGATGCTAAGTCCCTCCAGGACCTAATCGAGGATGGCGCTGTCTTTGAGACTAAAGTGAAAAAGCCTTGGCCTGATTTTAGCTTCTGTCATTCTGTTGATGTGCAATGTGGAGTAGACTTCAACAAATTCTTTGATGTGTAAGTGCGGGTCTTCTCCATGAAGCCCATGGAACTTCGGTAGCCAATGAATGGTGCCAGACTTCAACTCGAAGTTCTCCACCGTGGATTGTGGAAACAAGATGGGAAACTAGTCCTCCATGACATGCGGCGTAGCATGCTCCCGAAGGAGTCTAGGGACTGGGTCGGCAAGGGCACATTCTTCAGCCATACTTTGTGGACTTGGTGGGGGACTTGGCATTGATGAAGCTAGTGAACACGTTGGGGAAGATGGACATGGTGACTTGACGTGCAAGAGGACTTATGGAGATGTAGGAGACACTGGTGAAGGTGGTGACACAAACAAGGACTGCAAGGTGCTTCACCTGGGCTTGAAGGATGACTTCGGTCGTTGAGAATGGCCCTTTAGTTGGTGCTTGATTGATGCAAGTTGTTCCGCAATTAGTCCGCTTGACATATACGTAAAAGATAGAAAAAAAAAACTTCAGTTAATACGATCTAAATTAAATATATACCGTTGAGGGACTAGTCCCCGGCAACAATGCCAAAAAAATTGATAGGAAATAAAGCAAGCAACAATAATAAGGCCTATTCTATCCAGTTATAACTTTGCAAGTATACAAATCGATTTAGACAAGTATAGTGACAAGCAAAGATCGATCCCTCAAAGACTTGTTCAACAGTTTATCCACTTATAATTCAGATTTCTTAACTTAAATAAAAGACTCAAAAATAACAAAAGAAAGCAAAGGCACACACGGCAAGGAGGGGTTTTTGATGATTTTTGGAATTGTAAAATAAAAAAAGTAAGTAAAGATGCAAGTAATTAAAATGCACCAAAGAGAATGATTGGTTTAATTTATTAACTAAAGTGAATCAAGGCTAACTATCCACCACTAACCAATCAACTCTTAACAAGATTTTCAAGATTCAATTACTATGAAACTGCTGAACATGATGCCCATTCAAAGGCCGACTAAGGCCCACTCCACATAACTTATTCTCTCTTACTTAGCATGTTCTAAGCCGAATTAGTACCTAGAACGTCTATCACCTAAGTTAAGATGATGCATGAAGTACAAAGAGAATTTAATGACACCACACTATCTCCAAAAAAGTGATGTGCAGTCCTAGGTTGTCATGAGTTGAATTACAGGTAAGATGTAAGCCACTACTCTTGATGACAAATAATCATAAGAAGATGACCAATCTAACAAGCAATCATTCATCAATAGTTCATGATTACAAGCAGGTCAAACTCATAAACATAAAGATAAATTAAGCACAATAATCACAACTATATCCAGCATTCATAGCAATATAAATCAAGGGCCAAAATCATGTCAAACGAGACTCATGGTTAGGGCTTCAAGTAGCCCTAATTCTATAAAGAACAACTCACGTATAATTGAAAAGTAAAACATAATTGAATTCATGATTAAAATATAACAATGAAAATAAAGTTACAAAAGAGATTATTGAAGATGATGCATGGCAAAGGACGACGCCAAGGCTGTTCCTTCAAGGGCTTCACACACAACTCTCTCTCAAATTGAAAACTGTTTAAAACTACAAACTCTCCCTCAAACTGTTTAAAACTGAAAATAAAAGTGTTTTGCGGCTAGGGTTCTAAGGTCCCCTCTGGCTTTTAGGGTCCTTTAAATAGACCACCTAAACCCCTATAAGTTAGGAGATAACTTGCCTGAATCTAATCAAATAAGGACTTTAAAATGACTTCTTAGTTTAGCAGGGACGCAGCCCTAAGGAATGCTCTTATGCGGCATTCCTTCTCCAATAAGGTTCTAGAACTTCTTGTTTGACAAGGTAGCTTCTGAGAGTCTCTTAGGGTTTTTAGAACATGTAGGAATGGGTTGGGCCAACCCTAGACTCCAATGACACAGCAAGGCAACACTTTGACATCTTTGGGCCTTAAAATAGGGCAAGGCGAGCCATGAACAGGTCCTGGGTATATTCAGCTGGGCCAAACCACTTATTTCCTATCCACATGATGTATCTAACTTGGTTCGAGGCTTTTTCTTGGTCGAAAACTGATAGAAAAATAAAGAGCTCAATTTTGCTCAAATCAAGACACCCGGGAAAGTCTTTTAGGGCAGAACAAGCCATGGACATGTCTTGGCCAGTTCTGGGCGCGCCTTCACATGTTATTAGCTTGGAGATGTGTTGTGAAGTTCAGTTCTGGCTTCTTTCTCGCTTGGTTCCATCAATATCTAGATGATGGCTCATATTGGCTCACCCCGGACTTGTCAAAAGACATGTCACGGGTCTCTGTCTGGCACGCATGTGACGCGTCGAGGGCTTGTCTTATGAGGGATCAGGGACATGTCACGGGACACGACCTGATATGGATTAGGGCTCGAACCAGCACAATAGGGACTTCTTAGGGATTCGTCAAGGACGTGGACTTGGCTCGGTTTAGGCTTCGGAGGGGCACATCAGGGACTCGCCTTGGCGTGTCTGAGGGCTCAGCTTTTAGGGCACATGACATATCTCCAGGACTTGTCAAGGACGCGTCCTGGGCTTGATATTGGTGTGCCCTGGTAGGAACCAGGACTCGGTTTAGGACCTTTTGGGACAACACCTTCATTACAACTCTGAATTGAGCCATTCTTTTTGCATTGTTCTCATAATTAACCTATCTTTCCAAATCTACACAATCCTCACAAGATTGATCATTTTCTAACATGGATGACATGCAATTAGTTAAAATACAAGTAAAAAGGGCTCTAAATGATGTCTAAAAGATATATGAAATAATGACTGAACATAAACCATAAGAAGTGATGTAGGCTGTGTATGTTTGAGCCCTCTAAAAGCCATATATTTCCCTGTGCATGCTCCCTTAACCCACCTTGAAGCCAAACACTTTAAGCCTTTCTTTCATCACCGAAATCAAAACCGAGCCCTAGGTAGTGAAGCCTTCAATCTTGGTCATTCCCTACAGTTTAGTGTTGGAAGAAAAGTATGACAAGAAATGCACACAATCCTTCAAAATTATATCCTATCAAGTGCACTAATCAATAGACAATATAGTGGTACAAGCAAGGGTCGAATCCCACAAGGACTTGACTCAACAATTTAACCAATGAGATAGATTGCTTAGTTAACAAGTAAGGTACTTTAGACACTTACAAACATCAAAGAAAAACACTAAGTAGATATGCTTTGACACTAAAGAAAACACTAAACAAAGACACAGACAAATGGGGGTTTTGAGTTTTGAAAGATGCTGAAAATGTAAAGTAACTTGTAATGCACGCAAAGAGTAAATAAACAAGGGTTTTTAATCAAATTAAAGATAAGTTAAGGCATTTCCTATCCACACCTAACCACAATAGTTTCCAACTTGGTTTGCAAGGTTCAATTATCATGTTTACTTCTTGGTCTAGTGCCCGTGCAAGAGATCTCTTAAGCCCACTCTCACACATTCATTCCTTCTTACTTTATAGGTTTAGTTCTCTTAAGCCACTAAAATTTCTAGTCAATTATGCAATAGTTCTCTTAAGCCACTATAACACAAAAGAAAGCATTAAGTACAAAATGAATTTAATGACACTACACTAACCCTAGGGATTGCACGGAAACACTAGGAATGTCATGGATTTGTTTACAGATTATGTTTGTTATAATCATTGATGCAAATTCATCTGTAAGTTATGCAAGTAAAATGGCCAGCATTAAGAACACAAAATAGTCTTAATGAAAACAGTAAATCAATCTACCAAGGCAAACACAATAATCAAACCAAGCGCCAAAACCAAGTTAAGAATTTGCCATGGCTAGGGCTTCAAGATCAGCCCTAACTTAAAAGAAACTACTCACTACGCATAATGAAAAATAAAAGCATGAATTAAATTGAATAAAGAGTTGACAGATTAAACCCAAATAAGAACCCTCAATGGAAGACTCAAGCACGGCTTCAAGATCCTCCTTTAAGAACACTTCTTGGACTTCAAGAAATCGTGAACAAGCCTCATGAACAATAGCTCTAAACAGTAAGTAAAAAGTGTCGAAATTGTATCTCAAAAATGGCTTGTTGAAAACAAAGGACAAGGCTCCTTTTTTTATAGTGCAAAGCCCAGCATTGTCCTACAAGGATTAGAATTAGAAACTAGTGTCGTGTATTCTAGAATAATTATTACACTTCTAAATGGAAAAATAATCCCTAGAATCTTGGAAAACCAATAGGCACACGGTTGGAAGGTGTGAAATGCCAGTTGGCACTTTGGGCAGCAAGTTGTCTCGGTCAGGACCTAGGGCAGCCCTGAAAGTTGATGGCTTGGCCCTAGGGATGCCTTTGTTGCACCTTGGCGCTTCTTAGCACTTTAATGGCTTCAATATGGAAGATAAGCCCTGAAAATGCCTTAGGGCACGGTCGGATGTCAGAAGGGTAGTTGATGGCCTTGTTTGGCTCTATCGGGTCATGTCAGGGACATGCCCTGGACCTGTCGATATATCGACACCACTGAGGCACTCCTAGAACCTGGATTAAGGCGCAGTTGTGGTTTTGAATTAGGGCGCGCCAGGAACTCAACTTTGGTGTCCTAGGAACGTGTTAGGGACACGTTCTGGGACTTATTTTAGGGCACAGTGAAGGCACGGCTGGTCTGGAACCTTGACTTAGGACTTGGCATCCTGGAGACATGTCTTGGGCTCTTGACGGCATGACGTGGCGTGTCTCTGGGCTCGGTTCTTGGCATGACAAAGGCATGTCATGGCCTTGATCTGCTGGTCCTCAGACACAGTTCTGGGACCCGGATAACACTATCTGCGGTACTTGACCATGGCCCTAAATAGGGCGCATTGACAAATCCTGGGCCACATTTTGAGTATGAAGGACCCGATAAGGAATTTAGGACATATCCTTCACCTTAGCTCCAATTTGAGCCATTTTTTTCTATTATTCTTAGAATTAGGCTATCCTTCTAATTCCTGCACATGTCTCACAAAAGCATCACTTTTCACTATGGATGGCATGAAATTAAGCAAATGATAAGTAAAGGGGCCAAATATGGCATGAAATATGTGTAAGACTTATGACTTAACATTTAGGTTTTGACAAGGTTGTGCCAAATGAAGTTCATGACAAAGAAAGAAAAGAAGAGCCCTAAGTTATTCAAATTCAAAGTCAAGTCGTGGTCCCGCACGGGCCCACAAGGGCACAGCATGGATACGCCAAAGACATGTCACGGCCAAGAGGTGCCCAAGCACATATTTGATGTCAAGGGGAATGTCTTAGACATCCGAAGAGACCAAAGTCCTACCTTGGACAGAAAACTCAAAGTTGTAAGCCATTGCATGATCTCGGCTTAATTTGAAAAAAATATATATATATGAAAAGAAAAAAAAAAAAAACAATGAGTTAATGTCAGGACCCGTCCCGAATTTCCCCTCGAAACCCGGGAAGAACCCTGATCCCGTCTGACAACCTAAGAAAAGGTTTCCAAAATACCCTTCAATCCTTACAAAATATAATAACAATAAATACTTCCACTTATCAGACAAGGGATTCAAGCACTCAATAATTCCCGTAATTAATGATCAATCAAATACAATATAATATCAGAGCGTCTAAGTAGGATCAAGAGTAAAATTTAGATATCCTACTCAAATATAATTACACAGCGCAGTCGAAGTACTAATGCCTCTGCCTCGAGATCAGTGTTCGTGTCAACTCTACTCAACTGCCTGAAGGGGGTTTAAACACAAAAGTTGTGAATGTACAAAAATAATCATTTATAAATTCCTTTTCGAGAAAATACGTTTCTTCCCCTCCATTTATAAAATCATGCATGCATAACATAAAATAATTTATCATACTAAAACATCATATGTAAATCACCAAAAATTCTCATTTCTCTTTAAAACCACATAGTTGGACTCACATAAAATCTGTATAATAAAAATACCTCGTGATCCACAATTTGGTTTGAAAACTCTCTTCAAAGGAATTTTAAATCATTTAATTTAATCTGGACACAAAATATCTCAAATTCAAATCATTTCGTTCAATCCGACACATAATATCTCAAATTCACTGTTCCCGACATATCCACAACACACCAGGGTATCCCTTGAGATGTGTTAAAATCTGTACAACTCTGTGTACCATCTGTACTATTTGTATAATCTGTACTATGCATAGACAGTCTCGCGACCCGGCGGAGCAAGGCCCCTCAACACCTAAGGTCCGAACCCTCAACAACCGGTAGAGCAAGGCCCCTCAACACCAGTCAGAGCAACAATAACCATCGGGACGGGAACTAGTGAATCAAATCCATACTTCGAAATCTTTGTTTCGCGGCCTAAGCCAAATTCCTTGAAATACCATTTTATGGCCAAAATCGGTAAAATCACAATTATGAGTCTAAACCCAAATCACATACTCAAATAGTTACCACGTCAAAACGATATCAAAATCGAGTACAAAAACCAGGCCATTTCTCAAAACATACTTTCACTAAAATATTGTAAAACATGTGTCCAACATCATTTCTAAAATCCAGAAATTCATTGCACCCATACATAACAGTATCTAAATCAAAGATACATTTATGCATGCATTATAGTTTATAAATCAAAGTCCACTCACAAACCTGTTCAAGCAAGCTCAATCCCGAACTGTACGCTCCCCTGAAGTTCCTGGAGCAGTATCGCCTGTCCAAATTAATAATCGGGATTACCAGCTAATAATAAGAACCTTAAATATACACCCCCTAAACCCCGAGAGTCTAACTATGCTGGCCTAGAAAACGCAGCAACTTTAAAACGTCCGAAACAACCCCTAAACGATGTCTGATCGACTCAAAACCTGCGCCAACAGGTCCGAAACGTCAAAAACTACTTGTCATGCGCCACCGTGACCTCAGACTCGGCCCCACGCGCCGCCAAGCGCCGACGGAAGGTCGGTACACGCGCCCACGTGCCCTCACGCGCCGGCCACACGCCTGCTACAGTGTTCACGCGCCTGGACCGGTCCAACCCGGTCCAGCTCAACCTAACCCGATCAAACTCGACCCGACCGGTTCAACTCGACCCGACCGGTTCACTCAACCCGACCGGTTCAACTCGACCCGACCGGTCATCGATAACTCACCGGAGAAGACAACCGGACTGTAGTCATCGTCGCCGGAAGCTGGCTGGAGAAGATGACCGGACCGCCACCTCCGCCGCCGTCTGGTTCGCCGGAATCCTTCATTTCCGACCGAAACTCCAAGCTTTACAACTTCCTCAAAACTCAACCGTTTTACACAAATTTTAAGTCTAAATCTATCTACTCGAACCCAGGAATCCAAATATAACCTTAAAACATCAAACACGTACATGTGTAAGCTGAAAAATCGATCGGAAGGTCCGAAACTTCCTATCCTCGGTTCGGCTTCCACCGTGGTCCTCTCCTTCGATGGTTGGTACGGTTGTGATCGTGGGAATGAGTAGAATACGATTAGTTGATCAAAACGGGAAGCTAAAGCCTTGAAATCAAAGTTGACTTTATGGTTTTCCTTCGGTGAGTTTTCGCACGGGTTGGGTTCGAAGTGGTTTTGTGTTTGTTTGTCCCAGAGAAAAATGAGTGAGATGATAAGGATGAAATGAAAATGGATCAGATTACACTGATTTGGGGGTTAAAAACATCTACCCCAAGTCAAAAATTACCAAAATGCCCTTGCACATCTAGACCCATAACTTTCGTCCACGAACTCCGTTTTTCGCGTGCCGCCTGTCTACGAACTCGTGAGTTCGAGACCTACGCAACGGTATCCAAAACACCACCAAGAGTGTCTCGAAACAAATTTGACTTCCATGCCCTTTACCGACCAAGGGTAAAATCGTCATTTTACATAAATAATTTACTTAAATCCAATAATTGAAATTCCGGGTTGTTACAATCTACCCCCCTTAAGAAATTTCGTCCTCGAAATTCATTCCTAACCATGGAACAAATGAGGATATTGTGCCCGCATTAGTTCCTCGGTTTCCCACGTGGCTTCCTCCACGTTATGATTCCTCCACAACACTTTAACTAGAGGAATAGTCTTTCTGCGAAGCACCTTTTCCTTCCAATCCAGAATTTGCACTAGTTGCTCCTCAAACGTCAAATCGTCTTTCAGCTCAAGTGGTTGCTTTTCCAACACATGAGACTCATCAAACAGATATTTCCGGAGCAAAGATACATGAAAGACATCATGAACTCTGGATAATTCCGAGGGTAAAGAAATACGATATGCCACTGGTCCTATCCTCTCCAAAATCTCATACGGACCAATGTAGCGAGGACTTAGTTTTCCTCGTCTACCAAAACGTACCACTCCCTTCCATGGAGATAGTTTCAAGAACACCCAATCACCTACCTCAAACTCAAGGTCTCTGGTTCGATGGTCTGCATAGCTCTTCTGGCGATCCTGGGCTATTTTCAACCTTTCTCTGATGATCCTTATCTTTTCCTCAGTCGTATCAACCAACTCTGGTGTTAACAGTTTCCTTTCACCCACTTCGTTCCAGCATAACGGTGTCCTGCACTGCCTCCCATACAGTGCCTCGAAAGGAGACATCCCAATACTCGACTAATAACTATTATTATAAGCAAATTCCATCAGAGCCAGGTGTGAATCCCAGTTACATTTAAACTGTAGTACACAAGCTCTCATCATATCCTCCAAAACCTGGATTGTCTTCTCAGACTGACCATCCGTCTGAGGATGAAAAGCTGTACTAAAATGCAAGGTAGTGCCAAAAGCCTTCTGCAAACTCCGCCAAAACCTGGAGGTAAATCTAGGATCCCTGTCCGAAACTATGGACTCTGGAGTCCCATGTAGCCGTATGATCTCATCAATGAACAATTTGGTATACCGACTCATTCGAAAATCTTCCCGCACTGGCAAGAAATGTGCAGACTTCGTGAGTCTATCAACAATTACCCATATCCCATCATGTCCCTTCTGTGTCCTTGGAAGTTTATACACAAAATCCATCGTAATGTGATCCCACTTCCATTCCGGAATAGGTAATGGTTGAAGTGCCCCATATGGTTTCTGCCTCTCTGCTTTCACTTGCTGACACGTCAGGCATCTACTCACAAACTCAACAATTTTCCTTTTCATCCCAGTCCACCAATAGTATTTCCTTAGGGTATGATACATCTTGGTACCTCCTGGATGCATAGCGTAAGCCGAACTATGAGCCTCATCAAGAATTTCCCTTTTTAGTTCCAGCTCATTCGGTACGCATAATCGGCCATCCCTAACCAAGGCTCCATCATCCCTAAGCGCATAGTCCTGCCTGTTTCCACCCTCCAACTCCATCCTGATAATGCACAATGTAGGATCCTGGAGTTGAGCCTTAATAATCCGATCAATCAGAACAGGCCTCACATGGAAACTAGCCAATAAAGCCCCCTGGCTATCCATGTCCAGTACTATCCCTGCTCTACGGAACTCTACCAGTAATGGTAGGTAGACTGTATGCAAATGGGCCAAAGAATCCATGGATTTCCTGCTTAAGGCATCCGCCACAACATTGGCTTTCCCTGGATGGTACTCTATAGTACAATCATAATCCTTTATTAGCTCAAGCCATCTTCTCTGCCTCAGATTCAGGTCCTTTTGGGTGAACAAGTACTTTAAACTCTTATGGTCGGTGAAGATCCGACACGTCTCCCCGTACAAATAATGTCGCCAGATTTTCAATGCATGCACCACTGCAGCTAACTCCAAATCATGTGTGGGGTAATTCAACTCATGGGGTTTAAGTTGTCTAGAAGCATACGCTATCACCTTTCCATGCTGCATCAACACACAGCCTATACCCTGCAATGAGGCATCACTATACACCTCGAATCCCCCAGTATCATCAGGAAGGGTCAATACTGGAGCAGAAGTCAATCTCCTCTTCAGCTCCTGAAATCCCTGTTCACATTCAGCTCCCCAGTCAAACTTGACTCCTTTCCTCGTCAACCGAGTTAACGGCACTACTATCGTAGAAAATCCTTCTACAAACCGTCTATAATATCCTGCCAAACCCAGAAAACTCCTCACCTCTGTCACTGTCCTCGGTTGCTCCCAGTTTGCCACTGCCTCAACCTTTTGGGGATCTACGCTGATACCCTCAGCCGAAATCACATGACCTAAGAATCCAACTTCGGTCAACCAAAACTGGCATTTACTGAACTTGGCAAACAAATGCTTTTTCCTAAGCATATTCAGCACCAACCTTAAGTGTTTCTCATGTGCCTTAGCACTCCCCGAATACACCAAGATGTCATCGATGAACACAATCACAAACCGATCCAAATACTTTTGAAACACCATGTTCATCAAATCCATGAATGCTGCTGGGGCATTAGTCAACCCGAAAGGCATCACCAGGAACTCATAATGATCATAACGAGTCCTGAAAGTTGTTTTCTCAACATCCCCTTCTCTGATCCTCAACTGATGGTACCCTGATCGAAGGTCAATTTTCGAAAAATATCTTGCCCCCTTAAGTTGATCAAACAAATCATCTATCCTTGGCAAAGGATACTTATTCCGCACCGTAGCCCTGTTTAGCTTCCGGTAGTCGATACACAATCTCAGACCACCATTATTTTTCCTCACAAATAACACTGGTGCACCCCAAGGTGAAACACTTGGGTGAATAAATCCCATATTTACCAAATCCTGCAACTGAGTCTTCAATTCTCGCAATTCTGCCGGTGCCATACTATACGGTGCCTGTGAGATAGGTTGAGTACCTGGTAAAAGCTCTATGGTGAACTCAATCTCCCGGTGAGGTGGCAATCCCGGAAGATCATCTGGAAACACATCAGAGAACTCACTCACCACTGGAATATCCTCCACTCTCATCGGAGTATCCCGAGAATCAAACACATGAGCCAAATAACCCTCACAACCTTTCCTCAGCAATTTCTCAGCGGTTAAAGCTGATATCACTCCACAGGGTAGTACCCTACGATCTCCCCTGAATGTAAGTTCCGGTAAACCTAGACTCCGGAAATCCACTCTCTTGTCATAACAATCAATAGAGGCATGGTGCATAGTTAACCAATCCATCCCCAGAATCACATCAAAATCAAAAATATCTAAGGTGATTAAATCTGCCTCTAATGCATGACCTTCCACTAACACTAGACAACTACGAATCACGAGATTCGCCACTAACATATTCCTAGTAGGAGTACTAATACACATGTCCCAACCAATCGGAGACAATTCTCTACATCCTCTGGGCTAGACTCGCCCATAAATATTATAGCCCCTAATCTCTGGGCTCTCTCAATGTCTGAACCTTCAGTAGCAGTCCTACTCTGAAGTACAGAAGTCAACGTGTGACCCAATTGTTCCAGTGTTTGCCTCATCTCAGGCTCCACTGCAGGTTCAGGTGTGTCCCCAATATTTTCCGACTGTTGACGGAACTCGCGTCTCGGAGGCATTACGCTGAAAAGAACTATAACTCATCAATACCAAAATAATTGTACACGTAGTGTACAGTCTACAGGAATTTAACCTAGTGCTCTGATACCAATTGTCAGGACCCGTCCCGAATTTCCCCTCGAAACCCGGGAAGAACCCTGATCCCGTCTGACAACCTAAGAAAAGGTTTCCAAAATACCCTTCAATCCTTACAAAATATAATAACAATAAATACTTCCTCTTGTCAGACAAGGGATTCAAGCATTCAATAATTCCCGTAATTAATGATCAATCAAATACAATATAATATCATAGCGTCTAAGTAGGATCAAGAGTAAAATTTAGATATCCTACTCAAATATAATTACACAGCGCAGTCGAAGTACTAATGCCTCTGCCTCGAGATCAGTGTTCGCGTCAACTCTACTCAACTACGTGAAGGGGGTTTAAACACAAAAGTTGTGAGTGGACAAAAATAATCATTTATAAATTCCTTTTCGAGAAAATACGTTTATTCCCCTCCATTTATAAAATCATGCATGCATAACATAAAACAATTTATCATACTAAAACATCATATGTAAATCACCAAAAATTCTCATTTCTCTTTAAAACCACATAGTTGGACTCACATAAAATCTGTATAATAAAAATACCTCGTGATCCACAATTTGGTTTGAAAACTCTCTTCAAAAGAGTTTTAAATCATTTAATTTAATCTGGACACAAAATATCTCAAATTCAAATCATTTCGTTCAATCCGACACATAATATCTCAAATTAACTGTTCCCGACATATCCACAACACACCAGGGTATCCCTTGAGATGTGTTAAAATCTGTACAACTCTGTGTACCATCTGTACTATCTGTACTATGCATAGACAGTCTCGCAACCCGGCGGAGCAAGGCCCCTCAACACCTAAGGTCCAAACCCTCAACAACCGGTAGAGCAAGGCCCCTCAACACCAGTCAGAGCAACAATAACCATCGGGACGAGAACCAGTGAATCAAATCCATACTTCGAAATCTTTGTTTCGCGGCCTAAGCCAAATTCCTTGAAATACCATTTTATGGCCAAAATCGGTAAAATCACAATTATGAGTCTAAACCCAAATCACATACTCAAATAGTTACCACGTCAAAACGATATCAAAATCAAGTACAAAAACCAGGCCATTTCTCAAAACATACTTTCACTGAAATATTGTAAAACATGTGTACAGCATCATTTCTAAAATCCAGAAATGCATTGCACCCATACATAACAGTATCTAAATCAAAGATACATTTATGCATGCATTACAGTTTATAAATCAAAGTCCACTCACAAACCTGTTCAAGCAAGCTCAATCCCGAACTGTACGCTCCCCTGAAGTTCCTGGAGCAGTATCGCCTGTTCAAATTAATAATCGGGATTACCAGCTAATAATAAGAACCTTAAATATAAACCCCCTAAACCCCGGGAGTCTAACTATGCTGGCCTAGAAAACGCAGCAACTTTAAAACGTCCGAAACAACCCCTAAACGATGTCCGATCGACTCAAAACCTGCGCCAACAGGTCCAAAACGTCAAAAACTACTTGTCACGTGACACCGTGACCTCAGACTCGGCCCCACGCACCGCCACGTGCCGACGGAAGGTCGGCACACGCGCCCTCACGCGCCGGCCACGCACCTGCTACAGTGTTCACGCGCCTGGACCGGTCCAACCCGGTCCAGCTCAACCTGACCCGGTCTAACTCGACCCGACCGGTTCACTCAACCCGATCGGTTCAACTCGACCCGACCGGTCACCGGTAACTCACCGGAGAAGACGACCGGACTGTCGTTGCCGTCGCCGGAAGCTGGCCGGAGAAGATGACCGGACCGCCACCTCCGCCGCCGTCTGGTTCGCCGGAATCCGTCATTTCCGACCGAAACTCCAAGCTTTACAACTTCCTCAAAAATCAACCGTTTTACACAAATTTTAAGTCTAAATCTATCTACTCGAACCCAGGAATCCAAATATAACCTTAAAACATCAAACACGTACATGTGTAAGCCGAAAAATCGATCGGAAGGTCCGAAACTTCCTATCCTCGGTTCGGCTTCCACCGTGGTCCTCTCCTTCGATGGTTGGTACGGTTGTGATCGTGGGAAGGAGTAGAATACGATTAGTTGATCAAAACGGGAAGCTAAAGCCTTGAAATCAAAGTTGACTTTATGGTTTTCCTTCGGTGAGTTTTCGCACGGGTTGGGTTCGAAGTGGTTTTGTGTTTGTTTGTCCCAGAGAAAAATGAGTGAGATGATAAGGATGAAATGAAGATGGATCAGATTACACTGATTTGGGGGTTAAAAATATCTACCCCAAGTCAAAAATTACCAAAATGCCCTTGCACATCTAGACCCATAACTTTCGTCCACGAACTCCGTTTTTCACGTGCCGCCTGTCTACGAACTCGTGAGTTCGAGACCTACGCAACGGTATGCAAAACACCACCAAAAGTGTCTCGAAACAAAATTTGACTTCCATGCCCTTTACCGACCAAGGGTAAAATCGTCATTTTACATAAATAATTTACTTAAATCCAATAATTGAAATTCCGGGTTGTTACAGTTAAGCCAAGTGAGCCAATGCGAATAAGAGTCATAGATCATCATCATTCAAAGAAATCAAGCTTCAAAGTTCATGAAGCCATTGAAAGCACCAAGTCTTGTCATGGGTCCTATGAAGTTCAAGAAGAAGATCAAGTTCCAAGTCATGCTACTTCATGCCTTGCTCCAATCTAAGCTTTTGAATCCCATGACTTTTTCTTATCACCCATTAAGCCTAGCCTCATTACAACCTTTGAATGAAGACCTAACTGATCTTATGGGAAGTCTTGCTTGGAGTTATGGTATGTCTCTACGTTCTTAAATTTCAATTGCTTCATGAGATCCATTTTCAGAAATTGCCTTTCTTTCATACTATTTCATATGTGATTATATTTGATTACATGACATAAACTCATCACATATGCTTGCAAAGAGTGGAAACCTTAGGGTTCATGAGAGAAATTTACAGTTGCCTATTGAGGTTAGAGTCGAGGCGAAATCTTTCTAAGGCATTTGAACTTTGTTGTTTTTGGACTAATCTTGAAGTAAAGGGCATTCACACTTAACACATGGTACTTACTTGAAATTGACATATCTTTAGTTTGGCATAACATGATCTATTTGCTTTCTTCCTTATTAATTTGTTAAGTATTTTGTTTAGTGTTTTTAGTTGTTAAATAAAAGGAGATAAAACTCCTCCAACTAGGTGAACCTAGGGGTTTAAATGTTCTATCCTTAATTAAGTTTGAGTCTTTTAGTTTTGTTTTTATTCTTTGTTTTGCTCGAGGACTAACAAAAGCTAGGTTTGGGGGTATTTGTTAAGTCATAAATCTTACACATATTTCATGTCATATTTGGCCCCTTCACTTGTCTTTTGTTTGAATTCATGTCATCCATAGTAGAAAATGATGTTTTTGTGAGACATGTGTAGAGATTGGAAAGATAGCTTAATTCTAGGAATACTAGATAAAGAATGGCTCAAATTGGAGTTGAGATGAAGGCAATGTCCTCAAACCCATATTGGGTCCTACATTGCCCAAACCGAGCCCATGCAAGGTCAAGGGCATGTCAAGGTTCCCTATTTAGGACAAAGAGCAAGTACCGCAAATCTGGCAAGAACCGAGTATAGGACATGTCTTTGACATGTCTCGAAGATGTCCCAAAGTCGTTTCCTTGACACGTCCCAAGACAACTCATCCAAGCCTCTGATGTGCCTAAAATATGGCCAAGACTACGCCTAAAATTATGTCGATATTTCTCAACAGATTAGGGCTAGGCGCAGGGCATGTCCCGTTTGTGCCAAATGAAGACATCAACCAGCCTACATCCATCTGATCGAGCCCTGAAGTTTTTTCAGACCTCTTGGTCCATATTGAAGCCAAAAACATGCCAAGGCGTGGCAAGGCACTCCTAAGACATCCCAGGGCGCGTTCCACCGACTTTCAAGGCCTGATCTAGGACCCTGCCCGAGGTAGCTGGCTGCTCAAGTGCCAACTTGCATTCCCACCGACCATCTCGTGTTCCCATTGGTTTTCCATGTTTTTATGGTTTAATTATCCATTCAGCAATGTAATAGAAGTTCTAGAACTCACTAGTCTAGGTTCCTATTTCGAATTCTTGTAGGACAAGGCTTGGCCCTTCACTCTAAAAGGGGGCCTTTTCCATCGTTTTAGAGACATCTTTTACACCACTTTTTACATACTTTTCAGATGCACTTTTATATTCTTTTTAAGAGCTTTCTTCGTGAGGCTTGTTGACAAAGTCCAAGATTTGTTCTTGAAGGATCACTTGAAGTCGTGCTTGAAGTTGTCCTTAGGAGTACTTTTTGGGTTTAATCTTTCAACTCTTTCTTTGATACAATTTATGTTTATGTTTTACATTATGCGTAGTGAGTAGTTTCTTTTAAGTTAGGGCTGATCTTGAAGCCCTAGTCATGGCAACTTCTTAACTTGATTTTGGCGCTTGGTTTGGTTATTGAGGTTGCTTTGGTGTGTTGAATTACTACTTAAACTGATATTCTTTTATGTTATTAGAATTGATCACTTTAATTGCATAATTTATATATGACTTGTATCAAGAGATTACATTAAGCAACGACCATGTAATTTGACTCATGACATTCCTAGATTGCACGACACGTTCTAGGGTTAGTGTAGTGACTCAGATTTCCTTTCGTACTTAATGCGTCCTTTTTATCCCAATTGGATTGAAAGTAAATGTACACATACATGCATTTAACATAGAAACTAAGAAGGAGATAAAATGTGTGATTAATCCTTGACCGGATTGTTGCATGAGCACTAGGCCAAATAGCAAACATGATAATTGAACCTTGCAAACCAAGTTGGAAACCGTTGTGGTTCAGTGTGGATAGAGACTGCCTTAACTTGTCCTTTAAATGGTTAAAACCTTTATTTGTTTATTTACCGTTTCCTTGCATTACAAGTTTCTTTATTTCAAAGCATCCTTGGTCACAGAGGCAGCATTGCAGGCATAGAACAGGTTTCATGTGGTTTCTGTCACTTCCTTTGCCAAATTCACAGCAGACTTCTCTGCACAATCCATGGCAATATGCCCAAATTTGTTGCAATTATAACACTTAAGTTTTCCCTTGAACCAACACTCACCATAGTGTAGCGTATCACACACTTTGCATGCATTCTTAGTACCACTACTCTCAGCCTTGTTAGAGTTTGTGTTATGATTGTAACTACATTTTCCAGCACCATTAGACTTTTGGTTCCAGTTCTTATTTCCCTTATAGGGTTTCTTGAACTTACCTTCTCCACTGCCCTGTTTAGGATTTACAGATAGGCTAGCAAATGCATTTTCAACAACACCATCTGTGTGTATTTCAATTCTTTGATCAAAAGCTCTAATGGATGCAACTACATTCTCAACACTCTATATCTCTATTTTCTTCAATAATAGATACTATAGGATCGTAAGGCTTAGTCAAACTTATCAAAAGCTTTTGAGCTAACCACTTTTCTGAAATGTCCTCTCCATATGCTCTCATTTGATTCACAACACCATAGAGTCTAGACATGTATACAGACAAGGACTCATCTTCTTTCATTCTTGTGTATTCAAAATCACGTCTAAGAGATTGAAGTTTGACAGCTCTCACATTCGAATCACCTCTGTATTCACGTTTCAGGAGATCCTAGGCAGCTTTGGAGGTTTTCTCATTCTGGATCCTGGGGAAAATGTCATCAGCCACTGCATTTTGAAGTATACCAAGAGCCTTGGCATCTCTGACCAAATACAGATGAGCATGTTGAATCTCCATAGCTTCTGCACCTTCTCTTCTGATCACTGTCTCAGGTACTCCCTCATCCACCAACTTCCATAAGTCATAAGCCTTTAGAATAGTCTTCATTTTAACACACCATAAATCATATATTGCTCCTCTGAAAATCGATGCTCTCAGCTCTCCTCCAACTCCAGCCATGTTAGACCAGATCTCAGCAGCAATGTGAGCTACTCAACACAATCAAACGCCCCAGATGATGATCTTAGAGCTCTGACACCATGTTAGTAATCAGACTCTTGAAGCTCGGATGCAGAACTTCAATGGCAACAACTTAGGTAAATCTTCCTAACTCAAAACTTTGTAGCTGAAACCAATTGAATCAGGGTTAGCCTGTGATTTTTTTACTTTACTTCTTTCTTCTCTTTGCAATTAGGATTGAATTCAATGATTGAATCTGAGTGGTGATCACTATGATGATAAATGCACTTCAAGTGTTTGATGAAATGCTTGCCTAATTTTCTGATAAATTTCTCAGCTATGACTGAGTTAATTTCATTCAATTGATTCTAGATCAATTACAATAGCACTCACATGCATTCTCACTCTCAATTATGTTAGATGAATGACACTATGATATCAATCAAGTCCAATTACAGGCCGCCACATGGTCAAGCCGTTTTACACTCTGCTTGCTACTTAAGCAAAGAACACACACACACACACACTGTGCTAGCTCACAATCTGTTTTAGCTTTTATAGCTCACTGAATACACACACACACATTCTTGATCCACCTCACGACCTTGTAGGAGTCCAGCTAGGATGCTTAGTCACCAATATATCTTATGTGAATGCCCTTGCTTCTGGGTCGATTATGGCCTTAGGTCCATTCATCCTTTCTAGTGTGACATTGTCACCAAGCACATGGTACCGAACATTTCCGGCCTATAGTGGATGTTCCAAATCTGGCTCTCGGCCTACTTCCGTTTTCTTCGCTAAGATATGAGGGGTGATGATAGTAGTGACTATGGTGGTGAAGCAGTGGGGACGACGGTGATGATGATAGTGATGTTGTAGTGGTGGCAGCGATGTAGATGTCAGGGGTGGAGGTGGTGGTGTGGTGAG
Organism: Oemleria cerasiformis; assembly: GCA_037349345.1. Classification (NCBI taxonomy): domain Eukaryota; kingdom Viridiplantae; phylum Streptophyta; class Magnoliopsida; order Rosales; family Rosaceae; genus Oemleria; species Oemleria cerasiformis. The sequence continues at coordinate 207,102 of JAZGTL010000101.1, read as the reverse complement.
ATAGTCAAATTAATGAAATGGTAAAAGTATGAGCGGCGGTGATGATGTATGATCAGTCGTTATTTATGCATCATTTTGAGGTCTTTATATGCCTCTCTTACATGTCTTTTGAATGATTTCGTGCCATCAATAGTAGAAAATGATCAATCTTGTGAGACTTGTGCAGAGTTAGAAAGATAGGAAAAATCTGGAAATAACGCAAAAAGAATGACTCAAATCGGAGTCCAGATGAAGGAGATGTCCTCATTTCAATATCAGGTCCTGAACGGAGTCCTGAGTGCGCCAGTGCGCCAGTGCGCCAGTGCGCCAGTGCGCCTATTTTGGGCCACTGGCCAAGTACCTCATATCAGGCCCTCCGGGTCCCGAACTTGTGTTTCATGACATCAAGGTCAAGTCCTAGAAGTGCCAAGGTCGCGCCAAGGCAGGTCGAGGACATGTCCCAAGAACTCCCATCCGAGCCCAGAAGTGCGCCCAAGCCGGGGTCCCTGTTCCGCCAGCGGTGGATCAGAGGTTCTCCCTCTGCGCCAAGCCTGACAACATTTGCGCCAAGCCTGAACGACTATGCGCTTCTATTATACTCCTAACGTACTTCAAAAGCGCGGTCCCAGATCCTGATTACGAAGACAGTCAAAAATCCAAGTTTGGCCAGCTTGCGTTCCCACTTGCCAGCTTGCATTCACACTTCCGGCCATGCTCTGATTGGTTCGAATAGATTTTAAAAAACTTTATAATTAATTAAAAGTAAAATAACTTTCCCTATTCCTATAGGACATGGTTTTACCAATCTGTATAGAACAAGATTATACCAATCCTTATAGAACAAGGTTTTCCCTTTGTCTATAAAAGGGAGCCTTTGTTCAGTGTTTTGGGGGGGAGATAATTAGCTAGGGACGTTTTTGTTTTCTGGAAAATTAGGGACCATATTTTCGGAGATAATCTTTCACATAGATTATTGGACGTGGAGCTTGGAGAAGAAGGCCCTGCCGTGTCTTCTGCTGCATCTGTTCTTAACAATCTCTTCTGTACCCTTATTTTCATTATTGCAATTTACTTATGGATTCAATTATACTTGTGTTTATTTCAGTTATGTGTGAGTAGTCATTAGGATTAGGGCTGCTTGAAGCCCTAGCCATGTTAGCTTATTGATTGAATTTCTGGCTCTTGATTATGATTGCTATGCATGCTGAATAAGTTGGATTACTATGCTTAATGAACTTAATTTATGCCTATAAGATTAGCTACCTTGTTTGCATATAATTATAGATGTAATTGCTTGAGTGACCGTCATATCATCTTGTGATTTGGAGCATCGAAAGTATTCGTACTTGTAATCTTAACTCATGACGACCTAGGATTGCATGCCACTTTGCTAGGCTAATGTGGTGTCATTAAATTCTCTTTAAACTTCATGCATCATCTTAAAAGGTAGGTGATAGACGTTCTAGGCATGTGCCCTGTTTAGAACATGCTAAGTAAGAGGGAATAAGATGTGTCTAGTGAACCAACGCCAGGTCCTAGGCACGGGCACCTAATTCAGAAAATGCGTAGTAATTAGGTCAAGGAAATTTGGTTAAGAGCTATAATTGGTTAGAGTGGATAGTAAGCCTTAATTCGCCTTAGTTAACAACCTCTCATTCTTGCATTGTTATTTTCTGCACTTTGATTTACTTGTCTTTAAATTTCAGTTATCACATCATAAACACCCCTCTTGCGTGTGTGTGTGTGTGTGTTTTTATTTAAGTTAACAAATCTGAACTAAATTGGTCATAACGTTGATACAAGTCCTCGAGGGATCGACTCTTGCTGTGCTACTATACTATACTTATCGATTTGTGCACTTGCAAGGATTTTATAACTGTTAGAATTAAATTGCATATTTCTTGCTCTTTAAATCTACCAACAAGTTTTTGGCGCCGCTGCCGGGGACTTGTCCCTCAACGGTGCCCATTCAAGTTTAGATTTGTAACTTAGTTTTTTTTTCTTTTTTGTTAGGTACCCGTGTATGTCATTCCAAGGTTCAGTGCACGGGTCATCAAGTGGACCATCATCGCAAGCATCTTCAGTCCACGGCTCCCCGCCACCAAGCCCAAGGAGGATGGCGGACCACAGAGAAGAGCAGGGCCTGGAACGTGGCCTAGTACCGCAAGCCCCATGGCGCCTTAAGGATTTTGCCATGCCCCATGTCTCGGAGGATCAATTTCCAATTGTTTTTCCCGAGTCAACAGTGGCAAACCTCGAATTAAAGTCGGGGACAATTCACATGCTGCCTACATTCCACGGCCTTGCTGGCGAGGACCCGCACTTTCATATCAAGGAATTTGTTGAGGTTTGTTCAACACTGCGCATCAATGGTATGACAGAATCGGAAATCCGCCTGCGGCTCTTTCACTTCAGTCTCAAGGATCGCGCCAAGACATGGTTTCATTCATTGGCGCCAGCTTCCATTCACTCTTGGAGGGACTTGACGTCCAAATTCTTAACACAGTACTTTCCCGTGGAAAAGACAAATGTGTTAAAGTCCAAGATCATGAACCCACGGCAAGACATGGAGGAGTCTTTCTACGAGTTTTGGGAGCGGTTCAATCAGATGTTACGGGCGTGCCCCCACCACCATATTGATGCCCATCATCTTATGCTATACTTCTATGGAGGCTTGAAAACTAGCGATCGGACAATGGTGCATTCTCAATCCCAAGGGATTCTAGAAGGCACAGCCGAGGAAGCAAGGACCGCCTTTGAGAACATTGCTCAAAGGGAAAAACAGTTCAGCTACAGGGGTCCCTCCTCTAGAGCTACGGGTGATGCATCCGCCAAATACAAAGATGACGCCATTGCTCAGCTCACGGCAATGGTAAAACAATTGTGTAGCGAGAACGCCAAAGGAGTTCACATCTGCGAGGTATGTTCAATTCAGGGCCACACATCCCAGGACTGCCCGGTTGTGGAAGAGGCCAACTTTGCTGGAGGGTTCAATAGCAATTCTCGACCCCGGAATGACCCATATTCCAACACTTACAATCCGGGGTGGAGAAATCATCCTAATTTCCGTTGGAGCAACAATCAAGCAGCCGCGAATCCCATGCCACCCCCTGGATTTGAGCAGCAAGCCGCAGGCCCTCAGGGGAACTACCACGGTCCTTCCTCAAACCAGAATGGCGGAAGCAAGTCTGTTGAAGACTCCATCCATATCCTGACTCAACAGCAGGCTCAACTCATAAAATTCATGCACGATAGCCAGAGTCAGACGGGAGACTTCAAAAATGCAATTGTAAACTTGGAGCGTCAAATGGGACAGGTGGCGAACCAACTAAATCAGCGGGAGCAGGGCAAGCTACCGAGTCAAGTCCTGGTAAATCCGAAAGGATTTCACAATCCTACGGCTAATGCCATCACGCTGGAGAAGGAAACACCACTTCAAGACCCCACATATGCCACCCTCACAGGACCTGAAACTGAGCCTCAACCTACTCTGCCAAGGATCACCGACCAGGGGGCGCCGCAAAACATGCCACGGCCAACACCTCTGGCGCAGAACCAGTCCAATGAGTCACCAAGTGCCCTACCGCAAAGAGGACCTGACACTGCGCCTACTTCGGCCACGGCTGGCATGCAACCTGCTCCTAAGCCCAAGTCGCAGCACTCGAATACTTCTAACTCTAAACCTCAGAATTCCAATTCTAAAAAAGTCACTTTTGAGTTAGCTAATAATGTTGATTATCCATTTCCTCGCAGGTTCCAAAACAGGAATAAGCAAAAGGAGGACTTTGAGGAAGAAATCATCAGCATGTTGCAGAAGCTTCAGATCACACTGCCTTTCCATAAAATTGTCAAGCACATGCCTATCTTTGCAAAGCTGATCAAGGACTTAGTTGCAGGAAAGCGTGGTTTTAGCTCCACGGACACCATTGACATCCCTATGGCCTGCTCGGCTGCCCTTTTACGCATGCCCCTTAAGGCCAATGATCCTGGGCCGCCATCCCTTCCATGTGTCATTCAGTCAAAAAGATTCGAACATTGCCTTTGCGACACGGGAGCATCAGTGAACATCATGCCATTCCACATTTACAGGTCACTCAACCTAGGCGCACTCAAGCCCACGCACCTATGTGTCAGGTTGGCTAACGCTTCTGTAACCAACCTAATGGGGGTTCTTGAGGACGTACTGGTACAAATCGGAGATACATGCATCCCTGCCGACTTCTACGTACTAAGAATGGACAGAATTGACAAAAGTGAGGAACCTCCCCTCATCTTCGGAAGGCCCTTACTAGCCACAGCCGAGTGCCTCATCGACGTCAGAAAGGGACAGGTCTCCATCAAGGTCCTGGACCAGCTTCGGACATTCTCCATCCATGACACCATCCAGTACCCTGCCGAGCCTATTGTAGATTTTCCGTTAAACACAATGGACTTACTGCTACGGGAGACAATTGCTCATTCTTGCATGACGGATGACCTTGAGAAGGCCGTTACTAGTAACCCACACACTGTGGATTCACTTACAGATAGCGTGATCGAAGAGGTACGAGCCCTTGACATCATGCCAGCCCTCCCATTGCACAGGCCTCCCCTCGAAGCGCTACCATTCACAAGTCAGAAAACCCTTCCGTCCATCATAAAGGCTCCTGAACTCGAGCTGAAGCCCTTGCCCGAGCACTTAAAGTATGCATATTTGGGCGACAATCAAACCCTTCCAGTCATCATTGCATCTACCCTAAGTACGAAAGAGGAAAAGGCATTGGTTCATGTCCTTAAGGTCAATCAAACGGCAATTGGATGGACAATAGCTGACATCAAAGGCATAAGTCCGGCAAAATGCATGCATCGGATACTGCTGGAGGAAGACTCCAAACCATCACGGGAGGCACAGAGGCGATTGCATCCACCTATGAAGGAGGTCGTGAAGAAAGAAGTCCTAAAGCTCTTGGACGTTGGAATCATCTATCCAATTAGTGACTCCAAGTGGGTGAGCCCAGTCCAGGTCGTGCCAAAGAAAAGTGGGATCACAGTGGTTAAAAACGAGCAGGATGAGCTTGTACCTCAATGGATTCAAACAGGATGGAGAGTGTGCATCGACTATCGAAAGCTAAATATAACCACACGCAAGGACCACTTTCCTTTGCCCTTCATTGATCAAATGCTCGAGCGCCTGGCTGGACACTCCCACTATTGCTTCTTGGACGGCTACTCAGGATACAATCAGATTGCTATTGCACCCGAAGATCAAGAAAAAACAACATTCACATGCCCATATGGCACCTTTGCATACAGAAGAATGCCGTTTGGATTGTGCAATGCCCCAGCTACCTTTCAGCGTTGCATGATGAGCATCTTCTCCGATATGGTGGAAGATATAATTGAAGTATTCATGGACGACTTCTCAGTGTTTGGACATTCATTCGAACTGTGCTTAGTTAACCTAACCCGAGTACTGGAACGGTGCAGAGAAAGCAACTTAGTACTGAACTGGGAAAAGTGCCATTTCATGGTACAACAGGGAATTGTCTTGGGTCATGTGATCTCTAGCCGAGGCATTGAAGTGGACAAAGCAAAGTTAGACATAGTAGAGAGGCTGCCGTACCCCACTACATTCAAAGAGGTTCGATCGTTCTTAGGGCATGCTGGCTTTTACCACAGATTCATCAAATATTTCTCGAAAATCATAAGACCTTTGTGTGATCTTCTAGCCAAGGACGCCACATTTGAGTTCACTAAGGGATGCCGTGAGGCATTCAACACACTCAAGGCAAAGCTCACGGCATCACCCATCATCATGCCACCGAATTGGGACTTACCATTCGAACTAATGTGTGATGCCTCAGACTTCGCCATAGGAGCGGTTTTGGGACAGCGTGTTGACAAGCTCCCTCATGTCATTTACTACGCAAGTCGAACCCTGAATGATGCCCAGCTGAACTACTCCACCACCGAGAAGGAGCTCCTTGCTGTTATCTTTGCCCTTGGGAAGTTCCGCTCATATCTAATTCAAACCAAGGTCATAGTATACACGGATCATGCTGCCTTGAAGTATCTGCTCACTAAAAAGGACGCCAAGCCAAGGTTGCTACGTTGGATGCTACTGCTCCAGGAATTCGACCTTGAAATCAGAGACAAGAAGGGCAGCGAAAACGTGGTCGCTTACCATATGAGCCGATTGCTTCACAGTTCCAATGAAGAGGCCGATCAGTTGCCCCTCCTCGAGACCTTTCCTAACGAACAGCTCTTCGCAATCCAAGCTATTGATCCATGGTATGCCGATCTCATTAATTACCTTGTCACTAAGCAAATTCCTTCATCTTTAAACAGGTACCAAAAGGACAAGCTGGCTAAACAAGCTAAGTACTACATATGGGATGAGCCGTACCTATGGAAGCATTGTCCAGACCAAATCATTCGGCGCTGCATCCCAGAAGACGAGATGAAATCCGTCTTGACTTTTTGCCATAGTTTGGCATGTGGGGGTCATTTTGGAGCTAAGAAAACAGCCCTCAAGGTACTCCAAAGTGGACTCTACTGGCCCACACTTTTCAAGGATGCACACGAATTTGTACTCACCTGTGACCGCTGCCAACGCCTAGGTAACATCGGCCCTCGAAATCAAATGCCATTACACCCTATTCTTGTGGTCGAAATCTTCGACGTATGGGGCATTGATTTTATGGGGCCTTTTCCGAATTCCTTTGGCAATCTTTATATTCTGCTTGCAGTTGATTATGTCTCCAAATGGGTGGAAGCAATTCCCACCAAAACTAACGACGCCAAAGTAGTGGTGCGTTTTTTACAGAGTCACATCTTAGCCAGATTCGGCGCACCTAGGGCAATCATCAGTGATGGGGGGGCACACTTCTGCAATCATTCGTTTGCAGCCCTAATGAAGAAGTATGGCGTCACCCACAAGGTCTCAACACCGTATCACCCTCAAACGAGTGGCCAAGCGGAAGTGTCCAATCGGAAAGTAAAGGCCATATTGGAAAAAACGGTAAATCCTAACCGCAAAGATTGGTCCAGAAAATTGAATGATGCGCTGTGGGCCTATCGGACCGCATACAAGACCCCGATTGGCATGTCTCCCTTCCGGCTGGTTTTTGGAAAAGGCTGCCACCTACCAGTGGAATTGGAGCATAAAGCATTCTGGGCTATTAAGCAGATGAACCTGAACTGCGATGACGCGGGAATACATAGGAAGCTTCAGCTAAGTGAATTAGAGGAGTTGCGAAACGAGGCCTTTGACAGTGCTCGTATCTACAAGGAAAAGACCAAAGCTTTCCACGACAAGCGCATTCAGCCCAAGGACTTTCACATCGGACAGGAAGTCCTCCTCTTTGACTCACGGCTCAGACTAATGCCAGGTAAGTTGCGTTCAAGATGGACTGGACCATTTATTATTACTAACGTTTTTCCTCATGGTGCAGTTGAAATCCAGCACCCGGAACGGCAGGATCCGTTCAAGGTAAATGGCCACCGCCTCAAACACTACTTGAAGGACCTTTCTAATCCAAGCGCAGTCAACCCTGCAACTCCGCATGCGCCCAGTTCCTAGCATGTCAGTCCCGTCTTGCCTAGACGTTAAATAAAGCGCTCCTAGGAGGCAGCCTAGCCCTGGTTTGTATTTCTCACTTCCTTTTCTGTTTCTGCCCGTTATATCTCTCAAACCTTTCTACTGTTGTCATGCTTACTGCTTATCACATTGAGGACAATGTTCAGTTTAGGTTTGGGGGTGTGGATTTAAAATTTTGCATATAGAAACAAGTAGGTTTGGGGGTGATACACGGCCAGGACATTTAAATTTCTGCTTGTGATTAGTATGATAACTTGTTAATAGGAATGTATATGCTAAGTTAACTATCTTTGCTTTACTAAGAGTCATGCCATGGTCAAGTAGTTCATAATTTGCACTTCATAATGCCATGTTTTAAGTGATTAAGTGAACGAAATAACTGAATTTGAGTGAACCTTAGAAAATTAGTGGAGACTACCCTGTGAGATCTTTGAGCCTAATTGCCATTCTTTCTGAGGGATATACTTGTTTCTACTCTTAAATACTCATCACTTTTGTTCTTAATTGTTGATCTCATTACATCATATTTGCATTGAATTTTAAAGAACTAACATCATTTAGATACTCTTTATTTAATGTATGCTTTGCCATAAGAAATGATGTAGGCTATGTGTGCTTTAACCTCTAAAGGCCTTATCCTACCCTATTGCATGCTCCCTAAGCCAATTTTGAAGCCAAACACTCAGCCTTTTCTTTCATCACCCAAAGTATAACCTAACCCAAAATACTTAGCCATTCATCACAGCCATACCCTATAACCTCAGTTTGTGCTAAGGTTGCCATAAATGAGATTCATGGTGAGAATGAGAGGTGAAAGAAGATGATGGCCAATTCAAAGGACATTGGCGTCAATTGAAAGTTCAAAAGTAAAGAAAAGATTTACAAGTTGCAAGCTGCATGAAAATTTGAGGAAATCATTGCATGATCTTGGTTCAATTCAATTCAAAGACGAACAGAAACAAAAAAAAAAGTTCAAATCCAAAGAACGAAAGAAACGTTGAGAAAAAGAAGGAAAAAAATAAGTGAAAAACAAAGTGAATTGAGCCAAGTGAGCCAAGAGCCTCAAAATAAGCCACAAGAGCCACAAAATAAATCATCAAGAAAGCACAATGCCGTGGGCCTTAAGAAAGGATTCAGTTCAGAAATTCCAAGTTCAATTCATGACTTCTCATGCCTTGGCACAACTCAGGTTCTTTGAATCCCATCCTTCCTTGCTAAACCCCAAAGCTTAGCCCCAATACAACCTAAAAAGGAAGACCTAACTGATCTTATGGACAATCATACTGCGGATTAAGGTACGTATCTATGTTCTTAAAGTTCAATTCCTTTCATGAGATCTTTATTTCCATAAAGTGCTATTCTTCATTGTTACTCATATGTGATTAAATTTGAATTTCATAACATAAACTCATCACATATGCTTGAAAAGAGTGTAAGCCTACGATTCTTGTGTGAATTGAGAGTTGCCTAGTGAGGATTAGAGTCGAGGCGAAATCTTTCTAGGGCACTTAGATGAAGTTGTTTTCAAACTTGATCACCTGAAAATATTGGCATTTATACACGTACACCTTCACATGACACTCACGGCTATGGCATTCCTTTTAGTTCTGCAAAGCATGTCTACTTACTTTGATTCTTATTAGCTTGTTAAGAGTACTATATCTAGCATCTTTTTGTTTAAGTAAAACGTTTGTGGGTATCGTATTGTTATAAGCCTCAGGAGACAAAACTCCTCCTACTAGGTGAACCTAGGGGTTTAAATGTTCTATCTTAACTAAAATCGAGTCTTTTCATTTTGTTAGCATTTGTTTTGCTCAGGGACTAGCAAAAGATAGGTTTGGGGGTATTTGATCAGTCGTTATTTATGCATCATTTTGAGGTCTTTATATGCCTCTCTTACATGTCTTTTGAATGATTTCGTGCCATCAATAGTAGAAAATGATCAATCTTGTGAGACTTGTGCAGAGTTAGAAAGATAGGAAAAATCTGGAAAGAACGCAAAAAGAATGACTCAAATCGGAGTCCAGATGAAGGAGATGTCCTCATTTCAATATCAGGTCCTGAACGGAGTCCTGAGTGCGCCAGTGCGCCAGTGCGCCAGTGCGCCTATTTTGGGCCACTGGCCAAGTACCTCATATCAGGCCCTCCGGGTCCCGAACTTGTGTTTCATGACATCAAGGTCAAGTCCTAGAAGTGCCAAGGTCGCGCCAAGGCAGGTCGAGGACATGTCCCAAGAACTCCCATCCGAGCCCAGAAGTGCGCCCAAGCCGGGGTCCCTGTTCCGCCAGCGGTGGATCATAGGTTCTCCCTCTGCGCCAAGCCTGACAACATTTGCGCCAAGCCTGAACAACGATGCGCTTCTATTATACTCCTAACGTACTTCAAAAGCGCGGTCCCAGATCCTGATTACGAAGACAGTCAAAAATCCAAGTTTGGCCAGCTTGCGTTCCCACTTGCCAGCTTGCATTCACACTTCCGGCCATGCTCTGATTGGTTCGAATAGATTTTAAAAAACTTTATAATTAATTAAAAGTAAAATAACTTTCCCTATTCCTATAGGACATGGTTTTACCAATCTGTATAGAACAAGGTTATACCAATCCTTATAGAACAAGGTTTTCCCTTTGTCTATAAAAGGGAGCCTTTGTTCAGTGTTTTGGGGGGGAGATAATTAGCTAGGGACGTTTTTGTTTTCTGGAAAATTAGGGACCATATTTTCGGAGATAATCTTTCACATAGATTATTGGACGTGGAGCTTAGAGAAGAAGGCCCTGTCGTGTCTTCTGCTGCATCTGTTCTTAACAATCTCTTCTGTACCCTTATTTTCATTATTGCAATTTACTTATGGATTCAATTATACTTGTGTTTATTTCAGTTATGTGTGAGTAGTCATTAGGATTAGGGCTGCTTGAAGCCCTAGCCATGTTAGCTTATTGATTGAATTTCTGGCTCTTGATTATGATTGCTATGCATGCTGAATAAGTTGGATTACTATGCTTAATGAACTTAATTTATGCCTATAAGATTAGCTACCTTGTTTGCATATAATTATAGATGTAATTGCTTGAGTGACCGTCATATCATCTTGTGATTTGGAGCATCGAAAGTATTCGTACTTGTAATCTTAACTCATGACGACCTAGGATTGCATGCCACTTTGCTAGGCTAATGTGGTGTCATTAAATTCTCTTTAAACTTCATGCATCATCTTAAAAGGTAGGTGATAGACGTTCTAGGCATATGCCCTGTTTAGAACATGCTAAGTAAGAGGGAATAAGATGTGTCTAGTGAACCAACGCCAGGTCCTAGGCACGGGCACCTAATTCAGAAAATGCGTAGTAATTAGGTCAAGGAAATTTGGTTAAGAGCTATAATTGGTTAGAGTGGATAGTAAGCCTTAATTCGCCTTAGTTAACAACCTCTCATTCTTGCATTGTTATTTTCTGCACTTTGATTTACTTGTCTTTAAATTTCAGTTATCACATCATAAACCCCCCTCTTGCGTGTGTGTGTGTGTGTGTTTTTTTATTTAAGTTAACAAATCTGAACTAAATTGGTCATAACGTTGATACAAGTCCTCGAGGGATCGACTCTTGCTGTGCTACTATACTATACTTATCGATTTGTGCACTTGCAAGGATTTTATAACTGTTAGAATTAAATTGCATATTTCTTGCTCTTTAAATCTACCAACAATGTACACTATTGTTATTATTTTCTTAGTAGTCTCACTCTTTTGTAACACTTTGTATAGAACTTAAAGTTGGAATTAGAAACATCCAACTTCCAAATTTTTTCTTCACACAAATTTTCTAAATTTTCATGTTTATAAATCCTAACAAAAGAATTGATGTATAAAAATTTAAACATTCCTATTTTATTAGTAACAAACTCTCATGGTCGACATGTGTATTGACCCACCAACTGTGATGAGTGATGAGAGTACCCTGGATTCCTGGAAACCCTAGTGGAGAGAATCTTCCAAGTAATATACCTAGAATCATAGATATTGTCCAAGTAATGACTATGGTGATGAGTGATGGTCATGTGTATTAAAACAAAAAATGCATGAGGTTGATAGATGGATAAAGACTTAAAAAGTAGAATGCTACACATGCATATACCCTCTCTAGCTATGCATGCAATGCAATTTTGAGAAAGTTAGGCCATGGATGAGGACCATGCATGATTTTCACAGCCTCCAAGGATGGCTAATATTTGTAATTTACATAATAAAATGTAGTGGTGATGGATGGTTGAATACTGCATTGGGTAATTGGGTAAATGGGGTAATGGGATAATGGAGAATATATCAGTTTGGTATTGGAGCATTAACTTTGTGAGCATAAATGGAAAAACATTATCTACATGAGCAACCATTTTGATTTTGTACATGGAGGATGGAGATGGAGATGGAAATGGAGAGGTGATCGCAAGTAACAAATCACTAACATGTGAATATATATATATATATATATATATATATTATTGTGAAGAGTCTGACAGAGAATAGGACTTGTACAAAAAAATAGATTAGGAAAAGAAAGTAATATTATTGCGGAGAGCTGTGTTTAAAGTATGTATTTTATTTTGGGGAAATGGAGGATAATGGAGACAGTGTACATATAGAGTGTAATCGAGAAAACGATAAAGTGTGTGCGATATTGAAAGTTAGTGTCATTTACAATTTACAGGCCAAAAGTAGGTGCGGAGTTTGATTCACTTGAGGCGACTTACAAATTTTATAACATATTAATTTGGAATGACACAGCTAGATTTCGTATTAGGTATCACTAGTCTCACCGCAGGTGCAAAGGGCATTTCACAATATTACAGATGTCAAATATCAAATTTGTAATGAGATGTCAAGAGAGGTAACTAATAATTTCTCCATGTCAATAGACTGTTGTTTCTTGTTTCAAACCTGCCACCTCTCATTGATAACTTTCTTTGAAGTCTCAGAGTGAATGCCTGCAAGGATAGAAGAACTTGCTTTAACTTCTCCTTTCTGTTGTTCATCAACCAAGTTTCCTTCACTGTCGAAAAAACACAATTAATCATAGTGGGAAAAAACACACACACTTCAGGTACTTACGGCAATAAAATGAAAAATGATAAATCACATTCTTTCACCACAAAACACCCTACAAAACTCCCGAGGTTGGCAACTTAATTGATTTCTTATAAAGTTTTAAGACTACCTAAAAGCAACTTCTGTTGGATGAGGCCAATTGGGCAGGGCATTCAGCTCATTTCGATTCACCCGAGTTCAAATCCTCGTCAACCCTAAATTCATATGAGCTTCCATATCACATAACTATTATAAATGCATAAATTCTAACATCCAATTTTCCAATTTGGTCAAAATAATTGCAAAACAGTCTTAGTAAGTAAATTTAAGCTAATTAGAATGCGAGCTAAACAATATCAGATTATCAATGAGAACAAATAAAGTAGGAATGGGATTGCATTACTTTTGAGTGGACCTCGGAACAAACCTTAATATATATTAATTCTTCACAAATCAATAGCGATCTTGCAAGTACACACAAACACACTCGTATTGACATAAAAAACAGAGAAAATCATATTGAGGGCTTTTGGAGACAGAGCATATACGTGGAAGAACAATAAAGACCACCAAAAATAACACATGTTATTACTGAAAGTTATAATAGACACTCTTTCACATGATTTCACCGATACTGGATAGCTAACAGTAAGTATGTTGGAGTTTAATCATATTATAGTTAATTTTCATCAATAGACAACCACATAAAATTAAATGAAAATTAATTATAATATGATTAAAATTTTAAGCTAAACCAAGAGTTTCTTATACATTTTCTCAGCAAATTCACTCTAGTATATGACCACACTTTCACTTTATCAATATTAAACTCAACAGCAAGTCCAGATTAGACAGTACAGCAATAAAAATAAGAAATTGAACATCAATAAAAAGGAATAAGGTCAAAACAACTACCCAAACTTGGGGCTTGATTACCATAACACTTCATGCAAAAAGAAATTATACATAGCCATTTCCATTAAAAACCCAAGTTGGAAAACTCAAAAAAAAAGCAGAAAATATGAAAAAGAAAAACCCCAAAAGCCAATTTATTTAAATAAACAGAGTAGAATTAGTATATTACCCATTCGTCTCCAAGCTCAATAGTTGCCTCCTTATAACTGCTTTTGTTTCCTGGGCTACTCCCACCGAAAACACAAATCGTCTTGAATTTGGATTGCTTCATTTCAGAATTGGTTTACAATTTCTTTGAGAGAAGTGTATGTACCAAGAACGCCGATAACACACCTCATCACCAAAATTCTGGCAATCACCGCGAACGCCAATAACGCATTCACAAATCTTTCATTTTAAATTCATTAACATTCATTAATTATTTAATAGAAATTGAAATAAGACCTTATGCGACCATTTCAAAACACAAAAGCAAAACAATATATGAAAATTAAACCCGAAAGATCGAATTATATAATTGCATAACAAATCAATAACAACACATGATCAACACTCAAACACACTTGTATTGATATCAAAAACAGAGAAAATCAACCTTCTAATTAACCTTTCAACTTTGCTCGCCACAAATTTTCAATCCATTTGAGCTCAAAAAGACCATAAAAGGCAAATTAAGATAACTGACCCTACACCGAAAGCTACACAACATGACAATTAAAGAAACATAATTTCTTTTAATTCTGCATTTCAACTACATACCTACACAATAATAAAAAAAAAAAATGTCCTCTAGATAGATTTTATTTAAATAAAAACACAATAATAAAATTCTCCTTTTATTATCATATCAAAAAATCCAACGGAACCTCTGCCTATGACAAAACCATTTTTCCCCAAACTCCGCCGAGGAACTTACTGAGTAATCAAGTAGAGAAAGAAATCAAAAGACAAAGCAGGAGAAAAGTGATCTACGATTTTCAGATGTGGCTGCGTTATTGTGAAAATGAAGAAGACTCAAGTGAAAAAGAGTGTGATCCAATCTAACTACTACACTCATCTACTCTAAATTCCAAATCCAATCCAATAAAAAAATCAGAACAAAATTTAATCAAAACAAACAATAAAAATTTAGCTCAAAAATCAGCCAAAGGCAATTTGACAATAAAAAGGAAATTAATTTTCCCCTGTATCAAAAGAAAAAATGTATTTACCCACTTAACAAAACCAAGGATTTTGTGTTACTTGTTCAATCATTATTTATACATCATTTTGATGTCAGTTTGTGCCCTTTTACATGTCCTTTGAATGATTGAGTGCCAACCATAGTAGAAAGTGACGCATTTTGTGAGACTTGTGCAGAATTGGAAAGATATGGATATTCTGAGGAGAATGCAAAAAGAATGGCTCAATTTGGAGTTATAATGAGGAAGTTGTCTTCATTGCGATATCGGGCCCTAAATCATGTTCTGATTTGAAGCCATGACCCTATTTAGGGCTAGGACTAAGAACCTCGAATCAAGCCATGCGGGTCCTAAATCCATGTTTAAAGACCAGCAGATCAAGTTTAAGGTGAGTCAAGGTTCATGCCAAGACGTGTCCTTGACATGTCTCAAAGATACCTCATATGTGCCCTAAATCGAATCCTAGAACCAGCCCCAGACGAGCCATGGCGAGTCCTTCAGAGCTCTCAACCAGGTCCCAATTGTGTCCCCTGACACGCCTCAAGCCCGCGACACAGCCCAGCCGTGGCCCAGCCCGTGTCTCTGCTAAGCTAGGAAAGTAGTCTTAGGGTTTCATTAAGGTTATTTTAGGTTTGTCAGTTTCAATTCCTAGTTTTTAGGGGAAGCCCTAGGTCTATTTAAACAATGTTTTAACGCTGAATGAGGGTTCCCTTCAGCCGCATATACCTCTTTACAGTTTGACGTTTTTTTCTGAGTTCTTGCTCGTTTTTTGGAAAAGAGAGCTTAATGCAGGGAGTTTTGGAGAAGGCTTGGATGTGTTCTTGGCCTGCCTCTGCTTTCAGTGTTTCATTCTTCTTCCCTTTTCTTTTTATGTTGTAATCATGACTTATTTTATCCTTGTTATTAATATGAATCATGAGTAGTTTTCCATAGAATTATGGATGCTTTAAGCCCTGACCATGTAGTTCTTTACGTGATTTTGGCCCTTGATTTATGTTATTATGGATGTTGAATAGACTCTGATTACTATTTGAATTGCTGTTCTTTTATGTTTACATGATTAGCTACCCTATTTACATAAATTATTGATGAGACTGCATCGAGTGGTTGAGGTTAAGAAACAATCTTGTAATTAGAATTCATGACAACCTAGATCATTAAACTAGCCTAGGGGCAGTGTGATGTCATTAAATTCCTTTTGTACTTCATGCATCAGCTTAGAATACTAATCCTTCTCTAAGATTGATAGACGTTCTAAGTAGAGGAAACAGATAGGACATGCTAAGTAAGAAGAGAATAATATGTGTGGGGTGAGCTGTAACAGGACCTTTGCAAGGGCATCTTATTCAGAGAATTCATAATAATAGGATCTTGGAAATCATGTTAGGGATTTGAATTGGTTAGGGTGGATACTTAGTCTTAATTCGACTTAGTTTATCAATCAATACAATCCTCTTTACTTTTGTCTTCATTTGCCTTGCATTTACATTACTTGTCTTAAGTTTCAGTATTTTAAGTATAAAACCCACCCCCCACCCCTGCCGTGTGTTTTGTTAGAGTCTTTGTGTGTTTCTTGTGTTGTAAGTAACTAGTGCCTTGAGTCGTCATTAGTGTCTCGTACATCTAAATAGTGTGAGTCTTAATTGATCGTTTGTTGCTTTATTTCCTTGTTTTTTTGAATCTTGTTTGAGTTAATTGAATCTAACCTCATATTTGGATATCACGTTGACACAAGTCCTCAAGGGATCGACCCTTGCTTTTCTGCTACACTATCTTATCGATTTGTGCAATTGCAAGGATTATAATTGTTAGAATTAGATTGCATATTTCTTGTTCTCTAATTTTACCAACATTACTCCTGTTATTATGATTCTCATCTACAAGTTTTGAATTTGAATGGCCACAGAAAATAAATAGAATATCCATAATTTTTTTTAAAATGAAGCCAAATTTTTTTTTTTACCAAAAAGTCAAGAGTTTTATTAATAGCGAATTGAAACACATGCGTCCGAGGCTAAAGTATCAAACAACCACTTTGTCCCTAGTTCATCCCAACAATGGTACCCTCCTACTCTACTGACATACGCATCAACAAGATGCGCAACCTTGTTAGCTTGCCTGGGAGCATACACAAACTGGACCCGTTGCATTTTCTTTACAATTTCTAAAATATCGAACACTATGGAAGCTAAGTCAGACACTTCTGAACACTTACCCAACAACACATTAATAATAAATTGAGCATCCATCTCTACCTCCACACAAAAATGCCCAGCCATGAGGCAATACGATAAAGCAACACGGATTGCTTCGGCCTCAGCGATCTGACTTGACTTGAAGGGCAGTTTCCCACGACCACCAGCAGAAACCAAGAGGCCATAGCAGTCTCTAAGAACTCAACCCACACCTCCACGCCCATCTTGTGAATCCCATGCTCCATCACAGTTGATTTTCAACATCCTCATTTATGGTTTTTTCCATCGGATGATCGCCCTTAGTATTCCTTCATCTGGCGGTCTAGGTTGCATAAAGTGTCCCTGCAAAGGGAAGAATCCCAACTCAAGAAATTCACTCACATGTTTAGTTAAGAGTGTAATGGCATCCTCAAGACTAACCGCAGTACCCTCAAACACCATTTGGTTCATGCTTTTCCATATTTTCCAAAGGCCAAAGGTAAGTGTCTGTATCAATTCCTCCTTATGAGGGAGTTTTTGAAACTTTTCAATCAACCCCTGCCACACACTAGCGAAATCCACACCAACCAACGTACGGACATCAATCATAAGAGGACTACCATACCAGAAAAATCGAGCAAACTGACATTGAAAAAAGAGATGAAGCTCAGTCTCCTCATCTAGGCCACAAACTGGGCAAACTGACTCCACAATGAGTCTTCTTCGAACTAAATTACTTCTAACAACAAGGGAATTACAACCCCCTCTCCACACAAACATTTTCAGCTTCGGTGGGACCTTCATTGACCATATTTTACTCCATTTAGCCCCCTACATCGTCGAAGAGCTGGATTCCCCCTATCCTTTTCTCCCCAATTCACCATTTCGGTGTAGGTACAATGCAACACCATAAGCTGACTTAACAGAGCAGCTACCATTCCCCGTAAAATGCCAAATCAGCTGATCATCCAAACCCCAATGGCTAAGAGGAATCCTGAGAATCTCCTAGGCTTCCTATGCACTAAAATAGCGCGTAACCACATCCTCCCGCTAGGAATGAGTACCTTGATCAATTAAGTCACACACATACGCAGGGATTTCAGGATGGGAGGAAGTTACCTTGAAAGTATAAGGAGTTGGAAGCCAAGGATCACCCCTTGAGAGCACCTGAAAACTGTTTCCAATCCGCCACCTCAAACCTGCAGTCAGCACTTTATGCCCATGGATCAGGCCCTTCCACCCCCACGATGACTTACAGCCCATAGAAGCGTCTAGGAATAACTTGGCAGGATAGTACTTTTCCCGAAGCACCTGAGCAAGTAATAGAGAAGGGTCATGAATAATACGCCAGCCAATCTTCCCAAGCATGGCCAGATTGAAACACTCTAGGTCAATGAACCCTAGGCCTCCCACTTTCTTCACCTGAGACAACTTCTTCCAAGCCACCCAATGTACTCCACGCTGACCCTTTGGTTTTCCCCACTAATAATTAGCAATCCGACGCTCAATGTCCCGGCACACTCCAATCGGAAGCTTAAACACGGCATGGAATAAATTGGCATTTCCATGGCCACTGCTTTAATCATTATCACTTTACCAGCAGCCAAAAGAAACTGCTCAGCCCAACCTTGCACCTTATCAGCAATTCGGTTCCGCACTTCATCAAAAATAACCCGCTTGGACATACCAAAATCTGCCTACAGACCAAGATTCTTACCAAATCCATCCCTTGTCATAATGTGGCATCTCCTAGCTAGACACCTCCTTAACCATTTAGGGCAGTTCACACCAAAATATAAGGATCTTTTTTCCAAGTTAACAAGTTGGCCTGAAGCTACTGCATAACAATCCAGGACTCCCATAATAGAATCAATCACATTTCGATTGGCATGACAAGACCGCATCATCAGCAAAGAACAAGTGCAGGATCCTCAAAGTACTATTCTCCACAAAACAGAACCCATGAATTGCCCCCTCCTCCACCCTTCGCCTAAAGAGGGACGAGAGCCCTTCAGCACACACCAGGAATAGAAAAGGTGACATGGGGTCTCCCTGCCGAAGACCCCTACTTGGTTTAATATAACTAGTCTCCTCATCGTTAACCAGAACACTATAGGATACAGTAACCATACATTCAAAAATTAATCTACTGAATCTCTCTGCCAATCCAAGGGCTCTCAGCATATCAATTACAAAACTCCACTCCACCCGATCATAGGCCTTAGCCATGTCGACCTTCAATGCCAATTCTTTCACCTCTTGTGTACTCCAATGTTTCATGGAATGAAGAATTTCATGGACCACCAGAATATTATCTTGTATTTGCCGACCCGCTACAAATGCTGACAGATTGATACTAATGATTCGGGACATCATAGTTTTTAACCGATTAGTAAGGATTTTAGAGATTACCATATAAATAACATTACAAAGGGCAATGGGACGCAAATATGTCATCTTCATTGGACTATGAACTTTTGGAATCAAGCATAGGTGGGTATAGTTGAGCTGCCATATAAGTCTTCCCGAATGCCAAAAAGATGTCACCATAGCACATATATCACCACCCACAGTCTCCCAATTCAGTTGGAAAAAACCACTAGGAAAACCATCTGGTCTCGGAGCCTTTGAAGGTTTAATTTGAAAGACAGCAGCTTTAATTTCCTCATGGGTGAGTGGTGCCAAGAGAAACTCATTCCCCTCGGATGTGATTCGGTTGTCCACACAAGACAAAATAGTATAACAGGCTTGTGGGCGAGAGGAAGTAAACAAATGTTCGAAATAATCAGTCACCACAAGGTTCATCTCAGGACCCTCCTCCACCCATCTTCCATTAGTGTTCTCCAAGCCCCGAAGCCTATTAAATATGCACCTTCTCATAGTAGAAGAGTAAAAAAATTTAGAGTTTTTATCCCCCTCCTGTAGCCATTGAATTCTAGCCTTTTGTTTCCAAAACGCCTCCTCGTTCTGGACTGCTTGTTTCAGCTCCAATTCCTTTGTTCTCACCCAATTCCCATCAAACTCAGTGCTCACATAAGCCACCCGCATCTACTATTTCAGGTTATCAATCACAACCTTACTGTTACGTTGATTGACCTTCCTCCACTCCAAGAGGCCACACCGTACCCCCTTCAATTTTCCACACACTTTGAATTCCTTTGAGCCACGAATCTCCTGACCCCGCTGCTCTCTAATAACAGCCCTACATTCTTCCTCATTCGCCCATCTAGAATAAAAAACAAATAGCTTTTTATGGCACCGGTGTGACGGTGAAAAGCGTTGTAGTAACATCAAGTGATCAGACCCTTCCACAAGGGGATGATGAAGAGTAGCCATGGGATACATATCCACCCAATCAAAAGTAGCGAACCCCCTGTCCAACCAGGCTTGGATGAATCTCGAATCCCTCTTATTCGTCCAAGTGTAAGGATGACCTTGGTACCCAAGGTCAAGTAATTTATTTTCGGCAACAAACTCCCTAAAACAGAGCATAGAGTTCTCAGAACTAGTAAGCCCTCCATCTTTTTCTTCAACTGACAAAATATCATTGAAATCACCCAATAGTAGACAAGGATCTCCACTATTAGAAATTCTAGAACCTAACACTCGCCATTGGTCTGCAGTTTCCTATCATCCATACTTGCATAAATAGTAAATAATCTCCAACAATAATTCAAAGCAAAATCTTTTATTACGACTTCAATAAGAAATTCAGCATACTTAACTAAAACAACTTGTTGAGCATCCCTCCAAAAAATACAAAGAACCACTCAATCCACGTGGTTCAACAGCATGCATAAAGGGCATTCCCAACTTATTTTTCAAATAACCAAAATGTCTACTATTATTCTTTGTCCCAAGTAAAATTACGAAATTAGGCCGATGAAACAAGGTCTGCTCCACCAGGTTGTGCACTGTCAAAGTACCTCTGATACCTTGACAATTCCAACATAAAGCATTCATGGTGATAGGGAAGAGGTGGATCCTGCACCCCTTCACTCAAGAGGCCCATTAAGGTCGGCCCCGACCACCTGAGACAATCCTACCTCCACACCACACTCCAGCCGCCTACGGCGGCCAACACCACCCCTTGAACATAGTAAGCCACTCTCACCTTCCGTTAAAGACCAGTGTCGCTTTCGTTGACCTGTCCGCCCATCCTGGGCTCTCTCAATGATGGGCATGAGTTGAAATGGATCAGATTTCTAGGAAAAAGGAAGACCCTCCACCTCACTCTCCTTCCCCTTACCAAGCCCCTGCTCACGCACAGGTTCCACCACCACCGGAGCAATATGAATTCCCTGCCCATATTTAACTGGCGACTGCCTTCCCACATCCACCATATGCATCTCGCTCCCCTGGGCCTGAATATTAACTCCATCACCCACGGTGCCCACAGCTCCACCAACACCACGAAACTGCCATCCTCTTCCAATCAAACCAGCATCAAAAGTAACTTCCAACACCCGCGTACGGCTAACCTCCTCCTCAATCTGACTTTGGATGTGCTCCGCCAAGCTGGTTGCCACACCATCACCTCAGCCTCGCCCACGACCTCCATGCAATTTGGAGTCCGACCATTTTCCTGGCACCTCACTCCAGTACGCAGAGCTCTACCCCTCAAATCCATCGTTGCGTCCAAGTCCGCAAAAGCAGAACTATTGCTCTCACCGCTTCCAAGTTGTCCTATGGCAACACAGCGCTATGTTGTGTGTCCCAATGACCCACACACCAAGCAATATGCCGGGAGACGCTCATATTTGAAAGAAATCCACTGCAGTCCTTCCACAGGAAGCTCCACCACAGTCCCCCACATCAAAGGGTCATCCACCTGCATACGAACACGAACATGTGCGAACCGACCAATGCAATCCCTACCCCAAGATGTATCAACGTCCAAGACGGCACCAATCAGCCCCCCAATCTTCTTAGCAAAACCCAGAGTCATATTCAGCACTGGAATTCCGTACAATTGCACCCAAAAGGAGCAGTGACTCATTCTCAATCGTCTAGGGTTCCGAGTCCGTGACCCCTCTTCCAAAACCACCAGTGCTTCCATGAAACTCCATGGCTCCATATCCAGAACCCGCTGTAAATCCTGCCTCTCAATAAAGCAGGCCAAAAAAATTTTCTCACCAATCACACGCAGAGAAACTCCAGCCATCCCCTTTCAAAGCCCAGAAAAGATATTCACAAAGGCTTCACCGTTCATGGCCTTGTCTATGTAGACTTCGGCCATAAGGCAAAAACCCAAGGCCAAGTCCTCCTCCTCCTCTTGCAAAACTCGTACTCCCACTCTCTCCCTCTCAGAGAGACGAAGATAGGATCCAAACCTTTGTTGCAGTTCCTCCATATCCATAGCAGTAGCTTCACAACAAAGCCCAAACCAAACCCTAAAATATCACACAAGAAAGGCGGCGCACATGAACCCAACCAGAGCCTCGTGGAACCAAAAGTCTCCTCGCGCCGTTGTATACCTAAACTTGTATGAATCAATACAAAAAGCGTCACCGTAAGACTCACCCAAAACACAAATCAAACCCTAACACGGTGGGCCAAGAATATGGCACACACATGAAACCCTAACAGAGCCCTTTGCAAACGTTACTCTCCTTTCGAGAGACCCCTCCTCCTTGTGAAGAGAGTTATCCGAAAAAATGAAGCCAAATTGAATCAATAATAAACGAACACATATAAATTCCACCATGAACATACCCAACCCGACCCGCCACCACACTTGGAAATCATACCTATCGGACAACCACAAATTGACAAACAATACACAACAAAACAAACAATCAGGAAATAACAGGAAAAAGACATACCCTCTGTGAAATTGTGATCTCCAAACAATCCTACGATCTCAAGCAAAAATAAATCGAAAAAGAAAACATACCTAAAATTTTGTCCAAAACTCAAAAATTTCTTCCTCAATCATTCCAAAAAAACCAACATGCAAATCTTTAGAGACAACCCATAAAATCCATCTCAATAACAAAAGCGAATAAACTTATAAACAAAATCTGACCTGAAAATTTGAAGATGATCTTGTTCGTCTTCTTCCCGAAAGCATAGCAGCGAGACACGGCCGAAAAGAAACTAAAGAAGGCTGAAGAACAGAAAAGAGAGAGCGAAAAGAAAGCAAAGAAGACTAAAAGCTTCGGTCTTGCTCGAAGTGCTTTCTCTGGAGCTGGGGTCTTGCTTGAAGAGCTTTCTCTGGAGATGGGGTCTTGCTCGAAGATATTTCTAGAGCTTGGGTCTTCTTTTTTGTTTAATTTTTTTGTCCAATATTGTTTTACTATCCTACCCTCAGTTATTAAATCATATGTTCTTGAAAAAATTCATTAGCCTATGGGTATTTTCGGCATTTTAGACAATTTTACTATTTATGGCCCTTGGGGGTTTATATATAGATTCAACTAAGAAGCTACAATTTTGAAAAGAAAAAAAAAACTAAGAAGCTACAAAGATATCTTCTCTTTAAAATATGGATAAACTACATAAAACCCCCCAAACTATAGGAGTCATTTCAAGTTCATACCCAAACTATGAAAAATTTCATCTAGGTACCCAAAATATGAAAATTTTCATTTGGGTACCCAAACCATGGTGCCATCAACAAACGAGTTCCTCCGTAACGTTTCCCATCCAAAAGGACGTTAAAAGTCTACGTGGCAAAAAAATTTTCCACTCAACTCGTGATGTGGCAAAATTTAAAGGGGAAATTTCGGGAAAAAATAAAAGGGAGTCAAAATTCCTAATCTAGTCGCAAGCCCTAAACGAAACCTTAAATCGAATTTGAAGCCACCCTACGTTCGATTATTGTAGCATGACAAACCCAGAGACTGATAGGAAGGCCATACCTAAAATAAATACTATAGTTATAGCTATTCCCCATTCTCGATAGAGAGATGAGGGAAGGCAGCTCGACCAATGCATCTATTGATGTTACCTATGAATACCTATTTGTTTCACTTCCTACTTGCTAACTCCGAGTTTCAGTTCCGAATTAGTGGATGCTGCCAACGGGAGTGGCGATGCCATACGCAAAAAGGAAGAGACTCACTTGCGAACCACAGGAGCACCTAGTGCCCAGAGGAGCAAAGCAAATTTTCCTTTTGGGGTAAAGCGGCGCATAAAAAAGGGCCAACCCGTCAAAAGCCCGGTTCCTTCGCGAACGAAGGAATGGTAACATATGAATTGAAACTAATGAGACGGGTGTCAATTACCAAAAACGCCTGGAAGGAGTACGTTGTTTTTGGAAACCCAAGTAAGTAGGTTGTCGCGCTCAAAGCTCAGAAACCCACCCCCAAATCGCGAAGTGTTTCGCTGTCGCGCTTGAACTCCAAAATTTCACTTGAAAAATGAAGGACTGTCATCCGAGGTCGCGAGGAAGAAGGCGACCTAGATACGGTAAGGGCTCCTTACTTTTATAATTGGATTTGCTAATTTTTCTTTGTCCTTTTGTATTTAAAGTATAGTTTTTATAGGAATATGAATTCATTGGTAGTTTTTAGGTTGTTGTGTTTTGTGTGTGGCTAGATGTTTGTTTTGGGAAATGGATGTGTGCTTTGTTTGTATTAGGAATATATTGTATAGTAAATTGTTGTTGGCTGGAAGCTTTATTGATAGGGACCATGTGTTGTATGTTTGTTGTAGAAAAGTAGGTCATATAGTGCTGGCTTGTGTTGTAATTAAACTAAAGTGTGGGGTTGTTTGTGGAGTCAATGTTCTTTGTGGTGCCTTTAGACTTACAATTTTGCTCAATTGTAGGTCAATTGATATACTTTACATTAAAGATCTTCCATGGTGGGAAGTGAGCTGATGATAGGTATCAAGATGGAAAAGTGGACTACGTTGATTATTCTAAGAAGGACATGATGTCCATGTTTGAGATTGGCATCATGGTAAAGGCATTGGGCTACAAAGATGGTATCATCTTATACCAATATGAGATTGAAGAAGGAGTTGGTGGTAAACTGTTAAAGACTCTGATGTTGATAAAATATGTGAGGCGGTTCCAAGTGTGACAGAGATAGAATTATTCTTTAACATGTATTAATGTGAGTTCTAGATGTTATACATTTCAAAGCAAATAATATATCATAAATGACTTTTTTTTAATTATAGATGCATGCATCATGATTTTTGTGAGAATATTGCCGATGCATGCATCTCTTTGTGAAACCATTTGAACCCAATAGTTGGCACCACTTCAAATGGATGCCAAGCACCCATTCATAATCAATATAAAGCCCACAAAGTGGAACTTAACAATCATCAAAAAATATTCTATTTCATATACACCTTTTCTCCCTCCCTCACACATTGTTTCCTTAAGAAATTCTAAGGGAATTTTAGTTTTTGCTAAACTAAAGTTCCAATCTTTGTTGTATCTGTAAGTGATTTGTCTAAGACCTATTAGCAAATTCAATCTTGAGTAGGTGGGCAAATATCACTCTAAGGAAAACGTTCCTACGTGCCTCAAAAATATTTCTGTCTATTCTATACCCAGATTTCTAACACTAGATGAAATTTTTCATAGTTTAAGTATGAAATTGAAATGACCCCTATATTTTATGGGGTTTTACGTACTTTGTCCTTAAAATATCTATATATGTACAAAACTGACTTTCTAGAGATGGCCAATTGCATGATGTAGACCTTCTGAAAGAGTATTATTTCTTGGGTGAGCAACAGAAGAAGGAATCATTTTATTTGAAGATGGATGGAGGTAGATGAAGAAGGGCAGATGGTAGGTGCAGACGAGCTTAAGGTTTTCGTAGAGATGCAGTTGCTTTTGATACTACATTCAATACCAACCAATGCTGCATGATTTTAGGTCTTTTTATAGGGATTAATAATCATCACCAGACTCTACCATTTACATGTGCATTACTAACCAATGAAACCACAAAATCATTTGTTTGGTTGATTAACAAATTTAAGAAACCCATGCCAGGAGGCAATGCTGGATAAATTTAAGGGTCTGTTTGGATAACTATGAATTTGAATTTGGATCTGTTTGGAAAATTATTTATTGTAAGGATTTGGATTTTGCCCAAATCCTCTATGGATTTCATAAGACCAAATTTTAAAATTTCAAATCCAAACTACTCATTTGACAAATCCACAACTTCTCTTTCCCTTCTTTATTTTCAGAAAAAATAAAACATCTTTATTTTCATTTTTTTTTTACATCCTCTTTTTTTCATCCTTTTTTCCATGCTCTATTTTTTCATTTTTTTTTTCTAGCATCTCTTTAGCCAAAGACATCTTTACTTTCATTTTTTTCATCATTTTTTTTTCTATCATTCTATTTTTTTTCTCTTCTTTTCATCATTTTTTTTTCATCATTTTTTTTCATATTTATTTTTTTCATCCTTTTTTTCCCATCCTTCTATTTTTTTTTCATCTTTCTGTTTTTTTTCATCCTATTTCATCATTTTTTTGTTCATATATATATATATATATATATATATATATATATATATATTATCATTCTTTGTTCCCTTTCTCTCTTCTCCTATATCAGCTCATATTTCTCTTTTCTCCACCTTTGTCATCCATTTCTTTCCTCCTCCTCTACCAACCCTATTTTATTCTCCTCCTCTACCGCCCGTATTTCTCTTTCCTCCTCCTCTGCTCAACCCTTCTCTCGCCATCAAATCTTATGTAGGTTATAAACCTTCACGTGATATTCACAAATCACTACTTTCTTCAAATTTTTTTATCTTATTGTTCTAACGGACTAATAATTGAATTAGCACAAGATTTTGGTGGCCTTTAATTGAATAATAATTGAATTAACAAAAGATTTTGGTGCCCCATAATTACCCAAGAATCGTCCAAAAGCTTGCTTATCAAGATTGTTAACTTGCAATGCCAATTTGTCAAGAGTCGCTGACAATTTCAATACTGAGTCACTGATACTAAAATTGATGTAACGCACCCTAGAAAACTCAAAATCATAGGTCATAAAATTCTCCAGAAACTAGACTTACAAAACTTTCCAAGCAAATATGGCTCATTGTCTGTTTCTTTATGAGCATGTACAGTTCAATCCATAAAGTTGATACATTTGTATGAACAGTTTTATTGACAACACTGAGCTACTAGTACTAAAACTAATGAAACTCCTTCTAGAAACTCGAAATTATGAGCCATAAAAATCTAATAACCTTTTGGGGCAATTTCTCACAAAAATTGTTCTCAACACGTTAAAACGACCAATTCTACTTAAAAACTAGTGCAAAACATAGGAATAAGATATGGAAAGTAAGCGTAAATATTATCAGGCTTCAGTTTCAATTTATATTATTATTTTTAGTTAACTTAATCTTTAAAAAAAATTAAAACAAAAAAAAATTAAAAAACAATTATATTCACGGTTAACCATCTATTAATGGTTATGATTATTAATGATATTCATTTAGCTAAATAAATAATGAGTCATTTTGATATTATTATTTTCAATTTGTGTAATGAAATTACTTATTTGAAATCCTCAATTCAAATCCTTACAAATAAAAAGTTTGCCAAATAATTGATTTTAAATGAAGAAATTTCAAATCCACAAACAAATACTTATGTTGCCAAACAAGAGAATTTCAAATGAAGGGAAATCCCTTCATTTGAAATTCAAATCCAAATCCAAATCCTTATTCCCAAACATGCCCTAATGGATTCAGGGCAAATGTTTTGACGAAAGCCCAATTCTGAGAGTTAAGCGAGAAAAATCACAATTCAAAGGGCAAAGTGAGAATTTTTGATAAGTTGATCAAGGGGAATTTTGACTGAAAAGTCTCTGTTTTTCGCTGATATGATTTTTCTACTTCTTCATTAACCATCCAATGAAGGATGACAATATTACGATGATGCTGAAGGCAGCCATGCCAATAAATAACTCGTGAATTTTAATGGCTGATGAAGGCAATTCCCTTTTTAATGGCTTATTACTTAAATGAACCCAAAACAAGTAATATTGTCTTATTTTACACCCAAAACTGTAATTCGTCTCACTTAACTCCCGTCTCACTTAACTCCCAAAGCTGATACTCTGTCAAACACGTTACACCATTTCCATTAATGTCCGTGAATATTATCAAATTGTCTTTAAATTTGCTGATGTGATAATTAGGTGTCAAAATTAATAAGGGTATTTAAGACTTTTTGTGTTATATATTAATAAAATGACATTTTTGCATTTGGTAACTTTGGTTAGAGGAAGTCCCTTGCTCAAGAATTCAATAAATTTCAAAAGTCACTTTGGGCTCATATAGTTTACTCAATTTCACACTTTAGTCTATGTAGTTTAAATTTGACCAATTTTAATCTTATAATTTCAGTTTCATACTGATAGCAATTTAAGGATATATCCAAATTTCCATCCAATTAATTATGGAATAAGGACATACTCCTCATATAAAAGGGTATTTCATCTAAGCTAGAGTTATATATCGTTTGTTATTTTTTTTTTTCATGCTCGTGTTTTATATTTTCATGTTTGTTTTACAACGTAAATTACAAAACGATTTTTAAGCATCAAGTAGCTAGAAAATTAAAAAACAAAATATGCAATTGTATTTTAACAAATATATATATATATATATATATATATATATATATATTTAATTGTAATATGACGAGAATATCCTTTCATAAGTAGAATATAAGAATATTTCGTTAAATAATTGGATGGAAAGTTTGATATGTACTTAAATTTCTATGAATATAAAATTACAAAGTTAAAATCAGTCACACTGATACTACATGGACTAAAGTGGAAAATTGAATAAACTCCAGTGACTAAAAGTGACTTTTGGCCAATTTCAAAATAAAAAAGCCAAAATCACAACTACATATAGTAAAAATGCGGCAAGTGTAAAATTAGATGTTACTAGTACTTGTGCCGCGATGTTGCGGGTTTTATACAAAATTTAAACATGCAAGAATGAAGCAGAAAATTTATAGATTGATGCGCTAAATAAAATCCATAGTAAGTTAGACATATACCTCTTAATATGCAGAGTTGAAACATGTGCAAATTTTAGCCAGCCAAAAAATTAATGTCATGGGGCTTTTTACTTTTTTTTTTTTTATCAAGAATGATATTATTATATATCATAAAGAACGGATACAAACATACCATCAAAATCCAACTATGACAATAATACCTACAAGTCAATACGATGATATTAATACAACAAAATCGCACTAACAGCTAACAAATCCACATTATTGAAATTATGCAGAAATTATAAATCAAATCCACAAAACTCAAAATAGCCAAAACCACTAAAACTCTTAACAGTACCTATAACCAATGTTTTAAATGGCGGCCTAGGCGGCTTATAGGCGCACGGCAGGGATGCAACCCCGCGAATAGGGGCTTGGCGTTTTGACTAGGCGGAATCACAATAAACGCGGGCTCGACGGGGACTAGGTGGGGCTCGGCGGCCGAGTACCTCTGAGCGGCCGAGGATGGGCGGAAATTTCAACCATTTTTTTTAAAGTTCAATTTGAATTGGGTTAAAAAATAAGTTCAATTTGAATTATTGAAAATGAAATACTAATACAATGAAGAAAAAAAAAAAGCAAGAAATTGTAAATTTACAAACCAAAAATGGAAACCCAAAACCAAAATCGAGAACGACGCCGCTGAGTCTGCATCCAAGCTCCATCGCCACGGACTCCAAGATCAACACCTCCATCTACATCTCCGATGCCTCCATCTCCGACACCTCCATCGCCACCGCAGGACACCAGGATCGAAACCAACGACATCGCCGAGTCCGCATCCAAGCTCCATCGCCACAGACGACGCCCCATCTCTATCTCCGATGCCTCCATCGCCACCGCAGGACACCAAGATCGAAACCTCTCTCTCGACTCTCGTCTCTCTGTCTCCCTCTCCCTCACTCCCTCTCAGTCTCGTCTCTCTGTGTCACTCTCCCTCGTCACTCTCTAGTCTCTTCTCGAGCCGAGACTCGAGTCTCCTTGACTTTCTCAAAGTCTCTGTGTGTGGAATAATTGGATTGTTACAACTTACTAGTTGTTTTACAACTTCAAGTGATGGGCCTGATGGCTCATGGACCAAATAATTAATGTGGACCAAATCAATTATTTGTGGACCAAATCAATTATAATTGTGGATCAACTTTAATTAATAATTGCTTTTGAGTCGGAGTAAATTGAATTATTAATTGTCTTGATGAGTAAATTGAATTATTAATTGCCCAAATGGATTTGAACCAAATAGCAAATTGAATTATGTTTATGTTTGAGTCCTATGCATTTAGAATGTTTATGTTCAGAGTCTTATACATTTTGCATGTTTTTGTTTATATTCAAGTTCTTTATAAAACTTATATTTTGAACATTTATAATTCTCAATTCAATTTATTTGTTTTTTTAATGAACTTTTATTCTAGAATTATTTAGTAGTATTCATTTATTAAAATTTTCCTTTAAAAAACAAAACCGCCTAAACCCCGCCTAATCGCCTAGGTGCTAGGCCCCGCTACCCTAGGAACGCTACCCTAGGAACGCCTAGGGCCGTTTTGAACATTGCCTATAACACTAAACAAAACTAGTTCCAATAAAAGAAACAGCCGCCGTCGTCAAACCCATCAAATCTGATCTTGAAAAACATGTAGAACATGGCAGATCTGAAGAAGACTTGATCTCCAGCGACCCAATTGCGCATAAAAGCAAATAAAGAACCAAAAATGCTAATCCTATTATGACCAAAACCAATGAGATACTGCGGCAAACTCTTCCAACAACAAGATAGAACAAGAATTAGGAAAAAATAAGAAATTTTAAAGGAACATAAAGGGATGATTTGAAAAAATAGCAAAACAATATGATGGAAAACTCAAATCTGAGCATAGTTCAGACCATATAATCACCACAAAAGGACTCTTATTACTAACCCAAAAGAAAAATAGACGATTGAGGGGAGGGATGAAGATGAACTTCTTCCTCCTCCCCCTTAGTTTGTTTTTCTTTGGGACTAAGAGGAGAGAACATGGGGCTTACTACTTAAAAATTAGATATATACAAAACAATCTAAATATGCATAATATATATGTTGTAAAAGTTCAGCCAATATATATACATCTTAGGTGATTGCTGAGTTGTTAGCCAAAAAAAGAGTTTGTCAATTTTCATTTTGGAAAGTTATTACTAAGCTTCTTTTGTGACTTCTTCTAACCTTATTTCCGATTCTTCGCTCCAAATGTTGATTCCACCAGTCCAACCTATATTAAGTAGTCCAAGCTGATTTTAACTAACTGTGAGATCTCAAAAGTACAGCAAGTGCTTGAAAAATCACATAATATGCATTAGTGTGTGAACTCAAAAAGATGAAATATGCATAGGTGTGTCTACTCTGACCATTAAAAAAATTCGCTACTGGAAGCTATTAATGAGATCACACATCCAACCAAAATTTAACTGTAGATGAGACCTACCTTAGAATAAATAATACACTAAGTTCTCTGTGGTCTTCAAATACAAATCTGAAGAGAAAATATAAGAAATTCACACCAAGCAAACAATTGCATACATAAAGGAACTTAAACAGGGTATGAATTAAGAAACATATGAAGTGCACACTTACTCTTGCCATTTTAAAGGATGGAAATCGTGAAAATGCTTTTGAAAGAACATCATCATTCACCTCGTTTCGAAGATGACCACAAAATAGGCGATGATCATCTGCCAAAGCCAAAACCAAAAAGCATTGTAAGGTATAAATATGATCTAACTGAAGAAATCTGGTACAATCAACATGTTAATCTTGTGAATTAATAACTTTCTCATAAAGAAAAAAACTCAGCATGAAAAGGGAAAACCAAAGAGTGGGGAATCCAATAACATAGAAGTATAGCACAGATCTGTTATATCAGTGAACTACAAAGCCAGAAGGAAAACATTCAATCGATATTGAAAATATTATTCTGCGTAAAAAGGAAAAGGCAAAGACAGAGGCTTTGCATATATAGAAGGTGATAAAGAAAAAGAAAGGCTGTTAAAGCAACCCGATCATCTCACATTTTCTACTACTATTATCATTATGAAGAAACTCAAAGCAAAAACCACTAAAAATAACTAATAAAAACTCAGAACTCAATTCATAATACAAATCATAGAATAAAAGTTCACAATTGACCAGTCGATAAATCCAAAAAATTCACTCCTTTATGCCTTAGTCAGAAATAAACATTGAATTTCAATTCAATTTAATTGAAAATGAATTAGTAAATAAAAAAATACAATCAGGCGCCGGAAAATCTCACAAACCCACAATAATTGAAGCTGAATTATATTACCTTACAAATTAACCAGTCTTTCCATGTGATCAACTTATTCCATGAACCCACAACTAAATTCAGAAAATCCAGGAACCCAGAACTCCATTTAGAATACAAATCATAGAATAAAACCTCACAATTCATAAAGTCGATAAATCCTAAAAATTCACTCCTTTATGCCTTAATCAGAAATAAACATTGAATCTTAATACTCACTCTTCAATCAATTAAAAGCAATTTTAAACAAACACATAACAGCAAGATTAACAGTAATTGACACCAGTATGAATAAGCTACCTTTCTAAACCGAATTTGTTTAAGGGCGGTGTCGATCTGCTGCTCCAAACTTTGGATCTCTTTGAGAGTCAACCCACAAAATCCAATTTATGGAAGTAACTATATATTAACTATATTAGTAAATGATCAAATGTACCTACAGCACCTAGATTCAGTAAGGGATGATGTCGGTGAATATAAGGTTGACATGGTTAAAACTCTGACTTATAAAATATTTATTTAAGTTACTATAATGTTGCTTGGTTTTCCAGTTCTTTCTTAATGTACTTGAGTTTTGCATGCTCTTATTTCTAAAATCAGGTTTGTTTTAACAGTTCTCTTGCAGATCAGTTTTGAACAAATATTAAATGAAAGTTAAATGAACAAAAGAGAACAAACATGCTGTGAGTCTTTCTCTCTTTCGAGTCCCCTTTCTTCTCCCTCTCTTTTGTTCCTGCATAAAAATTTAACAGGAAAATTAAGACAACAACCCATATCTTTGAAAATCCTTTTCTTGTTCTAAATTCAATTACCTAAACATCAAAATCACCAAAGAATTATTTCATTTTGTAGCCAATAACTGGTATCAGAATTATTAAACGGTGAACGAAATGAACACTATCAAACCACCAATTTCAAATGATCACTTGAAGAAAAAGTATCAAAATTAGGGCATAAAAAAATTCCAATACTTAATACCATATCAGAAAACTATAGAACTGAGTATTTCAGCATTTTAATTGTGTCCCATGTGTTCTTGCTTCGTAGCCTAGTAGGACAATCAGGTCATTACCTTTTATATCTATATAATTGAACCAAGGTAGAAAATAACAGTAACTTCAGTCTCTCCTCGTAATTAGTATTTTGTATGAGTGACCTATTGAGCCTTGACGATTATGAGTGATGCCTAAATGCGCCTGCATTTGTTCGAGAAATCTTCCAACTTCTTTTTGCATTACTCCTAACAACAACGTATTTTATCTTAGCAATCAAAACCAGCCTTTCTCACCGACCTTAGCATCCTAGAAGCTGTCATTTCTACCAAAAAATGAAACCCTCTTCTTCAATTCAAAGTAGCCTCAAAGAGCATAATTTTTTTTTTGTTTCAAAATGCCTTGTCACCACAAATTTGCAGGCAATCTGTAGCTACTCAAAAGGCAAGCCTACATATCTGTTCCAACCCTAACATTCTACAGACTGAAAATAATACAGATCATAAAACAAGCATCTAAGTAAAAAGTAACTCAAATATAATGAAGGCGAGTATACCTCAACCCAAGCCTTAAATAACTTAACCCAATCTTAAATGAATTCAAAGACAGAAGTTTACCTCAAAATTTGACGAAAACTCAACAGGATCTTCTCCAATCCTTGCAAGAAAACAAAATTACAAATTTATAAATAGTCCACAAAATCCATATGAATAAGAAAAGGCAATAAACTGAAAATGTAAAACAAATTACCTGAAGACTTACAGATTGAGGACAGAAAATTAACAATTACCTGAAGAAAACATGAACTAACACCATCATGCAATACGAATATCAGAATCTAATACTATGACATACCATATCCTGTTTTATTAGAAAACACCAAGATGACACTGTTGAGCATAAAGGGATCACTGATGATTGCCTGGAAGAAAACATAGATAAGTGAGAAACAATACACACACTTGTATTTAAAATGTATACATTGGTGAGCATAGAACCTGAAATTCTGCCTTTGCCCTTCCAATTCTCTCTCTATCCAAGGAATCAACAACGTAAATCTGCACAGGGAAGGTACAAACAGTAAAGTAACTAAAAGAGGTCAACTGAATAGAAAGATTTAGAAACCAGTAACCAGTAAGAAGATCAGAGAAATTGCAACATTCAAGAGAATCAGACCACAAAATCCATCCGAATAACCTAACTCAAGAATCAAATAACAAAAATCAAAAGCCTTACCCAGAAAAATGTCGAAGCTCTTCAAACCCTCAACACCTCCTTCCTCAATTCTTCCGCAAAACCAACATGCAAGAGAATCAGTCCACAAAATCCACACCAATAACCTAACTGAACCTACAAATTTCTGAAGGCTATGGTTTCTTCTCCGCCGACAGTGGCGGATGAAGAACGGACTTACAAACTCAAAGCCTTCCCTTCAATTAAAAGAGAGCTGCAGAGAAAGAACCTGGTTATGAAATCAGAAGAAGACCCAATCCTTGCAAAAAATTAACATGCAAAACTTCAGAAAGAGCTGACAAAATCAATCTCAATAACAATTTCATCAGATTTCTAAAAAAGTGAAAAACCAAAACTTCATCTGAAATTTCTTCCAAATCTGAACAATTTGTTCTTCGATCCTTCCAAAAGATTAACATGCAAATCCAAACATGAGTATCAGAAGCATCACAAACACAAAGCAACTCCCCTATCCAACAAACCCAAACAAATCCCAATCAGTTCTGAGCTCGAAATCAAAGGCAGAGCACACCGCCGAAACCAAAACCCAGCTCTCACCTTCAAAAACGAAGCTTGGAATTCAAGAACTGAGATGAAATTGTAGAGACTGAAGAAGCGGAGGTCGGTTAGAGACTGAAGAAGCGGAGGTCGGTTAGAGACTGAAGAAGCGGAGGTCGGTTAGAGACTGAAGAAGCGGAGGTCTCGCTCTTGCAGTCGAGGTCACCGAAACCAAAACCTGAATCTTTACTCGCTCAAATATTGAAGGTGAAACATGGAAAAAAAAATTTGAAGGCCCCGGTCTCGATGGGTTGTTTTTTGGCTTCGTTTCAGATTGGATGGGGTTGAGAAAACGAATAAAAAAATTTGGAGCTGTCGCGTAGAGAAGAGGCTCTCGCAGTGGTGTCGATCAAATGGGAAGACAACTGCCAAGTAAGGGTATAATAG
Organism: Oemleria cerasiformis; assembly: GCA_037349345.1. Lineage (NCBI taxonomy): Eukaryota > Viridiplantae > Streptophyta > Magnoliopsida > Rosales > Rosaceae > Oemleria > Oemleria cerasiformis. The sequence continues at coordinate 171,716 of JAZGTL010000101.1, read as the reverse complement.
TCATTGTCGTTTGAAGGGCAAATTGGGAAATGAACTGTTTAATGAACAGTGTTATGAACAGTGAAGACAACTGCCGAGTAAGGGTATACTAGTCATTTTCATTTGAAGGGCAAATTGGAAAATGCACAGTTGAATAAACAGTATTATGAACCGTGAAAAACCTGTTTGTGTTTTAATATATGTATAATTAGTGGCTAATAGAAGTTGAAAAATTAAAATTAAGGCTGTTTAATCAATTTACTCCCTAAATTTGTACTTTCTTATTAATTTTGCCATGAATTTTTATTTTGTTTTTTGTTTTAGTCTATTTTGGCTTGTCGCCTTATGTTTTTCCAGCAGCAGAGCTGCTCCTCCACGGGCATATTGTGGTATGAGGTCTAGATGTTATTACCCTAGATGTCTTTAGTGGTTTCTTTCCTCTCTCAGGTCCAAATTTTGCTAGATCTATTTTTGTGCTATGTTTTTAGGTTTTTTTTTTTTCAGATTTTCCTAGATCATCACCTTTAGGTCTTGCTCATTTTTATTTTCCCGTGTTCCTTAATAAATTCTTACTTTCTTCATCGTATATAACCAATTATAAACATGTATCTTCCGTTAAAATCCCATGTTACTTTTAGAAAATAAATCTAACGGTGGCCACAGTTATTTTTCACTTCGCACCATAGCGTCCTCAAGACAGAATGACTCATCATTAATGAGCCCATTCACACTGTTAGTTGGTGTTATGGGCCTGTTTCCTTACTCTGTTGGGCCTTAGCCTGGATTTCGTTCAGTTGATAAAAAACTCAAAACAAAAATGGAAATGGTAGGTGACGCGTCAGCCGCTGAGGGATGTGGGAGCGAAGATATCCTGCCGCTTGCAGTGAGCAAAGCCGAAAAGAGCAAGTATGAAAGGGCAAACCTTATCTGATGCTGTCATTGCTGATGCGGCATGATTATCTAAATTAAACTCCCCCCAAAATACACAAACTGCAGAGCTGGCCCTATCATCTTCCTCACCATCATCATCAACATCGTCTATACATATAGACTGATGCAGAGCTCGGAGCTCGCTCCCCTATAATAATATCTACTTCTAAATCCTTTTAGTTGACTAATTACCGGCACCGAAAACGAAGATGATCGCTAGGCGGGTCTGGAACAAAGGCGCTTTCGTCTCCGGTCGCCGGTGGCTGTGTCCGTACACCTCCTCGGGTCAAACGCCGGCGACGGTGCTCTCGGACCACAGCTATCCGTGTCCAGTTTCCTCATCCGAACATGCTAAAATCTCTACCGTCACTTCCACGACAGTTCGATTCGCCGATCATATATCCAATGTAAGTGCCTCTCTATGCTTTTAATTGAATGATCGGTGAGATAATCAAAATTGTCAAAATACTTATATTCAATTCAAAATTATATTAAAAAAGATTATTGCGTACGGGTGAATTGGTAGTATTATTTGAACTTAAATACAAAATAGAATCTTTATGGGGTAAGTTCTGGAAAGTTTGTTAACTTAATTCTTAATCTGTTTCGTTTGTTTATTTATTCTCGCAATTTTTGTAGCGTAGCTGTAGCATTCTGTATGATGTGAAGAGGAGCTGGTTTTCAAGTCAGGCATTGGCTGATGCTACAGCAGGTGGCAATGGCGTAGTTGATGTGCCATTGGCTCAAACTGGTGAAGGCATTGCTGAGTGCGAACTCCTCAAGTGGTTTGTCCAAGAGGTGTGTGCTTTTTTTATATTTTTGGTATTTATATGGCCTATTCATACATATATACACACTGTAGTGGGATATCAATATGGTTACTGTGTTGATATGGATGTGTCAACTCTTGAGCATTGTTGTCGATATAGATGTCTATATGGTGACTGTATGATATGTTACTAGTAGCTCCAGCTATAGTGGGGAGGGATCCCCTTGAGTAGGGCGTATGTATATCTATAATGTTGAGTCATGCATATTTTGTTTACTCTTGGAAGATTTGTCAGTGGTAAGGAGGCATGTGACCTAGAAGTTGGAATTAATGGTTTATTTTGTCATTTGGGTAGGGGGATCAAGTTGATGAGTTTCAGCCACTTTGTGAAGTTCAAAGTGACAAAGCAACCATTGAGATAACAAGCCGTTATCAAGGAAAAGTTGATCAAATTCTCTACGTTCCAGGTGACATTGTGAAGGTGAGAATTTCTGTGCACTTTCATTTCATTTTTCCATTATTTGCCAATCTGCTAGGGAATTCACGGGAGAGGCTGGAGAAAGTTTAGGATCATATATAATAGAGGTGTTAATTGGGCGTGGATTTCCTGAAGATAAGGCAGGAAGGATAGAAAAAGTAGAGCGATGTTTTGAAAATGTTTTTGTTCATTGATAAGTATGCATATGTTATTCGTTAACCATGTTGTAGTATACTAACGGCTTGAGCTTTCGGAGGTAGTGGTGAACTATCAAAACCTATCATTTCATATGGCATCAGATCAAAAGATACCGAGTTTGCAGAGTCAGTATTTTGGCCTGGTTCGTTCTTGGTTTCTCCTATGCTCTACTTACTGGAAATTGGTCTTTTAATATTTCAATGACTGCATAGCATTTCTCTGTTTCAGATTAGTAATCTAGCTCTTGTTCGTAATTCGACATGCTTATTTATGCTTTGAGTTCAAAATCTTGGATGAAATCTTAGGTTGGAGAAATTCTTTTAAAAATGGCCGTGGAGGAATCTCAGGTTCCAAATCAGATTCGCGAGAGTTTGGAAAATACTAAGTCACTAGATTCCGAGCTGAACACACATAACATCGGTGGAGTTTTATCTACACCTACTGTTCGGAATCTTGCAAAGAAATATGATATAGATATAAATGAAGTAGCTGGAACTGGTAAAGATGGGAGAGTATTAAAGGAAGATGTCCTAAAATATGCTGTGCAGAAAGGAATCATTGAAGACCCATCTGCCTCCTTGAGTGTTAACTCTGAGAATGTTTTGAGAGAAGAAAAGAGTTACTCACAACATGCATCAGCTGAATCTGGATGGAATTACGATGATAAGACAGTTACCCTGAGGTAAAATACAATATGCTAATATAAACTTGGGTTGCCTCATACTTTCATGCATTTGTATGATTGATTGCTGGAACTTAGGTGACATAATAGTGTTTTAAATGTTAAATGTTTGTGCAATTTAGAATTTGGTAGAGAGTATAATGGCTAGTGGTCTTATAAAAAATGAAGTGAAGTATGAAGCAATTTAGTTATACTCTGTACATTTCAGGGGATTCCAGCGAAGAATGGTTACATCAATGAGTTTGGCTGCAAAAGTTCCACATTTTCATTATGTTGAGGAGATCAAATGTGATGCACTTATAGAGCTGAAAGAGTCTTTCCAAAGTAATAACTCTGATTCAAATATCAAGCACACTTTCCTTCCATTGTTGATAAAGACACTCTCAGTAGCCATGAGCAAATATCCGTTAATGAATAGTTGCTTCAATGAGGAGTCACTTGAAGTCATCCTTAAAGGTTTGTACAGTAACTTCTTCTTACTCCATAGAAATTATCGCTCGTTGCCTTCAGCAATGTTTCTACTTGAGCTTAGTCTCGAGATTATCTTCTTGAAGTGGGTTTTGGACTTGACTAATGAAACTATTATAGGTTCCCACAACATTGGAATTGCCATGGCTACTCCATATGGTCTTGTTGTTCCAATCATAAAGAATGTTCAGTCTCTTTCCATTTTGAAGGTCAGTATCAGAAAACGCCAAATCTCGTGGCTTCTTTCTATGAGATCCATGATTTGGAGAACAATTTCATAGTTGGAGCTTGAATTATTTATGTATAGTTATGCTATTATTAATTATATGTTCCATGTGCACAGATAACAAAGGAACTTTCACGGTTACAACAACTGGCATTGGAAAACAAGCTTAGTCCGGAAGATATATCTGGTGGAACAATAACTTTAAGTAATATTGGATCAATTGGTGGGAAATATGGGTCTCCTCTTCTCAACTTGCCTGAGGTTGCCATTATTGCAATTGGGCGAATTCAGAAGGTTGCACAATTTGCAAAAGACGGCAGTGTATATCCTGCGTCAGTTATGATGGTGAGTTGAGTTTCTTATGTTGAAATCAATGTCTCCATTGTTTTTCCCTTGCAACAAGTAATTGAAAAATCAATGTCTACATATATCCAACTTGCATAGAAATGAGCTTGTTGGGAGTTGGCAGCAGTTTCTTATGTTTTTGGCGTGCATTTTATGGTCAGGTGAACATAGGCGCCGATCATAGAGTGCTGGATGGAGCAACTGTTGCCCGGTTTTGCAATGAGTGGAAACAATTTATAGAGAATCCAGACCTGCTCATGCTGCGTATGAGATAGAATGGTCAATGGTCGTGTTGCTCCAAAACATGCTCTCTCAACCGCCTCAATCCGCGGTCGTTGCCTTTGTATGCTGCATTGTCAAGGCCGTACAAGCAAGAGCTGGCAGCCTATCATTTCATGAACAAAAGACATGTTGACTAAATTTTAACCCCCCAACAATAGATTTGATCAAGGTCCATGAGTAGATTAAGGGGTTGATTACATACAAGTCCTTGACAACCGGATCAGGAATTTCAAAGTTCAAGGAATTTAGGCTCAATAAGTTAAATATGAGGAACTTTAAGTTCCTAGGGATTTCAAAATTATTAGATGTAATATATTAAGGGGGATTTGTAAGTAACACCTATCAAAATTTTATCTTTGAAAGTTCCTAATTTAGTTGTTTTGTTATGCTCATGTAATTATTTACAATTCCAATATTTAATTGTTTTTAGTGCATGTCTTACTAATATACTATAAATCTCTTGGTGCTTCCAAACACACCTTTTAAGGACAAGGTCTAACAAATAAAACATAATATCACTATTCACTAAATTTGAAATTTTTACAATCTCTTTTAAGAAAAAAAAAATCAAGTCAATTGCTTATGGGTTAAGATTTAACTTGGTTCTAGGGATGATTAGAAAATTTTTGGCTTTGTTTTCAGCTGCCAAAAACAAAATTAGTTATAATTATGTCCTTAAATATAAATATGAATATTCTTCATACTAAATTACCTATAAGAAAAGTAGAGTAGCAGGGCTCTGGCACATTCTCCTTTTGGGTTAACGAGGAACAGCCGCGCCAAAATAAACCGTTTACGCTTTACAACCGTCAGCAACCGCTCAGAGCAATCCGACGGACAAAATTTGCTTGATTAACTTCCCGTTCAAAACCAAGGCTTTCCATGAGAGACACAAATCTGTTGTTCCTCTGCAGATCCCAAACCCATGTCGGTTTTGTTTCATGGCAGTGAAGATGAACATACACATAGTAATTCCACTTCTCTTGGCTCTCGCTTTGGGCCCCCTACTTTCAACTTCAGGTACATTTGTTTCAGGCGAAGCAACGATGCCTGAGTTCACTTTCAGTTGGATGGACGATAAAGACATATTCCAAGCCGGTGACGTTGCAACCATAAGGATCAGAGCATTCAACAACTTTGACAAGCTTGACAAGAATGCATTCAACCCTACTCTCACAGTAAATGGGAAGACAGGGAACAGCTCCATTGTATCTGGGGTTCTTTCAGATTTCGAAGGAGACCCTACCACTTGGAAACTCTTCTTTACTGCCATTACTGCCGGCTTGTTTAACGTTATGATCAACGAAGACCGCTACAAAGTGTTCGATTCTTCTCTGCATTTCCAAGTTCATCCAGGTTTTACATCATTTCACAGCGCTTGTGGCTTGAGACACTACATTTCTGTAACCAAATGGCTTTTGCTTAATTTCTTTTTTCTTTTATTGAAGGGCAAATGTACCCATCGGCTTGTGTTGCTTTATGGATGGGTTTTGTTCATGAATTTGAAGCAGGGGATAAAGCTAGAGTGCTGATACTTCCAAAGGATGCATTTGGCAATAATGTCTCCAAAAGCAGTGAAGATCCAAGGATACATAATTTTACAGTATCTGCACTATATACAAATAGTTCCACAGCCAGCGCGCCGAACATCACCCACTTGGGTTGGAATGAATTTGGCTACATCACCATGGAATTCTTTGTTCTGAAATCTGGGGACCTCTTGCTGCATGTGGGAGCTGATAATCAGACCTTGAATGGCTCTCCACTACCATTTAAGGTCAAGCCAGGTATCAGATTTTTACCAATCATTATAAGTATTGTATCTAATGTCCGTTGAGAGGCGATATTTAAATATAACAATTGTGTGGTGGAATTTTCACTGCCTGGCAGGACCACTTGAAGTTTCCAGTTGTGTAGCCAAATGGGATTTTGAACCAAATGCTTGGCAATTATATTCCAAGATGGAAATCTTTATACACCAGCAAGATCAGTTTGGGAACCTTGTTCCCGGGCTGTATGCATTTGATGCTGAAGTTGTTGAGATGGAGACAAATTTGTCAATACCTGTCCCAGATTTGCAGTTCGAAGAAGTGGTGGCTGGAATTCAGTTGTTTTCCTTTAGCAATCTGGAGCCAGGGAACTTCTTTCTCACTATATCTGACATGAAGCATTCTAAAAGTATATCAAATATGCCATACGCTTATACTGTATTCGTTGGTGCGTGCCATTTAGCTCCCAAATCGTGTCCTATTGGTGTTACTGCTTCCAGTTTCCCTTGACATGCCTCTCTCTTTCTCTTGTTTACGTTTGAATAGGTTATTGCAATGGGACAAACAGTGTTGCGAATGGATCAGGTTTAAATAGTTCTACTGCTGGAGAAGCAGCAGAGTTTTCAGTTTATTTGAATGATGTTTATCAATATCCCTCTCCCATTGAGATAGAAAGGCTTGGAGTAAAAGTTGTAAGGGAAATTGACTCCTATCATCTGCAGCCAACCATCGTTCCTGAGAAGATCATCAATGGTATATATGCAATGTACCAGCCATTGATCTGTTGTTTCCTTCCATAAACATTGTTGTTATAGATTTACAGAATTTTGTATCTCTAAGTCAGGGAGTGGACGTGCTGAAGCTCGAGGGATAACATATGGTGCAACCAGCCAGATAGAAATTGCTCCTTCGCCGTCTATGGACTCTATAAATTCTGTAAGAAGTGTCTGTTGGTATTCATACATGCATTACTGGTTTAAGCTTTTGTATTTAATTTCTCGTATCTTTCTGAAACAGTCTGTAGGGAGCTTTGGAACATTGGCAACTGCTTTCAATGTGGTTTATACACCTGACCAGATTGGGATTTATGGAATCTATGTATTTTGTGGAAATATTCTACTCAATGGTGGTCAGCCGTTTACAATGGAAGTGAAAGGAGGTATAATTTTCACCTGACATTCTCCTAATATTTCTCATGATCATTATTATGTTAAGGAAATTCCTGAGAAAAATCGAAAGTGAATTAACCTAATGCAAACAGCGCGTAATTTGAGCTGGCATATTGCAAATTGCATGACCATTGGATTCCTAACTTTGTGCAGGAAAGGTTAACACAACACTCTCAAAAGTTGTAAAATTTTCTCCCAAGGTGCCAAAGATGATTCATAATGAAGTGGTAGTGCAGCTTATGGATTCATTTTTGAACCCTGTCTTGTCGCAGCAATCTAGGTTGAAACTAGAGATTGCTTCAGCTAATACCTCAGGCTTTTCAAATTCCATGTTTTTGGATAACAACGATGGATCATACACCGTTCACTATCTGGCTGAGGATGTTGGAAGTTATGAGATGTGTGCTTCATTTGACGGCAAGCATGTCCCTCCTTGCCCCTTTGGGGTCAATGTCTACAGCAGTAAGTTTGTACTTGTGTAGCTCTTTTTTATCATAGTGCAGTTACAATTTTCATGGACTGGTTGATGTTGTTGGCACTTTGCAGGTGAATATTTTCCCAGAGCCTACATTGATACAATATCTGTGTGGGAGGATGAGTCGATTGCTTTTGATGTTTTATCAAATGACTACTTTGCTGGTAATAATGCAAGTGTTGTTGAGTTCTCAAAGGTACAATACAATTCAAAGTGAAACTATATATTATCTTAAAATGTTCCCTTCCCTCCCCATACCTTTGTGGAAATTTGACTGGTTTATATTCGTCAGCCAGCTCATGGTTCCCTTGTCGAGTATGGAAGGCTCCACCGGTATACACCTCATAAAGCCTATTATGGCAATGATTCTTTCGTATACACGATGTCTGATATAAATGGAAATCTTGCTACTGCTGCTGTAAACATATCTGTTCTCACAATCCCACCACAATTTGTTTCTTTTCCAAGTGAACTACTAGCAACTGAAGATGAGATTAGTCCCACATTTGGGTAAGCCACTGTAATCTATCACACTTGTTAGACATTTTCGTATTAGTTATAATTTCGGGTATTTGCAGTGGTTTCCCAGGGTTTGAGATAAGATATTCAGACATGATGGAGAACATCTCTGTTAATCTCAGTGCACAATCTGGGACGGTGTTTCTGTCTCCTATGCTAATGCAATTCTGGGAACCAGTTTGGACTGGACTTTCTGTCTACAAAGAATATGGAGAAGCCAAGGCTTTGATTTTAGAAGGCAGTGTGGAAGTAATCAATTTTGCCCTTAACTCAATTCAGTACTACGGGTACTAACTACTAATTTATGCCGCAGCTTGAGGTTAAATTGATATTCTCTTTATTTGATTTGGGTTCTCATTTGCTGTTTTTGTTTTCTTTCCATTTCTCGTCAAGTCAGAAATGAGAACTTCTGTGGCTATGATACAATTCGAGTCTCAACAAGGAACAGGAATGGAGTCAATGTACTGGATGTTCCAGTGTTTGTGGAACCTATTAACGATCCTCCGTTTATTCATGTCCCTGAGTTTATTATCTTGAAAAGTAATGAAGATGAGTCACTGATATATGACAGAGAAAAAGACAAGTTTGAGTTCTGCATTGGAGATCCAGATCTTGTTGCATTCCACAGTAATGAGTCCCTTTTCTCAGTCACGTTTTCCGTGGAGGTTAGTGATGGTCTTTTGGAGACAAGCCTACCAGCTGAGCTCATCACTACAACCGAGCTGAAGCCGAAGAACAGTTACCAGTGGGTACCCCTTCAGACATATGTGAGCATCTCAAAACACTTCACCGTGAAAGCCAAGGGAGTTAGATTTCATGGAACACTTGATGAGTGCAACACTGTAATGCAACAGCTGTTTTATCATGTGAGGACACTTGTTAAACGTAATGGGAATTCCATTGCAATTTGCAACTTAATCAATGTGTTTTTGCACACAGGGGGAACAACATCAAGATACCATGTTGACAGTGAGATTGAATGACATGGGAAATTATGGATGCTATTTTAACTGTGCTGAAAAGGTATCAATGCCTTTGCAAGCCGAGGCTTCTGTCAATCTCATAACAACAACGCCAATGACTTCTCTTGTGGCTCGCGGTAAGTAGTGCCAATTGCCAAATGCCAATGAATGTAGCGAATGGAGACTTCTGAATCATGCCTTCTGTTTACTGTGTTTGCAATACAGGCTTGGGATCGGCTATTGTAATTGAATCCATTATGGTGTTTTCCCTCGGAGCAGCAATTCTGTTTTTCACCTGCAAATGCGCAACTCACCTTGTAAACGAAAGAAGAAAGAAAGCTACCAGGACGCCTGAGCCAGCAACCACACGTAATCAGCCGTGTAAAGGAACTGTAAGCAATGTTATACGTCATGATACTATAGCAGTACAGCACATAGAACTAGTCCTTTTTTTTTCATTCTAAAAAGCTGAATGCTTGTGGTGATTTTTGTGCAGCCAAGGACAAATATATCAGAGAATGCAACTCTGGTCACAGGGAGTTGTTCAACATCTAGCCCTTTGCTTGGCAGTGGCAGCCAACGTCCCAATATTCGGCAAAGGTAATGAACTGTGAGACGCAGATGACAGTAGACAATAGGCCATGATAGCAAAGGATTTTGAACATCTCTCTGTCTGACATGTATTATATTCAGGTCGTGGCGTCAATCTGGAGATGAAGAAAGTAGCAAGGCAGCTGCCGATTCCCACAAGCTTCATTCTAGTAGCAGTGGACGCAGTAGTCAGCGGAGTCCTCTGCCTGCCTTTATGCCCCTTGCTATTGAAAATCAACAAGCTTATTAACCTCAAACATTCTTCTGTTCTGTATTTAATCAAATTACTCGATGCTGTATTGAGCCTTTCACAAATGCTGTGGGAAAAAATGGATCTATTCTTCTTTCTCCCTTTTGTTCGTCTCCAAATGTGTACATGAAATTATGGCTAAATAGTTGCTATCGTACTAAACTTTGTCCAAATTGTTCATAAACTTCAATATTAGAGTATGTCGTCTTTGATCTTTACCCAAATGTATAACGATGGTCTTTTCATGAATTTTTTGAACACGGACTCTTCAAATTAAGAGTAGATATGTCATTTCATGTGATGTTTTATAACACAAAACGTTCCAAAAAATTGACAAAATAATCATTATTGCACATTTGAGTAAAATTCAGGAACGACAAACTTTAATATTGAAATTTATGGATGGTTGGTAAAATCTAGGGACGTTGACAATTATTTAGTATAAAATTATAGATAAAAATTGTGCTACTAAGTTATTCTGTGATTTTTTAGATGCCTCGGAAAAAATCATATAATAAAATTGTTAATCTGAAAGGGCAATTATACTCCATTAAGTCTCTCCAATATGTTTCATAATGAAAGTGAAAGGGAAGGCCAATAAACCTTTCAATATTTTCCAAAGAACACACAATATACGATGACATTTACCTGTTTTTTTTTTTTTTTTTTTTATTGAAAATAGAAATACAAATTTGTATCAAAATTGAAATAATGATATTTACCGAAATTAAAATATAATTTGACACTTTTATTAAAATCGAATAGGCAGCAAGTCATTAGCTGATAGAGTCTGACAGAGGACTGAGAGGAAGCAGAGGCTTTCATCTACAATTTTACAAAGTGAAGTAAACGACAAACTCCGTCTGAGTGAGGTTCATTTTTACGTCGTCGTCGGAGTCAAAGACTGAAAAAAAGTGTAATTTCGAGATGGCTACGGCGGCGTTAGAAACGCTTCTTCAAGTAGGCACTAAGATCGTCGGAGTCGGGCGAAACTACGCCGCTCACGCCAAAGAACTTGGCAACGCCGTCCCCAAGGTCCTTTCTTTCTCCTTCCTCTCCGATCCTCTCTACGCTCCGTTTTGATCTTTCCCCATTTCTGTGCCGTATTTTCTATTTTCCGTTTCTGATTATTGTGATTGGTGAAGGAGCCTGTGCTTTTCCTCAAACCGACGTCCTCTTACTTGGCAAATGGCGGCACAATCGAAGTTCCTCACCCTTTGTTGTCGCTGGACCATGAGGTGGAGCTGGCCGTCATTATCTCCCAGAAAGCTCGCGACGTTCCTCAGTCCACCGCCATGGATTACGTTGCCGGTAATTTTGTTTCTTTATTCTTTTGTTATTAATGATTTTATTTGAACTAAACCTAATTAGCAATAATCGGATCATTGAAGGTTATGCACTTGCTCTTGATATGACCGCCAGGGAAATTCAAGCTTCTGCCAAGGTAACTAATTATAATTAAGCAGCATAGTTTCACAATATTCATCTTTGTTTAATAGCGTGGTAGAAAATGTTCAATTTGATAATTTCAAGCCTCTAATTAGAATAATAATACTATAATTCATAATAATCAATGTGATTATCAAATTTAAATAGCTGTTACAGTTGCTAGTTTCTAATCAATGAGTTCCATTTTCCACATAAAACATTTGATTTTCTCCTTTTCCCTAGATGTTTAGTATGGCAAGTGTTCTGAATGGCTCATCCACAAGGATTGATACAACAATGATGCACAAATTTTAGAAACCGATAGGTACATTACTTCTGAAATAATCTGTGAATATCTAGCAGGTTGACTACTATGGCCTGTTTACATGAAGACTAAGATTGGAGCCGCTCAAATTCTAAACTTGCACTTTTGTTTAGGATGTCTACAGCTAAGACATGTTTCTTTTGTAAACGAGTAGAAAAGCATGATCCTTTTATTTTCTGTTCAAAGTCGATAAAGATTGGTATATATGTGCTCACTGAACATGTCGGTAGAATATGGATATCATTGTTAATATATGATATTTCCTTTGACAGTCCGCAGGACTCCCATGGACAGTTGCAAAAGGGCAGGATACCTTCACACCAATCAGTTCTGTGGTAAGAATTGCATGTCTTTGGTGGTTTTCTTTTGCTATTAGTGCTTCTCTTTTGCATGCTTAGAGTGTGTGGCAGCTACTGAGAAATTCATTTCAGACCACTGGAATGCAAAGGAAAACTTATCCATAACAACATGTGGTGATGAGGGTGGGGATGCGGATGGAGAATGTTGTTATATGCTTGTAGTACTATGGTGTGTTACATGTGCTATATTAATCATTTTATGTAGGAAAACTATTTACAAAATAAAAATTAGCGGTCCCTGCCTACCAATGAGATCCTTGTTTAGAGGCGGGGTTGGGGATGAAAGGCCAAACTGGACCCTGCTCGGGCTCTGTTGTCACAGCTACGGGAGCTGAAAAGTCTATCTTTCTTTTCTTTTTTTTATTTATTTCTTTTTTTCTGGGGGTTGTATATTTTTTGTAGTTCGGAGCTGTTTTATCTGATAATTCCATGTAGAGGTACTTATGTAGGCATTAGCCACATACTTGTACTTGTAATATTACTATTCTTATTTGAGTTTGTGTGAGCTTTAGATAAATGATTCAAACTCTGTGAGCATCAATTTTCTTTTACCTATATATTAAGGCTCAATTATTCAACTCTTGAAACTTGATGCAGCTGCCTAAGGAAATGGTGCCAGACCCGGACGATTTAGAGTTGTGGCTGAAGGTTCTTAGTGCTTGTTTTTCTTTCACGAGTTTTGTTCTTTAGTGGCCTGATTTTGGTATTGGTCACTCCTAATATGTTCAAATTGATTTGCTTCACCACAGGTAGATGGAGAGTTGAGGCAGAAAGGCTCAACCAAGGATATGATATTCAAACTCCCATTTCTCATCAGCCACATTAGTTCCATTATGACACTTCTTGAAGGAGATGTAATACTAACAGGTATGTGGGTCATATCTGTTTCTAATGTTTTCTCCCTGTCTAGGACTCACCAATGTTTTCTCTAAATCAAGCTTATTGTGCCTTGGTATTGTTGTGCAGGTACTCCCAAAGGTGTTGGACCAGTCAAATCAGGCCAGAAGATAACTGCCGGGATGACAAACCTTGTGGATGTTCAATTCAATGTTGAAAAGCGGCAGAAGCAAGGAAGTTCATGAGCTAATTGAATGCTGTACCAGGTGTTATTGGATTTGACAGTTCCTGCAAGTGAAACAAAAATAATGTCTGAGAGGACTGGACTCAGCAATGGATGGAGGCACAAGGCTGCTAACGCATAAACTCTCAGTTCAAGGACCTTAACAAGGCGGTAATTAAACATATACCATTTGCTTTGTTCTTCATTTTGGGAGTGAGGTTAAAATGGTGTGATAATAAGGAATTATTTCTTGAAAACTTGCATCAACATCCATTTTATTATCTTCTTTCCCATTTTTATGTGCATTTCATCATGAAGAGGAACATTCATTTCTATTGTAGAATCACCAGCAGCACTACTTTTTGGAAAAATTCCCAAATTTACATCATGGATATTGGGTATAGTATCTTTTCCATGGACTAGGCAATTTCAAGGTCCCGTTGAGATGAATCACTGTCTGGGGTCTTAATTATCATTGAAGATGTTTCAGTTGAAGGCATTATCATTGACATTCGTGAACTTGCCAAACATTTTTGACTCATCAAGACCCGAAAAAAAGTGGAACTAGAATTGGAATTCAATCTCAAAAGTGGATTCAAATCAAATTTAGTCTATTATTAAAAAAAAAAATTCAGGCATATTTCTCTCTCACTAGGTTTTCGTTTTCCCCTACTCCTCTCCAATCTAATTATCTTATTTTCATTTCTTCACTGGGAAAAAAATACTTCCGCACACATATTATATACAAGGGAGCATTTTTGCTCACCGCCTGGTGAGCATTTTTTTGCTCACCACTATTCTATATGCATGCCATGTGTCTTCTAACTTTACTAGAGTTAACTTTAATATTAAATGCTACTCTTTAATTGAGAAAAGAATTTTAAAATTAAAATTAGAACTAAAAAAATTAAAGAAACCCAAATGCCACCCTTCCAACCCAGCAGCGCCCCCTCCAACGCCAACAAAAAAACCCCTCACCCTAATCAGTCCACCACCGTCGCCGAAAACCATCTGTCTTCTTTTCTCTTTCTCCCACTCCCTCATTCTTTCTTTCTCTCTCTGCAGTTGTCCCTAAAACTCTACAGGCAATGTTGAATTAGCACAAATTGGTGTTTTTGTTGATTAGAGAACAAATTTTCAAACTTAAAATTTGACTCTCCTCTTTATCTCAACTAAGCAAAGAACTAGGAATAAAAAGGGTGGGAATAGAGTATCTGTTAAAGCGGGCTCTTTTGCTTGTAGTAATCTCAAATCCATCACTTCGGAATCGGTTCCAGAGAGAGAAAGAAAGAGGGACAGGGAGGAAAAGAAAAGAAGACATAGAGAGGTGGCGGCTTCTGCAAGGTTTATCGGTGGTTTCCGGCGACGGTGGTGGACTGATTAGGGTGAGGGTTTTTTTTGTCGGCGTTTGAGGGGCGCTGCTGGGTTGGAATGGTGGCTTTTGGGTGTTCTTTAAATTTTTTAGTTTTAATTTTAATTTTAAAATTATTTATCTCAATTAAAGAGTAGCATCAAATATCAAAGTTAAAACTAGTTAAGTTAGAAGACACATGGCATACATATAGAATAGTGGTGAGCAAAAATGCTCCCTGCTATATATAATGGTGAGCAAAATGCTCCCTGCTATATATATAACTACTTGATGAATGGTGAATGTGTTTATTGAGTTCATCAGGTTTTTCTTGAGTGATAAAATGGGCAACCCCTTCCCCATTACAATAACCTCTAGGGATGGCACATATTTCTTGAATCCGCCTTTGTGTATGAAATCCTTGGCCCCGACTTGATTATAAGTTAGGTCCTGGTCTCTCACAATAAACTTCACTGGCACATTCACTTGAGCCCCACTCCATGGTGCAGCTAGCTCCCAGTTTCTGCATTCAAATTATCAAGACAATAATTACAAATTAATTAAGAGTAAGATATGGAAACAAGTTCAAGTGCTTGCGAAATTAAATTAAATTTAAAGGAAGCTATAAATACACATTCCAATTTATGTGGTAGTTTATGGAGGGGGTGAAGCTCTTCTTTTCGAATTTGGTGGCATAATACTTAACATCATCCTCAGTCAATCAACTTGGCAATGTAATTGGGGCATCTTGGGGATGTCCAAAAAAATTTCCTTTGGTTAAGAAAATTGGACCGGGAGTCCTGTATGTTAGAAACTCCAAAAATCTTGCAGCACTCATCTCTGCAATTTCATCAGCTTCTATCACCCCAGGCTCCTATATGTAACATCATTCATTTGCACTCTATCATAACCCAAAACGTGAAAATTAACTTACAAGTATGCTATCTTTGGACGGTAATACTTGCATCTCACTCTAGCGGCTTCATACCACCTTTTCGATTTATCGAATTGATTATGTACATATCATAATCGGAACCATTTATTCTCTAAATCGTCATTTCAAGATCATCTCTCTAAATAATCAACAATATTGGAGCTCGTTTAGTCATTCATATGTATAAAATAAATGAATGGTTTTGGTAAATCATGGGCGGAGCCACCATGGGACCAGAGGGGTCTTAGGTCCCTCCTGCAATATTTTTCGTTACTATTTTTTATTTATATATTTATATGAGAATTACATTAATATTGTTAAAATTTTCAAAGTTATTTATTTTCTTTCGCTTATTACTTTCTATTTTTCTATTAACATGTCAATATCACTTATACATGAAGTATTGAAATTTGAGTACGTCATTATTTTTTTTGAATATCTTTGGCAACTCAAGATAGAGAATACCACAAATACTTATGAGCCAATGAATAACATATATGCGTATATAATTCTATCACTCATTGTCATTCGTTTTATTTTATTCTATTTTTCAGTATTATGATTATGTAAGGTGTTTCTTCGAACATTAACTGATTTCTTAATGGAATTAGAATACTTATTAACGAAGCATTTTGGCTAAAAAAAATACACTTATCATTATTTATATATGCCTCTTCTAACCTAACTTTCTGCCTACGCCACTAGCCACAATTAAAATCCTCATGGAGAATTGTCTATTTAGTTGATACATATGAATGACTAAATAATCTCAAATTTCAGTGAATTTTTGTGTAAATAATCTTGAAATGATAATGTAGGAGTTGAACGGTTTCGATTATAATATATGTATTGTTGATGCATAAAATGGATCAATAGAACTGTGAAAGCACACACTCATACCAAGGCACAATGATGTACGTGGTTCACCCAAATCGGGCTACGTCCACGGTGTTATCTCACCCTCATTAATAATATATGTATTTTATACATGATACATTAGGCTATGAGCCTTTAGAGATAGGAATGTAGAGAGAATGGAGAAAGATTGTCTCTAGAGAGAGTGAGAATTGTAGAGAGAGAGATGATTGTGTTGAATGAGGGAGGGGGCTCCCTATTTATAGACAATGTCTAGGTTTAGGCCATGGGCCACAATGGTGGGTTTTAGGCATGAGCCTTGTTGATGGGCCTAGATGACGGGCTTGGTCTTGACCCAAGTGATCTTCCGGGTATTTCCGTTAGGTATGTTGCTGGGTCAGATTAGGTACAAGCAGAAGTTCCCCAAGTTCTTGACTGAGGTGGATTACCTCGGTGGAGGACTTGTAACAAGAGTGCACTGACCAAGCAACTTCCTTGTTTCTGTCTACCAATTTGTACGGTGCACTATATCCAGTCCCCCAAGTCCTCGGTCGAGGTGGGATGTCGAGGGAGACTCACATGTTGTTGTAATGTCTGATATGACAGTGAAATGAGAGCCGTCTTAGCGAGGGTGAAGAAGACTGACTGCTCCGCTTTGTGGTGGCCTGGGCTTGTTTTTGCTGATGTTGAGTTGGCCTGGTTGTGATGGGAACCTTGTAGTGCCCAAGTGATGCCTTCAGTCGAGGTGTTGCCTGCAAGGTCATGTTGGTAGGCCGAGGTGATGTCGTCGGCCGACCGGGTGCCACTTTGCAACCTTGAAGTAGTGGTGGGTATGTCATGTTTGTACAGGCCACAAAGGGGGAACCTTGCATGGTCATGTGACTGATCGGCCGTGGAGAATGTCCTGTTTTAACTTATCGAGAGCCATGTGCAAGATAAGTGCATGTCATCTTGTACGGCTTGCAGGAGCGGGACCTCACACGATTAGGTGGCCGATCGGCTAGGAATGTCCATGGCCGATCGAGTGCCACTTGCAAGATAAGTGTATGTCATCTTGTACCGCCTGCAGGAGAGGAACCTCGCACGATTAGGTGGTCAATTGGCTAGGAAAGTCCATGGTTGATCGAGTGCCACTCGAGGTGGTGTGTTTGCCACTTTCGTACAGGGATGCCTGCGAGCTCATGCCAAACGATAACAGGGAATGCCTACGAGCTCATGTCGATCGATAGCAGGGAACGCCTGCAAGTATGCCGAGCTATAGGGAGGTGTATGACCGTCCCTCTTGCAGGGATGCCTGCGAGCTCCTGCCAAACGGTAACAGGGAATGTCTGCGAGCTCATGTCGATTAGGAGCAGGGAACGCCTGCGAGTATGCCGATCGATAGGGAGGCGTATGACCGTCCCTCTTATAGGGATTCATGCGAGCTCTGCCAAACAGTAACAGAGAATTCCTGCGAGCTCATGTCGATCGGGAGCAGGGAACACCTGTGAGTATACCGATCGATAGGGAGGCGTATGACCGTCCCTTTTACAGGGATGCTTGCGAGCTCCTGCCAAATGGTAACAGGGAATGCCTGCGAGCTCATGTCGATCAGGAGCAGGGAACGCCTGTGAGTATGCCGATCGATAGGGAGGCGTATGACCGTCCCTTTTATAGGGATGCCTGCGAGCTCCTGCCAAACGGTAACAGGGAATGCCTGCGAGCTCATGTCGATCGGTAGCAGGGAACGCCTACAAATATTCTTATCGATAGGGAGGCGTATGACCGCCCCTCTTACAAGGATGCATGCGAGCTCCTGCCAAACGGTAACAGGGAATGCCTGCGAGCTCTTAATGTGTGCATGATGTTTAATGATGTTAATATGATGCTCATGTGCCATGTGCAATGATGTGAACATGTGCCGAGAGGCGATGATGTTAATATGATGCTCATGTGCCATGAGCAATGATGTGAGCATGATGATGCGCAGGTGAATATGATACTTATAATGTTATAAAATGATATTGCATCGAAAGATAATAATTCGAATGTAGCGTAAAGCATGTTGAGAGACAATGATACTCACGTGTCATGATGCTTGTCACTTAGTGAAAAAAGTGATTCTTTAGGCAATTGGGGGAGTGATGCTCGCCGCTCGGTAAGAAATTTGATCTTCACGGGGAATCTTGACATAGGCCAAGTAATTACCATAGGCATATAGGTAGAACCTACCAATGGGCATCGTAAAGCATGTTGCCGAGGGATAAAGATGGCCGATTGATTATGTCGGTTAATAATCATGTCATTCGATAATTCCTGATAAAGAGAAATGAATTTACTGATCCATAAATTCGTAGGATTTAATAATATATTTGTGTGTTGCACAAATAAGAGTATGTAATTGTTTAAATACTGGTATAATAAGCATACTCAATGTTTGTAAGTAATATGTGATTAAAGTATGTATTTCGACATGGTCTATAATAATTTACAATTAAATAATGTAATTGAGTGTGTGGGTTTGTATCCATGCCTAACATAATGTGAGGCCATCCTAGCATGGTAGGATGATGATGGGCCATGGTGCCATCAATAAAAATGGTGCCATCAATAAAAAGCTATAGGTAGCATGACCCATGAAGATAGTAAAGGCCAAAATGAGTGTAGCCCATGAATAAAATGGAGGCCTAAATGTGAGCCTACATAATAATAGAGCCCTAAATTATGGGCATCAATTATGTAATAGAGGCCTATGCACTAAATATTGGGCATGGCCCTTGACCTAATTGTATGATCCAATTACCTCAAATATAATTATAATCGTCCAAATAAAATTTTTTGTTTTGCTTAACTAATAATTATGAAGGCCCAATTAGTTATTAATCTATTAATGGAATAGATAAAAAGTCTAATAGGTTTTCGAATTATCTGGTGATATGGTCGATAGCAGAGCATAGTTGCGGTAGAGCCAAGTGCTACCAGCGCGGTGGCGGAGTGACGACGGCGCGAAACCGGCGACGGAGATGGTCAAAATTCTTGGGTTTTGTATATCAGAGGTCACTGAACATGATACCGTCGTTGGTTTGAGGAGGTGATGGTCAGAGGTCGTCTTTTGAGAAGATGGCAGAGACAGGCTATGGCGGTGGTGGTCGCGCATCGCCGCGTTGTTGTTGTCGAAGTGGCAGTGTATGAGTAAATCGCATTTTACTCATCCCAACGGTGAAGGTGGTGGTGCCTGTTAGCGGCTGACGAGCGGCAGCGGCAAGAAGTTGAGCGCTCCAATTTTTTGTTCTTCTCATTTTCTACTTTCGCTTCTCTGTGGCAGTGATAGATGTGAGGGAAACGACCTTGACATCTTGAGTGGTTTTCACAGGGAGGGGAGATCTCTTTGGTGGTTGGTGCCATGTTTATTGTTCACTCATGTTGTTGACTGGAGCCAATCCATGAGCCAATCCATGAGTCCACTTTCTTATTTTCTCTAGTGGTTGGTCTGCTCCTCAAAGGGGAGCCATGTATTTTTGCCTTCTTCTCTTTTTGCTATTTGCAGACTTGGAAATCGAAGATGTAGGTATGTATCTCCTTGTTCTCCTTCACTGCTTCTATGATTGACATGGTGAGTGAGAGGAAGAAAGATGTGATGAAAGCCACCATCTTCCCGCTGATTTTTCCGTGTGAAAACCATGTTGTATTGTCTTTTTTTTTGTTCTTGCCTGCTCCTCAGAGGGGAACTATGCATAGTTGCTCCAAATTTTGTTTTCCTTTCTTGTTTCTCTGTGGCCATGAGAGTGGAGAGGGAGAATTTGTGAATTTTTTCTTCTTTTGTTCTTGCAATCAGAGTTTGAGTGATTGAGGTGAGGATTTTTCCTCTTTTTATTGTTTTCTCTGCTTCTGCCTTGCTGCAATGAGAGTAGGAAGTGAGATGTATTTTTTGGCAGATAGGAAGAAGAAAGACATAGTAGTGTCTTGTGTGATTTTTGACCAGAGAGGGTTCTGGGTTTGATGTGAAACGAGAGACAAGAAGAGATTGTCTGGGTGTTTTTTGCAGTGAGGTTGGGCAAGCTTGCCGAGACCAGCAAGAGGAATAAGAGATTTTTCTGGGTTGGTGTTCTTGGGTGTTCAAGGTGTTTCAACAGGTTTGTGAGAATTTGAGAAGGAACCGACCTGGATTTTTGTCGCGCTTACCACAGACGTCGCCAACTGTTGATGCATAAAATGGATCAATAGAACTGTGAAAGCACATACTCACACCAAGGCACAACGATGTACGTGGTTCACCCAAATCGGGCTACGTCCACGGTGTTATCCCACCCTCATTAATAATATATGTATTTTGTACATGATACATTAGGCTATGAGCCTTTAGAGATAGGGATGTAGAGAGAAGGGAGAGATATTGTCTCTAGAGAGAGTGAGAATTGTAGAGAGAGAGAGAGAGAGGATTGTGTTGAATGAGTGAGAGGGCTCCCTATTTATAGACAATGTCTAGGTTTAGGTCATGAGCCACAATGCTGGGTTTTAGGCATGAGCCTAGTTGATGGGCCTAGATGACAGACTTGGTCTTGACCCAAGTGATCTTCTGGATATTTACGTTAGGTCTGTTGCTGGGTCAGATTAGGTACAAACATGTATAATAACAATTAAATAAATTAAAAGGTGGTACGAGAATGTATCACCTGGGTGGAATGAAGTATTATCAATCTTTGTAAGGATCGATAGAATAATTTCTCGATCTTATTGTATTATGTTGTCAATTTTTTGTCTTTTTTTTAAAAAAAAAAGGAAAAAACATGCATGCATGCAGGCAGAGGCATATGATGAAACCTGAAATCTGGTGATGTAATAGTCATCCCCATAAGTTTGTTTAAAAGATTGAAGGGGGTTGGTGTTAGGGTCTCTGGGCAAGAACGGTACACTCATGTTGATCAAGGCTTTGACCCGGTCGGGTCGGAACAAGCAGAGGTACCAAGCGATGATAGCCCCCCAGTCGTGGCCCACCACGAACACCTTCTCCTCATCCGGGGATATGGCGTCCAGAAGCGCAATCACGTCTCCAACCAGGTGGAGACATGTGTAGCTGGTCGGTGACTGAGGGGCGTCTGTATCGCCATAACCGCGGAGGTCGGGGGCCACGGCTCTGTAGCCGAGGGAGGCGAATGCTGGAAGCTGGTGGCGCCAGGAGTACCAGAGCTCGGGGAAGCCGTGGAGGAATAGAATGAGTGGGCCTTTGCCTTTTTCCGCTATGTGCATGTTTATGCCATTCACTTGGACTGTTCTGTGCTCTATGCCTTCCATCCTTCAATAATCAATTAATAATCTCTTTAATTCATTTATCTCTTTCTGAAATTCTGATTGTGAGATTTGAGTGAATGATTAATTATGTATTTGAATATTATATATATATGGAGTACTGTGGGGATTGACATTTCTTAAAAAAGTGTGGTACACCGATACAGTCAATTTATCACTCAAAATTACTTATGGAGAGTATTAATTCATCGAAGTGAAATAAACAGTCAATTTATCACTCAAAATTACTTATGGAGAGTATTAATTCATCGAAGTGAAATGAAGCGTTATATATTGATTCAGATCCCTAATTGTAGCGGTGTACTCCTGTGTGAATTGTGATTGTGTGGTGTGAATAATAGCAGCCTTTGGTAGCTTGATGGTAACGTGACACCTTATAAGTTGCCGGATGAGCTGGAGTCACGACACAAGCATCTCCATCTCTTGTGTTTGCTGCCAATTTTTACAGCAGATTAAGTAGTTGGTTTGTGATGAAATTACACAATCTCTGATGTTATATATGGAGCTAATAAGTCCACATTTATTTTATATTTGATGACGTACTAAGCTATCTTAATAAGTTACTTTCTTTAATAAGGGGATTAATTTGAACTAAGCCACACAATGAGATCTGGGAGTTGCCTTTGAGACCTCAAGTTGGACTTGCACTTAGAGATCCAATGTGTATAATTAAGACCAATATGGCGCTCAATAAAGAGTGATACATGGAATGGGCTTAAGGGGTTTCCTAATCTCTTATCCACTGGGCTTAGTTTAAATAATTATAGATTTTGTTATTCAGTAAATGTACGGGTAAACACAATATAGTTTCTTGGATGAAAAGTTAAGGCAGGCGTTGATGGCTCAATACCTTGGTGATGAGCTGGAGGTTCAAGGTCGGACGAGGTCAATAAGCCCCCGATGACCTAGCTGGCTTGGAGAGATATGTACACAATTAAACAAGAAGATATATTGGTAAGAGGAAAGCTGAGGTAGGCTAACTTATTCCCCTCGGATGATAAAGTTAGTGCTGATCTTGAATATATTTTGGCAAAGTATTTATAAATTTACTAAATCTTACACGAGGAAGGAGATGAGGTACCCTTTTATAGAAATCTATGTTGGGGTAGGTTTCTCTGCAATGGGGAGGGCTATGGCACTATTCACCCCTAGAGATTACTTAATAACTCTTCCTTCCTTGGAACTCCACACATTTTGCTGAATATCTAGAGGGAAAGATCTACAGCATGTGGGTGATGTGATCTTCTATCTGCCCATTAAATTATCTCAACTATTGACATTGTTATATATTGATTTGTGCTTTTTCCCATTATGATATCTATATAAAGTCTTTCTTAATATTAATTTCTCAATTTAGAATGTAATTAAAGCACTAATTTCCTTTCAACCAAAAAAAAATCCTAAATATTATTTATATAAAGTACCCCTCCTAATCTAATTTTCATTATCTATATAACGTACCTCTTCTAACCTAAATTTTTGAATACCCTATGGATAGAAAACATGTTAAGTGTAATGTATGTAGCCATTAATTACCAAGTCTCTGTCATACTTCTTTGCCCAATCATGATCGAAGGGTATGATGGCATTGTCATCTGGTACAATGTCTTCCACTTGACGATACATAATTCAATAATTGAAGAACATTGGATGATTGATAGGATGGCTTGCAGACTTTTCCATAAATGCTTTGGGTGCAGATTGGATGGTAATACATATACTGCACCGCTCTTGGTATAATCCATCATTTTTTAACTTACCTTTGCAATTTTTTTATACAATATTAGACTCCCCTATTATTGTTAAGTAAATATGTCTTAAAATTAACCGTAAATCGTCCATCCACCTGTTTACTCCTGATGATAAAATATTCCACATAAACATTACACTAGATTCTTAGTTGGACATGCTCTTACTTAGAATGTGGATAACTTCTTTGATCAGGATGATGTTAACAACGTAGAATATTGCTTCTAACATGTGGTTGACTGTGTAGTTTTTCCATAAAATAGGATCAAGATAAAGATATCTGTGTCTTACCCCGATGATGAGATACAATTGATCCTAACACATAACATTAAGTTTATAAGATGTTCAAGGTTTAGTAGCGGTGGATGTGAGGAGTTTGCACCAAGTTACCACCTTGTAAAAAATGATCAACACAAATATACCCCTATCTGTCTTACCTTCACGATGAAGCGTACGATCCTAGTACATAACATTGTGTTTTTGAGATGTTCATCAATGTTTCGTTGCTGTGACGTTTGTATATGATCTCGGTGGACAAGGTGGTCTCCCATTTTTCCTTTAAATCAAGAGCTTCTTGAGCTTTTAAAGAGTCAATAAAAATAATATTTAATTGGTCACAAACTGCATCTATTTTTTAATTAAAATGGTTTTAGGAACTTGAAGGGTGGACAAAAGGGTGATCAATTGGTGATTTAGAAAAAGGGAATACAACATGCTCCTAAGACATCCAAGATAGTATTTTGAGACTAATATTTCAATATCCTCTTCCAAAATGATAATTTCTTAGAAGCTCATGGACCCAATGCCACAACTTCTTTATATCCCAACATCTCATTTGAAAGGCAGATGAAACAGTGTTTTCTTCAAATCCACACACTGATGCTTCCTTCTTGGCAAACTCGAAGGAGATCTTTCCTATCCCTAGACATCACACTATTTTCTAGAATCCTAATTGAACATGCTCTTACTTAGAATCTGAATAACTCATTCATAAATCAATCATATATTTGCCTACTCTCGATGATAAAACATGCTCGATACACATAAATATTTCACTATTTTTCTAGATCCGTAATTAAGCATGATCTTACTTAGAATGTAGATAACTCATACAAAAATCAATCATCTATCTGCCTACTCCCGATGATCAAATGTTCTCGATCCACATAGATATCACACTGTCTTTCTAGATTCCTAATTAAACATGCACTTACTTGGAATGTGGATAACTTATAGATATATGAATCATCAATCTGTCTACTTCCGATGATAAAACCTGTTTGATCCATTCGTGTCCTCCGATGATAAAACGGAGAATCCGTCTGGACCAAAGAATTGAACTCTTGAAGGTGATATCTTCACTCGTGGTACATACATTAGTCCATAAGTCGATGCTTTAAGAGGTTTTTAGTATTAAACTGCTCAAAAAGCCATTTTGAAGGTTCACAGCAGACTTCTTTTGATAAATATAAATCCTGCAAGGCATACTCTTGAAAGCATGGATCTATTGGAGGTGGATCAAGCACGATATAAAAGCTACCATCAAGAGTTGGCCATGAAATACGCCCATGCTAAACTAGTGAGTTGAGTTTAAAGAAGACATCAAACGGCAAGTTCATAGCTAGATCAGATATATCCAATATAGTGACTAGGTTTTGTTGGTAAGAAAGAGGAATACCATTCTCCAAAGTTAATTCAGTTGTCCATATTCTCTCATCTTTAACCTATTTTATGTAAATGTGCTTTGGAATCAGGAGTAAGCTCCAAATAGATTGCAAATGACTGCCCAATACAACAATCTTTAGTGAAATCTGTTGTCCTTGTTCATTTTCTATGATAACTCGTCTCCTTGGATTTTGGAGAGTCCACATAGATATGAGGAGCTCCTGATGATAAAATAAGTTTGATCGACATAGACATTGCACTGTCTTTCTAGAATTCTAATTGAATATGTTCTTACTTAATTTGTGGATAACTCATACATAAATAAATCATCTATCTGCCTACTCCCGATGATGGAACGTTCTCGATCCACATAGACATTACACTATCTTTCTAGATTCCTAATTAAACATGCTCTTACTTAGAATGTGAATAACTTATACATAAAACAATCATTTATTTGCCTACTCTTGATGATAAAACGTGTTCGATCCATTTGTGTCCTCCGATGATAAAATGGAGGACCTAATTGAATACATTCAGCTCTAGACCACACAAGATACTTTTGAAGGTGATATCTTCACTCGTGGCACGTACATTAGTCCATAAACTGATACTTACAAAATTTTTTCAATATTAGACTCTGCTTACTTTTTAAATTGCGCAAAAAGCCATTTTGGAAGTTCACAACATACTTCCTTTGATAAAAATAAATCCTTCAAGGCATACTTTCGATAGCGTGGATCGATTTGAGATGGATCAAGCAAGCTCTAAAAGCTACTATCAAGAGTTGGCCATAAAATACGCACATGCTGAACTAGTGAGTTGAGTTTAAAGAAGACATCAGACGGCAAGTCACAGTTAGATCAGACTTAAGTATAGTGTTATGCTTGCAATAGAACAAGGCCACACAATAGTACAACCAGGTAAGTGCAAGCTCGATCCCACAGGGACTGAAGAAGATCTTCCATAGTTAAGTGCTTAGAAACCCAATTCTTGAAACTTAAGAAGTTATATTATAGCTGAATGTAAAATGAGTTGTTTGAATGTTTTCAAAGGTAAGAAAATGAAATTAAGCAAACTACTAAACTCAAGTGTCACACCAAGAGTTCATGACAAGTTAACAAGGAATGAATGAAAATGACAAAGTATACGGCTGTGAAAAAGTTATGGGGACCTAGGGCAGTTATTTCACCTAAACAATCTAATTCGAAGTCTCTAAGTAATCAACCTAACAAGTCTACTCTGATTCCAGGTGTACTTCTCTCTAAGGTATGATTAAATTATGGTATGTGATCTTAACTTTGTATTATTGATTTAAAACTTAATCTAGTCATGGTATGTAACTTAGACTAAGCACCATAAATCCATTAAGCTCAAGAGAAGTTCAACTAATCAACTAAGTCTCTTATGCATGGAATGTGCCATCAAATCTTAGTCATTCTATTTACAGATCCATTTGAACTAAAGCATGGTATGTGCCCTTAATCCTAATTTAGATATGCGTATTCCAATGGTGATCAAGAATCAAAACAAGCATATTCAATTATGCACAATAAACAGAAACAAAAATAAGAATAGAACTTGAATGATTGAAAATCTTATTAACTTCAAATAATCATGTTTGGTTACATCAAAGCCCAATAATGAATTACTTAGCCACTAGACATGTTCATAGAAATCACAGCAGGTGAATTACACATGAAAGAAAAGTAAAGATGAGAAGAACCCTTGAAGAAAGCCACAGTCAGACCTTGAATTGTACTCCACAAAACTTCTATTCTCCAATTAGGAAGATGATTTGTGCAAGGATTGAATGGGAAGCTAATGGGATTTGAATGAATTGAGAAGGGCTAAGGGGAATGGAGGGATGCGTTTAGGATTGTATGGAATGAAGATAAAATGGTAGAAGATGGAGGATAGGGGCTGATTGTGTTTTTTTGTGTTGTGGAAAATGAAGAGAAAATGAGATGGAGGCTAGGTCTGATTTCTTGGTTCTTTGGAGGCTAGGTCACAAATGAGAGCTAAGAGAGTTTTTAAATAGAGAAAAAGGAGGGGCATTTTAGTCCATGAATAGTAACATCGTGCACTGCTCACGTGAACAGTACCCACATGAATAATGTAAGTGTGAACAGTGCCGTGAATAGTGTATGTTCCAATTTATTTCTTCCATGTTGCCCAAGTATTCTTCCTTGCAACCCGAGATCTTCATAGCATTATGGGCTATCAAATCAATTTTATAATCATCTTTTCAATTCCGAGATAGTTCTCTTTGATTTTGAAACACTTTGAGCTTCATTACCTCCAATGGCTCCTAGAGTTTCCGAATCTGCACATCTAGCACAAACCAAGTAAAATGCAACCTATTTGACTCAAAAGCTTAAGAAAATACTAGAATTGGAAGATGATAATGTATATAAAACTTGAATGATTCTAGACTTATCAACAGCCCCAAACCTTACTTTTGCTAGTCCTCGAGCAAAGGAAATACAAGACACAGACCTAGATAGATCATTTAAACCCCTAGGCAGCTCTAGTAAGAGGCGTTTTGTCTCCTGAGAGTTTACTAGAGACGATACCCACAAATGCCATTGAGACTCTCTAAACTACAAAGGTTAGTGCACAAATGAATCAAGGAAATAGAAATCAATGAGAACTAAATCATACCTTCACCACCTTAGAGCTGCCAATCCCAAAACTCAATTAGCTTGCAAATCAAACCTACACTCCTAGTCTCATAACTTCATAAGCCCCATACTCAAGAGAAGGAAGATAGAATTAGTCTCAACTCTAGTTCTCACTGATTTCACTCATACTCAAAACCTAAGGCTTATAACTCTTTCATGCATATGTGAACGAATTTATGTAATTGAAATCAAGTTACTTCACATATGAACATTAGGAACATAATCACAATTTCTGGATATGATCTATAGGAAAGGAATTGAAAACTAAGAATCAGAGATACCATTTGAACTTACCAGCAGTCATGAACGTCCCCAAAGATCAGCTAGGTCTTTGCTTAGGGTGGTAATGTCAGGCTAGGTTGAGGCTAGTGAAAGAAATGATAGGCCAACAAAGAACTTAAGAACATATCAAACACATTGAAAGCACATGATAGGGCATGATGATTATGATTACTTCAGCTGCTTTTCTTTGTTGTTTGGATTGGACAATGTTTCACATGATTCAGATAGCTTGTAATTCTTTTCAGATCTATTCTTTTTCCTACCTTTTTTTTTTTGAAACTTGAAGGCACATGGAACTTTCTTTTCTTTCTTTCTTTTTAACACACAGAGCTTCTCGTTGGGTTTGAACTACTCCTAACTTTTTGAACTTAATGAACTGTCCATCTATTTGATGTAAAAAGAAGCACCTCTTATTGCCTTAAATTTGTCTTTCAATAGCCTTGTCACGTTTCTAAGCTATAAGGTAAAGTCATAAATAGGCGAAGTCTCCCAGGTTGAGATAACAAAAGGGTAGGAAGTGTTGTAGGTGGAAAAAGAAAGGCTACACTGTGTTTAGGCTACAAACGGGCTATAATGATGCACACAAATGGATTTGAGAAAGGCTTTTAGGAGGTTAAGTCACACACATATCCTAGCATCACTTCAATGAAGTCGTCCATGAATGCTAAAAAGGAGATATCATCTACAAAGGATGAGAGATTCTTAGCATTCAATCAAATAAAATAATGAGATCAGTTTAGAGTGAATTCGAAAGAAATAAAGATAAGGAGTAGAAACACTTTTAAAACTTTCAAGAACAGATCATGGGCTCAATAAGCTCACTATGGTAGTCCCCACTATTCTTCTTCCACGGTCAGAGTACGATACTTACTCTTCAATGATCCCCAAAGCATAAGAGTGAAAGTGCAAGCTGAATTTTGTTTTTCAAGGCTACTCTAAAATGATTATTGCATGACAAAGCTATCATATACACTCCCATTATCATGATTCAATCATGAACTAATAAACTGACTCGAAATTTTCAATCTCACACCCCAAACCTAAACTAAACATTGTCCTCAATGTGTAAGCTAGAGTGGAAGGAATGCAATGCATAACAAAGTTAGAGAGGCATGGAATGAATGGAAGACTAAACAAAAACATGCTAAGAAAAACATTAACAAAATAAAAGGGATTGAATGACAAAACCTAGTTGGGTTGCCTCCCAAAAAGCGCCTTAGTTAATGTCTTGGCAAGACAAGATGACATCGAGGTAGCTAAGGGGAATCCTGGATAGGGAGATGATCCACGTCTGAGTTGACTTGAATGCCAACAACTATTCCTTCATAGAAAGGCTTCAATCTTTGCCCATTGACCTTGAAAGGATCACAATTCTTTGGATTTTGAATTTCCATAGCTCCATAAGGGAAAACTTCAGTGACAACAAAAGGTCCCATCCATCTAGACTTCAACTTGCCTAGAAAAATTCTCAAACGTGAGTTAAATAAAAGAACTTTCATACCAGGTGTGAACTCCTTGCAGTTGATCTATTTGTCATGATAGAGCTTTGTCCTTTCCTTGTACAGCTTAGCATTCTCATAGGATTCATGTCTGAGTTCTTCTAACTCACTTAACTGCAACTTCCTAGCTTGGTCGACCTAATCCATGGAAAAATTTAGCTTCTTGATAGCCCAATAAGCCTTGTACTCAAGCTCCATTGGCAAGTGACATGTCTTCCCGAAGACCAGCCTATAAGGACTCATACCAATTGGAGCCTTATAAGCTGTCCTATAAGCCCAAAATGCATCATTCAATATGATTGCCAATCTTTCCTAGAAGACTCACAGTCTTCTCTAGGATGTTATTGATCATGTGGAGGGGCTGATTCCTTTAATGTCTGCTATGGTCCATCCAATGGTTGTCTTGTGCTCTCGTAGAAGCTCAATCAAACTTTCCTCTTCATCTTTTGTTAGATCTGCATCAACAATAACTGGAAGTGAATCATTATCACCCAAATAAACATATTTAAGTTGAGTAGGGAGAGGTTTAAGTTCAAGTTTAGGAGGGGTGACAGTAGAAGGCTCCAATTTTGTCGAGGAAGGACCAAGAGGCTCAATGGGTGGTATGAACTGATGAGTGTATGGTTTGTTTATCTCTAGGGCAGCAGCAAATTCTTTCAATTCCTCATCGTTTGATTCTCCTTCTCCTTGAGTAAGAACAGTTCCTAAAGCATCATTGAGCTTCTCATGCACCATCTTAGTAGAAACAATGGGATCCAACATATCAATAGAACAACACGTCTCTAAGGAACTAGAAAAATGAGCTAAAGCATCATAAACTTTGAATTGGACATTTTCACCTAGGTATTCTTGACCTTATGTGAGCTAATGGTTGTCCTCTAGCTAAAGCAACCTCACCTATTCATTTGGCGCTGAGATTATGTGAGCTCAGGTCCTTGATGAATTTCCCATACGCCGGAATCTGTTCTATAACATTAAGTAAAGGCAAGTTAATAGAAACTTTACTCAAAATGTCATAAATCTGTTGGAAGTCCTTATCTTGCTTCGCTTTCTTCAAACGTCCATGGAATGGTAGAGGAGGCACATGAGGGGCTAGAGGGACTTCTCCATCCTTTTTTTGGTGCAATGGCACAAACTTATCATCATTCCTCTTATGGAGCTGAAAAAGGT
This sequence comes from Oemleria cerasiformis, assembly GCA_037349345.1. Taxonomy (NCBI): domain Eukaryota; kingdom Viridiplantae; phylum Streptophyta; class Magnoliopsida; order Rosales; family Rosaceae; genus Oemleria; species Oemleria cerasiformis. The sequence goes on along the minus strand of JAZGTL010000101.1, from coordinate 140,977 downwards.
TATTATCACTAATAGAGGAAGAATGAGATAGATTGGGTGAATTGAACAGATTCTAGGATTGTGCCTTCTGCCCTTGTTGAGCCTTGGGATTTGGTTGCTCCTCCTCCTAATCATCATCAACATTCACAACATCATGGTTAGAAGGACAATCCACTTGATTATTGTAAACATTCCCGGACCTTAATGTTGTTAATTATTGCCTTAGCTTGCTCTTGGCCTCTAGGATTCGCCACGGTTTAGCTTGGAAATTTTCCTTGCTCTCTCTGCCCAATATGAGTCTCAAGCTTAGTGATAGAAGCTTGTGTGTTAAGTTCAAGTCTCATTGTCGAAGTTGCCAAAGTTCTCATTGCCTCCATTGCCATTGAAGACCAACCGAAGGAGCAAGCCCGATACCAAAGGGAATCTCTAAGGGTTTTTTCTATCTCTTGTTCAAACATTGTAATTATGATTTTCTTAACTATGATGTTTGTTAGTATGGTGATTATGAATAGCAAAATTCCTAGCTAGGAATCTAATGTAATCTCACATGAAAATTTTATGCCTTAGTTAACTTTCTTTTATCAATTCAATGTTTCTAGTTTCATTCTATGTGCTTAATTGTATCTTTATGTATTTGTTATGGATTGGCCATCTTTAATGTAAATTTAGTTGATTATATGAGACAAGGTTATAGTAGACGCCATACGCTTAGCCTTGAGATGGCTCTATTGAATGAAAGAATTGTTGTTGATGCATACACCAAGCTAAAGTACTTTTTGATTCTGTATGTTCCTTTTGAACTTAATGGATTTTTTATTTTTGACTTAATGGATTTTTTATTTTTGACTTAGACTAGACACCATGGTTAAGTTGATGATTAAGAATACTTGGTTACAACCTGACACCTAATGGATAATCATAATACGACAGAAAGAATCCTAGAAACTAAATTGAATATTTTTAACTAAGCTAATTAGAGGCATAGAATTGGATTGTTAAGGTAAAATCAAATATCTTTTTATTGCCTTAGCATGCTCTTGGCCTCTAGGATTCACCACGGTTTAGCTTGGAAATTTTCCTTGCACCCTCTGCCCAATAGCTTCAGCGAGCTGCCCAATCTGAGTCTCAAGCTTAGTGATAGAAGTTTGTGAGTTAAGTTCAAGTCTCATAGTCGAAGCTGCCAAACTTTTCACCAACTCCTCCAAGGATTGATGTGATTGAGATTGAGCCTGGGGTGGTAGTTGAGGCCTAGGATATGGGGCGGTATTGGCTTGGTTCTGATTATTCCTCCCCATGAGAAATTTGGGTGATTTCTCCAACCAGGGTTGTATGTGTTTGAATAAGGATCTTTCCTTGGACCTTGGTTGTAGGAATTAACCAAATTAACTTGCTTTTGCATGAATTCTGGATATGCCTCACCAAATGGACAAGTTTGAATGCCATGATCATTTGCCTCACAAAGGGAACACACCTCCCTTGTTAGGCCTCTTGAGTTTAGTGCAAGGAGAGCATCCAACTTCTTCTCTAGCTTAGAAATCTGCACACTTGAATGAAACCCATTAGAACTTCTAACATCATAAACACTACGTTTACCTTTTGTATCTGTATGTTGTGTCTCTCTTGCCATGGTTTCAAAAAGGTCTTGAAGCTCCTGTGCACTAGCTCTTGTGTTACCATGTTCTGACCTGCATTAGTCCATTTTGAAATAATTTCATAGTTAAAATAAAAGGTAATCCAAGATGAGGACACTGAATTAGCAAGCCATTAAACCTTTCCCATGCCTCACAAAAGATTCATCAGGTTGTTGTGTGAAGGCAAGGACCATTTCTTTCAATACATCCGTCTTCTGAGTTGAGAAGTACTTCTCCAAAAACTTCTGCTGCACCTTTTCCCATGAATCCAATTAACCAGGCTTCAAAGTGTTGAACCAATACTTTGCCCTGTCCTTATGATTGTAAGGGAACACTCTCATCCTCAATTGCGCTTCAGTTATATCCACCAAAGGAACAGAACCAACCACGGTAATCCATTCCTTTAAATGAGTTAATGGATCTTCATTTTACAAACCGTAGAAAGATGGGAGCATATTGAGATGGGATGATTTCAGCTCATAATTTCGAGCTGCTATTGGCAAGATAATGCATGATAAGGTGGATGGGATAGTTGGGACATCAAGGTCCCTCATAACCATGTTAGGTGCCAAAGCCATATCTACTTCTTCTTCTTGTTCTGAAGTTCAATCTGAAACAAAATTTGAAAGGGATATCGATTCAATGGGCACTGCCAAAGAGCTTAAAGTCTCGAGGGCAGCGTCCTTTGCTCGTTGATACTCTTCTTCAAGCAGATCATATGTTTGTGAGAAGCCCCAAATTGGATTGAGTTGAGTAGAGAATCCTTTATGGCTTAACCTCTTGATTTGCTCCCTTAAAGGCTCACTTGACATAAACTACCTAGACACAAAGGAATTAAATAGATTAAAACAAAAAAACAAAATTAAACACGAACAGGGTAACTAAGGGCACATCCTAGGGAAAGAACTTTCGTTCAATCCCAGGCAACGACGCCAAAAATTATTATGGTTGCAATAGAACAAGGCCCCACAATAGTACAACAAGGTAAGTGCAAGGCCGATCCCACAGGAACTGAAGAATATATTCTCTAGTTAACTGCTTAGAAACCCAATTCTTGAAACTTAAGAAGTTATAATAAAGCTTAATGTAAAATGAGTTGTTTGAATTTTTTGAAAGGTAAGAAAATGAAATTAAGCAAACAACTAAACTCAAGTGTCACAATAAGAGTTCAGGACAAGTTAACAAGGAATGAATGAAAATGACAAAGTTTACGGATGTGAAAAAGTTATGGGGACCTAGGGCAGTGCTTTCACCTAAACAATTGATAACGTCTTATTTATACGTATTTATTGCCCTTCTTCATTAGGTTTTGTGTTTTTTTTTTCTTTTGAAATTGGTTCTTTTATGAGTTTAATTTGTGTTTTACAGGTAATTAATCCTAATGATGGCTTCAGAGTTAATTTGATGGTATGGAAGCAAAAAAAACTGCTGAAGCTGAAAATTACTATGCATAACAGCCATACTCTTTTGGCCACCGTATATTCCTCGAGATGAACTAGGTGATGTGTCTTATATGCTTGGAAAGCTATGGACATGTCGTTTCTGCAGAAGTTTACGGTTCGTGATTCTGACGTTTCTAGAAGATGTTATCTCTGTTTTCGTACCCGAGATTCAGCCTAAAATTTCTGTCCAAATTTTGACAATATGACGTTAAAATTTACCAATGTTCAAAAGTAACATTTTGGACGGTTCATGGACATATTGGGGCATTTAAACCCTCTTTTAATTCAGCTATAATCCGCTCTAATTGCTTGGAGGGACAATTGAAAGACTAAGGAAAGTAAGATCCTAAAGCAAAATATGACTCTTCAATGTGATGGAATTTGATGGTGTAGAAATGAATTGAATTTGGAAGGTTATAAAAGAAAAAAGGCAGCAGGAAAATGGGAGGTTATGAGGCTAGAAGAAAAAAAGATATATCCAAGCACCCATCTTGATCCAAAGTTCTCATAGCCTCCATTGCCATTGAAGATCAACTGAAGGAGCAAGCCCAACACCAAAGAGAATTTCTAAGGGTTTTTTCTATCTCTTGTTCAAACTTTGTAATTATGATTGTCATAACTATGATGTTTGTTAGTATGGTGATTATGCTAAATTCCTTGCTAGGAATTTGATGTAATCTGACATGAAAATTATATGCCTTAGTTTACTTTCTTTTATCAATTCAATGTTTCTAGTTTAATTTTTTGTGCTTAATTCTATCTTTATGTTTATGTTATGGATTGGCCATCTTTAATGTAAATTTAATTGATTATCTGAGACAAGGTTATAGTAGACGCCATATGTTTAGCCTTGAGATATCTCTATTGAATGAAAGAATTGTTGTTGATGCATACACCATGCTAAAACACTTTTTTGATTATGTATGTTCCTTTTGAACTTAATGGATTTTTTATTTTTGACTTAGACTAGACACTATGGTTAAGTTGATGATTAAGAATACTTGGTTATAGCCGGACACCTAATGGATAATCATCATACGACAAAACGAATCCTAGAAACTAAATTGAATCTTTTTCACTAAGTTAATTGGAGGCATATAATTGGATTGTTATGGTTCAATCAGATACCTAGTATCTTCATTCATTGTTTACACAAATCTCATAAAAATCCCTCTTTCATTTAATTACAAATTAAATTACTTGTTCACAAAAACCAACATTCTTTGTTGATATTTTATTTTTCTATTTTAGCAGCTTTGTTTTATTTTTAGTTTTATTTAGGGCATTGCATAATTGGATTTATTTAATAAACTTTGCAAGTCCATGTGGGTACGACAGTCGTATTTGTTTGCTATACTATCACATTGATTCGTGAACTTGCGAGAAATGTAATTTTGTTCATCAAGTTTTTTGCGCCGTTGTCGGGGATTTTAAAAGTTTATCAGTTATTTTCTCTTACGTATTCTTTCAATTAATTTGTTCTAATTTGAGTAGAATAGTTATATAGTTATATATATGTTTATTATTATTTACTTTTAGTTTTAATTACTTATTTTAATTAATTAGTAAGTAGAGAGTTTTATTTTGAAAAGTTGTTAATATGTTTAATGAATATAGGCGTTAAAACAAAAAAAAAGCAAAAAAAAAAAAAAGGGGAACGGGAACGCTTTGTCTTCAACAAGAGGAGGCAGTCGGCAATCGCTCAGGCATCCATCGCAGCTTTCTTTTTTGTTCGACCCACCGTCTGCAACGCTTTGCTCTTGGAGGAAAGAGCGCAGACCACGACTCACCTGCGACAGCCAATCACCAACCACAGCCCACGACGCCGATCACGCCCCTGGCACAGCAATCTCTCGTCGCCGTCTACAAAGCGTTGCGCGTGGAGGAAGGAGACTAGCGACTGTAACCAATCACCATTTACCCACTGCGTGTGACGCCCTTGGCTTCAATTCACAGCGACCAAGCTACTAGGAATTATGAACTTAAAACTACTCATTATAATATGCTTCCTGCTTTATATGATGTTGCTAATGAAGATCCTTTGTCATTCATTCGTGATTTTTATGCTACAATTCAAACTTTTCCTTTGAAGGAATTGACAGGAGACCAATTACGAATTAGGTGTTTTCCATATACTTTGAAGGATAAGGCTAAGCTTTGGCTGATGTCTTTAACACCTGGATCACTATAATCATGGGGAGATGTTTACAATAAGTATGTGGCAAGTTCTATTCCCATAAAAAAAGACTACTGAATTGAGGAGTAAAATCGTCACATTTGCTCATGTAGAGGGTGAGCCGTTCCATGAAGCATGGGACCGTTTTAAAATGCTTTTAATTCAATGCCCTCACCATCATTATCCTTTAGAATTACAAAATCAGTTTTTCTATGATGGATTAACCCAAGCTTGTCAGGCTACTGTTGATAATGCTGCAGGTGGTGCCATTGGTGAAAAGACTGCACAGCAAATTTATGATCTTTATGAGATGCTAGGTGCAAATTCTCAGCAACAAGTGTTAGAGGTAAGCGTTCAAGTGTTTATGAAATTCGTCCTAATAATGACCTTTCTACGCAGGTGGCGGATTTAACTAAACAAATCAAGACTCTAAGCACTGCAGTCATGAATAAAGGACCTGCCACTAGTGAGGTATGTGCAATTTGTGGTGTTTTTGGTCATGTTGCTTATGCTTGTCCTTCTAGTGAGGCTTTTCCGGATTATTTACAAGAGCAAACTCATATGATGAATTCCTACAATCGGAGGCCTAAAAATGATCCTTTTTCAAATACCTATAACCTGGGTTGGAGGAATCATCCCAATTTTTCATGGGGTAATAATCAAAATCAAAATCAAGCTAGCTCTTCTTTCCAACCAAGAAACCCTTCACTAGTAGAAACACTAAACAGTTTTATCCAAGTATGCCAGCATAGTGAACAAAGCAATGAACAAAAATTCCAACAACAAGAGGCTTCTATGAAGCAGCAAGAAGCGTCTTTAAGGAAGTTAGAGGTACAAGTTGGACAAATTGCAGATGTTGTAAGAAGCCATATTCCAGGGAAATTTCCAAGCCATCCTGAGCAAGCCAAAGCGATCACAGTACTTTGGAGTGGTAAGGTAATTGATATCAAAGTTAATCATAAAGTTACTGATGATTTAACTAATGATGCAGGTGTTGAAATTGAGGAAATAAAGATGGAGAAGCCACCAAAGAATCTCATGGACAGCAGCTTAGAACCGGTTCAGACTACGGGGCTGATTCGTAAAGATGAAAAAAATTCTCCTTTTGCAGCCTCTAATTTTCACAAGGCACCCAAGCCTTATGTTCCACTCGTTCCTTTTCCGAGTCGCCTTAAGAAAAACAAAATGGATAAGTCTTTTTCTGAAATTTATGATATTTTATCAAAGGTTAATGTGAACTTACCATTGCTTGATGTGATTAGGAACATGCCAGCTTATGCAAAAAATTTCAAGGAATTAAACACGCGTAAGCGTCAATATGAGCCGCATGAGAAGGTGAGGTTGTCTGAATCAGTTAGTGCAGTGCTTCAGAGGAAGTTGGCGCCCAAGCTCAAGGATCCAGGGAGTTTTAATATTAATATTAGTGTTAGTGATATAAAATTAGAAAAGGCCATGCTTGATTTGGGTGCCAGTATTAATTTGATGTCTTATTCTATTTTTATTCAGTTAGGTTTGGGTCATTTAAAACCGACTATTATGTCTTTACAACTTGCGGATCGATCAATTAAATATCCAAGAGGCATTGTAGAAGACATATTAGTCCAAGTTGATAAATTAATAACTCCTGTTGATTTTGTCATTTTAGATATGGAGGATGCACCCATTCATGATCGGGAATTACCTATTCTTTTGGGACGTCCATTCATGGCTACAGCCCAAACAATAATTGATGTTAAGAATGGAAAGCTCACCATGACAGTCCTTGATGAAACTGTGGAATTCCAAGTGTTTGATTCTTTATCTTATCCTTCAAATTCATATGATTTTTTTTCCATTGATGCTTTGGATTCGTTTGTCTTCTCTAATTTTGTGCAAGATAAACTGGAAGATAAATTAGAGGCAGCTTTAACTTTGGGAGATAAAGATGGTTATGGTAATGAGGATATAAGGGAGTTTACAGCCGCATTAGATAGTGCAGTGCCATACACCTCTAATATCGCACCTATTCTCTCCCTTGAACCTTCCCACTCCAAATTGGTTCCCACTATTTTATCCCCACCTAAGCTTACACCTCTAATATCGCACCTATTCTCTCCCTTGAACCTTCCCACTCCAAATTGGTTCCCACTATTTTATCCCCACCTAAGCTTGAACAAAAACAACTCCCGTCTACCCTCAAATATGCCTACCTTGGTGAGAATGACACACTTCCTGTGATAATTGCTTCTGACCTCACCTTACTTGAGGAAGAAAAATTATTGAGAGTTCTTCGAGAGCATAAAACTGCCATAGGGTGGGCAATTGCAGATATCAAAGGAATAAGTCCAACCGTGTGCACGCATCGAATATTTTTGGAAGAGGATGCAAAACCAGTGAGAGATGCTCAAAGGAGATTGAACCCCCACATGACAGAGAGGTGGTGCGCGAAGAAGTTCTTAAACTACTTGATGTTGGAATTATTTATCCAATTTTCGATAGCAAGTGGGTAAGCCCGATCCAAGTGGTACCAAAGAAATCTGGAATTGTGGTTGTCAAGAATGAAAACAACGTGCTTGTGCCAACAAGAATGACGATGGGTTGGAGGGTTTGCATCTATTACAGAAAGCTCAACACTGCCACTAGAAAATATCACTTTCCTCTACCTTTCATTGATCAGATGCTTGAACGCTTGGCCGGTTATTCTTACTATTGTTTTTTCGATCGTTTCTCAGGATATAATTAAATTCCTATTGCGCCAGAGGATCAAGTAAAGACCACATTCACTTGCCCATTCGGAACCTTTGCGTACAGAAGAGTGCCATTCGGACTTTGCAATGCTCCTGCGAATTTCCAAAGATGTATGATGTCAATCTTCTCTGACATGATTGAAAGGTTTATCGAGGTATTTATGGATGATTTTTCAGTTTTTGGTACCTCATTTGATGATTGTCTTGATAATTTAACCTTGGTGCTCAAAAGATGTGAAGAGACAAATTTAACTCTAAGTTGGGAGAAAAGCCACTTCATGGTAAGGCAAGGTATAGTTTTGGGGCATGTTATTTTTAATAGAGGTATTGAAGTAGACAAGGCAAAAATTGATTTAATTTCTAAATTGCCGCCACCTACTTCGGTAAAGGGTGTGTGAAGCTTTCTTGGTCAAGCGGGATTTTATAGGCGTTTTATTGAAGATTTTTCAAAAATTAGTCGCCCCTTATGTAGTCTCTTGGCAAAGGAAGCTGTTTTTAACTTTGATAAAAATTGCCTTGATGCTTTTGATACTTTGAAAAAAGAATTAACGTCATCCCCTATTATAATGACACCTGATTGGTCCATTCCCTTCGAATTAATGTGTGATGCTTCTGATTTTGCAATTGTTGTAGTTTTGGGCCAAAGAGTAAATAAATAGCCTCATGTGATTTATTATGCTAGTCGCACATTAAACGATGCTCAATTAAATTATTCCACCACCGAAAAGGAATTGTTGGCAGTTGTCTTCGCTTTGGAAAAATTTCGCTCTTATTTGATTGGTTCTAAGGTTATTGTCTTTTCTGATCATGCTACTCTTAAATATTTGCTAACAAAAAAAAAACGCCAATCCTAGGTTGATTAGGTGGATCCTCATGTTGCAAGAGTTTGATATTGATATTAAGGACAAAAAATGAAGCGAGAATGCTGTAGCGGATCACCTCTCTCTGCTTGTAGAAGTGGCTGGCCAAGAAGTGCCGAATCAGGATGGTGCCATACCCCTTAATGAAGTTTTTCCGGATGAACAAATCTTCTCAGCCCATGGAGAAGAGCCCTGGTATGCAAATATTGTTAATTATTTAGCCAGTGATATTGTTCGTCCTAATCTAACTTCACAAGAAAAGAAGAAATTTCTGTCCATGGTAAAACATTATTTCTGGGATGACCATTATTTATTTAAACATTGTCCTGATCAAATAATAAGGCTTTGTGTTCCAGATATCGAGGAGAAGAGTATCCTACAATTGAGCCATGAATTTAACTGCGGAGGACATTTTGGTGCCAAAAAGATAGCTTTAAAAGTTTTGCAATCCGGTTTCTTTTGGCCTACTTTATTCAAAGATGCGTTTAATTTTCGTGCTAAATGTGACAGATGCCAAAGATCGGGGAACATAAGCAAAAGAAATGAGATGCCATTGACGAGAAATCTGGTGGTATAGTTGTTTGACGTGTGAGGTATCGATTTTGTGGGTCCCTTTCCTCCAGCATTTGGTTATAACAATATTATACTTGTTGTTGTTGATTATGTATCCAAATGGATTGAGGCAATTGCTACTAAAACTAATGATGGTAAGGTTGTGCTTAGTTTCTTAAAGGACATTATTTTCACCAAATTTGGTACTCCTAGAGCAATCATCAGTTATAGGGGTAGTCATTTTTGTAACAAAGCCTTTGAGGCATTGTTGAAGAAATACAACATCACTCATCGAGTAGCAACGCCTTACCACCCTCAAACTTCGGGACAAGTAGAGGTCAATAACCGCCAAATTAAGATCATCTTGGAGAGGACTTTGCAAACAACAAGGAAAGATTGGGCATTGAAATTGAATGATCCTCTATGGGCTTATAGAACTGCATACAAGACGCCGATTGGAATAAGCCCATATAGACTTGTGTTTGGAAAAGCCTGTCACTTACCGGTGGAGTTGGAGTATCAGGCATATTGGGCAAATAAGCTACTGAACTTTGACATGAAGAAAGCTGGAGAGGCTCGAAAATTGAAAATGAATGAGTTGGAGGAGCTCCGGAATGAGGCGTATGAGAATGCAAAAATCTACAAAGAAAGGACCAAGCAATATCATGACAAATCAATTCATTAGAAGGAGTTTCAACCAGGTATGAAAGTTTTACTTTACGACTCACATTTCTTCTTCTTCCAGGAAAATTGAAGTCTAGGTGGCTTGGACCATTCAAAGTGAGACAAGTATTCCCCCATGGAGCCGTTGAACTAGAGAATATGAAGACGAGAGCTTCTTTCAAAGTGGATGGGCAACGAGTGAAACAATATCGGGAAAACATTCCCACCTCTCAAGTCATGGATTTTATTGACTTGATCAAGTCATAGAACTTGCATTCTGTCTTGCCTAGATGTTAAATAACGCGCTTGGTGGGAGGCACCCCACCTTGGTACATACTTTCTTTCATTTTTTTTAGTACGCAGTTTTTTTTTTTTTTTTGTGCTTTCTTACTTTCCTTGCCTTTGCTATTCTTTGCATGTTTTTAACTGTCTTTACACATTGAGGACAATGTTAGTTTAGGTTTGGGGGGTAAGGTTTATGTTTTTCACTTATTTTAATTTTTCATGTTTTTAATTTGTTTGATTTTTGTGTGTTTTGGTCTCAACTGAAATTTTCAGAATTTTGAAGCATAACTTTTGTTACGTTTATTACTTTTGCTTGCTAATGGTGAAGAACATGCTATGTTATGATCAATAATTCCTTACTAAAGTTTTGTCATGAAGGTTTATGCATCGTAAATTATTACACCCACACTGCCATGCTCTTAGTGTTTTGGTGAACAATGTAATGTACTCGAATGTCTATGGAGAATAGTGGAGACTACTTTTTGAGCTATTTGAGCCAAAAATTCCTTTCTTTGGAGAGTTTTACTATTTATATTCCTAAACACTCTTCAATTTTTTTTTATTAGTATAATCTCACTAGGAATTTGCATTGGATACTAAAGAACTTTTCTCCATCTGTAGGTATGATGCTTCCAAGTTAGATGGACCCATAGAAATGATGTTAGGTTATGCATGTCTTAACCACTAAATAGCCTTATTCCCTACCTATTTGTGTGCACCACTAATCCTTTTGAAGCCAAACATTTAGCCTTTTGTTTCACCACCCACTTCATTCCTTACCCACTTTACCCCACTATAGGCATACCCTTCAGTTTGGAGATACCAAGGTAAAGAAGACAAAACGAAAGGTCCGACTCTACACCAAATTAATGGCATGTACCGAGGAAACTTGTGCTAAAAAACGTCAATCAATTCAAAGTTTCAAAAAAAAAATCATTCAAAAAGAAAGAAAAAAAATAGAGAAGTAAATAAAGAAGCACAAGCATGGTTGCCAAGAAGAAAAAGAAGAAACGTTCAAAATGAGTGCCAACCTTATCTCATAATGAAGACACTTTGGTATGTTCCAAGCTTCAATTTTTCCTATCATTTCTTTCGTAGCCATTACCTAGGCTTACATTACAACCCAATAAAGACCTAACAGATCTATTGGAACATCTTGCTTGGAGGTAAGGTGAGTACTTACGTTCTTATTATTCAATTCCTTTCATGAGATCAATTTTTAGAAATTATCGTTCTTTTTCAATGATGACCATATGTGATGATATCTTGATTTCCATTGCATAAACTCAATCACATATGCTAGCTGAGAGTGTAAGCCCTAAGATTCTAAGTGAAAAATAGAGAGATATCTTGTGAGCATTAGAGTCGAGGCGAATTCTATCTATGGCATTGATGTATGGTTGCTTTTAAGCTAAGATACTTTGAGTTTGGTGGTTCACAATACATATGGTGCATTTGCTTAATTGACATTGGTTTAGTTTTGAACTAGTGATTATGGCATACATTAGTTTCCATTGGCTTGCTTAAAGTGATGTTCTTAACATCTTTGTTTTGCTGCAAAAACGTTTGTGGGTATCGTAACTGGTAAACCCTCACGAGACTATAACTCGTCTTGTAGGGACACCTAAGGGTTTAAAGCCTTGTTGCATACGGATAAATGCAATCGTGATTCCCTACGAAAGTAGCCTAGATTAACTTCTTATTTTTAGTTTTGTTTTCTTTTGTGTTTTGTTTCAATTTTGCTAGGACTAGCAAAAGATTGGTTTGGGAGTATTTGATAACGTCATATTTATACGTATTTATTGCCCTTCTTTACTAGGTTTTGTATTATGTTTTCTTGTGAAATTGGTTCTTTTATGAGTTTAATTTGTGTTTTACAGGTAATTAATCCTAATGATGGATTTGAAGTTAATTTGACGGTATGGAAGCTAAAAGAACTGTTGAAGCTAAAAATTATTGTGCAGAATAGCCATACTCTTTTGGCCACGATAAATTCTTCGGGATGAACTTGGTGATGTGCCTTATATGCTTGGAAAACTATGGACGTCTAGTTTCTGTAGAAGTTTACGGTTCATGATTCTAACATTTTTAAAAGACGTTATCTCATTTTTCATACCAGAGGTTCAGCCAGAAATTTTTACGCAGTTTCTGATAATGTGACGTTACAATTTACCAGTCGTGTAAAGTAACATTTTGGACGGTTCATGGGCATTTTGGGGCATTTAAACCCTCATTTAATTCAGTTATAATCAGCTCCAATTGCTTAGAGGGATAATTGAAAGTCTAAGGAAGGTAACATCCTAAAGTAATTAAGGACTCTTCAATTTGATGGAATTTGATTTTGTGGAAATGAATTGAATTAAAAATAGAGGAATTACGTTAACAAAATTATTTACCAAACCCAAATATGCTCTCGACCCTATCCTTCGTTTTCGTCCCATGCCTTTCCTTCCCCCCTTGGACTTTCTGACCTCTGTTACTGACCAGCGATGGCCAATTCCCTGCAACCCTGTAACCAATCATCCCCCTCTTCTTCCAATCTAAATCTCAGATCCCATGGGTCGTCGGGACCCTTTCGACCCGTCAGCCAAACCCTTAGGTCTTTGAATCCAGTCCCTGAGTCGATGACTCCAACCCCACAATCTCCACCCTGCCGTGTTTCGTCGTCTGGGTTTGGCGCAGCTTTTTTGGCCATGCGTAACCCGTCTCCCCATTTGGGCAATCTTAAGTATGGCTCCCGTGCGATGGATGGGAGAGTGATGAATGCAATATTAATGCAAATTGATGAGCCGAATGTTGAGAGTCCCTCCTGGGCTCAGTGTTTGGGTAATACGGCGGCCTATGGTGGTGTGTCTCCGGTGGTTGGGCTCTGGTCCCAATGTGTCCGCTGGTGGGTCCTGGATGTCTCAGTCTGCGCCTGGCGTGCAAGGGATGGATGTGACCCTGCCTTTTGGCTCTGATGCTGCTCTGGCGACGGTCACGCGGGTTCCCAAGGCGACGGATATTGGGTCTCGTTCCTTGGCAACTAATGTGGTGATCCAGCCTGTTCTGCAAGCAAAGTAATTTGGTCAGTGAGTATGTGGGGGCAATCCGATTTCCACAAAGGTTATTCCTAAAGCCTCTTATTGCAAGGTCGTGGCTGGGGCGTCTCAATCTGTGGGTGGGTCCCAAAGTTTAAATTTCTTTGAACCTAAGATTATTGCTAGTCGCAAGGTGGTGTGCCCTCCTCCGTTGGCGGCGGCGGAGGCGGCTAGAGACTGGAATTCTTGTCTTGTGGGATACTTCATAGATAGACATCTCTCATTCAACGTTGTCAATTCCTTAGCTTTGAAATTGTGGAAGAGTTGGTGGATTCTATTACTTTAAGTTCTCAGACGAGATGGCGTGTTTGAAAGTGTTGGAAGAAGGGCCTTGGCCCCTTGCTGGGCGGTCTAAGAATGCTCACTCCAAAGTGCCCCTGTGGGTGAGATTTTCGAACATGCCTCTTGAGCACGGGGATGAGGATGGGTTTAGTCACATTGCTAGTGCGGTTGGAAAACCGTTATTTGTGGATTCGCTATTGCTTTTATGAGAATTTGTATTGAAGTTGATGCCTACGATTCGTTAATTGATTCTCTCGATATTCTTGGGCAACCAGAGGAGGAGGGTGAGGCCGCGAGGGTGGAGGAAGTTAAGGTGGAATACGAGTGTCGGCCTCGTATCTGCTCTAGGTGTTGTTCTTTTGGGCATAATGAGCCCAACTGCCATCTCAAGCCCAAGCCCACATTGGCTGAGAAGAGTCCAAATGGCAATCTAAAGCCCGAACCCTTTTCGGCTAAGTAGTGTCCAAGTGGCCCTAGTGTTCGAACTAATCAGAGTGGGGTTACGTTGGGAGAACGGATTCTTACTGATTTGTTTCATCCGGTGTGTGTTGGGCTTAATGAACCGAATTTCGGCCCAATAATTTGGGGCCTTTAGGGAAGTTGGGAACTCATATGGAATTGGGTATGGGATCTAATGTGAGCACGTCTGCTATGGCAATTCGTACTCAGGTGTTGGATTCTGCGAGTGAGGAGCTCTCGGTTGCGGAGGATATAATGGAAGGCGCTTCTCAGCCTGGAAACCTAAATCGCACTGGGGGATTACATGTCTTGATTTACCTCTGAATGAAGAAGAAGAAGAAGAAGAAGAAGAAGAAGAAGCAGAAGCAGAGGAAAGGGAAGAAGATGATTGAGGGTAGCAAACCTCGGGTGAATTTTCTTATTATTTCTGATGATGATGATTATGTTCTCATGTTGGAATATTCGGGGATTGAATGATTCATCGAGGCAGTTTGAAGTGAGCAAGTTTATTAGGGATCAAAATCTGAATTTTATGGGCATTGTTGAGATCAAGGTCAGGAAGCCTAATGCGTCTCGTATTATGAAGACTGTTGCGCATAATTGGGACAGGATTGAGAAATATAGTGACCATTGTAATGGCAAAATCTGGATTGGTTGGGATTCGACTACTGTTACTATCCAGGTGCTTAATTCCTCGGATCAGTTTATTCATGTGCTAGCTAAGTGCATTGAGACGGGCCATTCTTTCCTTGTTACTATGGCTTGAAAACTAAAATTTCTAGAAGGGAGTTGTGGGGCTATCTTATGGAATTCAGTGATTCTCATGGTGAGTCCCCGTGAATAATTTTGGGAGACTTTAATGAAATTCGCTGCCTGAATGAGCAGGAGGGGGGCGACGATACATGGGATGTGCGTATGCGGGATTTTTGTGCTTGCCTTCAATCCTGCGGTCTTGAGGATCTAAGGTTCTCTGGCAGATTCTACACTTGGATTAATAAGCAGTTTTCTGGTGGGCTTATTAGCAGGAAGCTAGATCGTATTTTGGTTAATGAAGGTAGGTTGAATGGGTTCCCTAATTCTAGCGCTCAATTTCTTTATCCGGGTTCTTCTGATCACTCGCCTGGGATTGTTAAATTGGGTTTCGACGCCCCTAATCATAAGGTACCTTTAAAATTTTTCAATATGCTAGCTGATCATGCTGATTTTCTTCCCATTGTTGAGAATGCTTTCAGCTTGCCGTGTGAGGGTACTTACCAGTATGGCCTTGCGTGGCGTTTGAAGCGTGTCAAACTGGCTTTGAAGGGCCTTAATCGACGTCCATTGGTGGATGTTACGGTGGCTATTAATGTGGCAAAAGAGGAGTGTAGGAGGAGCTTGTGGCCAATCACTTTGATGCTAGGTGTTTGGATTTCGAAAGGAGTTTCCTCAAGCGTTATTCTGATGCTTTATTGGCTGAGGAGAGCTTCTTTGGCAGAAGGCCCGTATTCTGTGCATGGAGGAGGAGGATAAGAATACCTCTTTTTTTCACAAGGTTTTAAAGAAAAGGATCAATAGAAATAAGATTTCCTCGATTATGCGGGAAGATGGGACGCATACAAGTGATGCCTCCAAGATCAAGGGTGAGGCTGTTTCATTTTTTAAAAAGTTAATTGGTTCTTGGTAATATGCCCATACATAGTTTCAATTTTCACCAGATTAAGTCCTCTTGGGTTTCGAGAGAGCAAGCTCTGGCTATGACTATGGAGGTGTCTGATGAGGAGATCAAGAACACGTATTTTCAGCTCAAGGCTAACAAGGCTCCTGGCCCTGATGGCTTTAACGCCTACTTCTTCCATCGAGCATGGCCTATTATCGGTTCTCATGTTATTTTTGCTGTTAAGGAGGTTTTCTGGTCTTCTAAATTACTGGGGGAGACAAACTCTACAATCTTAGCCTTGGTTCCCAAAGTGCCCAATCCAACCCAAATGGGAGACTTCCGTCCTATTTCATGCTGTAACACCATTTACAAGATCGTGTCAAAGATTATAGCCAACCGTATCAAACCTATTCTGCCTTCCATTATCTCCCCTAATCAATCTGCCTTCATTGGTGGGAGAAGAATTGGGCACAACATTTTGTTGGTACAACAGATTTTTAACGGCTTTCATTTTAATTCTGGGTCTCCAAGATGCGCAGTTAAGGTGGACATTTTGAAAGCTTATGACTCAGTATCGTGGGAGTTTATTCTTGCAGCGTCGGAAGCTTTCAGATTCCCGGGCATTATGATTGATTGGATTAGAATGTGCATATCCAGTGCAAGATTTTCTATCGCTGTGAATGGAGACCTTGCTGGGTTCTTTCCTGGTAAGCGCGGGCTTCGTCAAGGTGATCCTATGTCTCCCTATATTTTTGTGATTGCAATGGAAATTTTCTCCCTTATTATGAAAAACTGTATTTCTAGTAATCCTTCTTTTAGGTTTCACTGGCTTTGTGATAAAGTTATGCTTAATCATCTCTGTTTTGCGGACGATTTGATTGTTTTCTACTAGCACTCTCTCTCGGTGATTAAGGGGGCTATTGATCTCTTTTTGAATATCTCTGGCCATTCTCCTAATCTGGGGAAGATTCATATGTATTTGGCTGGTGTTGATGATTGGAACAAGTCTCTGATGCTATCTTAAGAAGATCGCTAGGGATATTGAGCGCATCTTCCGGTGCTTCTTGCGGTCTTGACGTTACTCAGGTTCTTATCACGCTAAGATTGCGTGGACAAACGTGTGTAAACCTAAAATGGAGGGTGGATTGGGTATCAGGAACTTGCACTTATGGAATGTGGCTATGATGGCTAAATACATTTGGTTCATTTTAGATGCTAATGCCTCGAATTTGTGGGCCTATTGGGTTAAGGAGTATTTCATTCGTGAGAAAAGTGTTTGGGCAATTTTTCCTCCGTCTACGTGTTCGTGGAATTGGCGGAAATTGCTGAATTTCGTAGCCTTGTTCGTCCCTTTATTTTCTGTCATGTGGGCAATGGTAGTAGCATATCGTTCTGGTATGACAACTGGCGTTCTCTTGGTCCCCTTTTGGAGAAATCCGGACCTAATGCTTGTGTCTCGCTAGGTATACCCATCAATGCTGAACTGAATTCAGTTTCGATCAATGGAGGATGGAACTGGCCTATATCCTTAAATTCTATTCTTGAGCATTCTAGATTTATCATATAGAGACTAGAATTGGAAGACGAGAATGTATGCAAAACGTGAATGATTCTAGATTTATCATATAGAGACTAAGTTTTTCTGGCAAGAAAGAGGAATATCATTTTCCAAGGTTAAATTAGATATCCATAATCTCTCATCATTAACACATTTCTCCTAAATGTGCTTTGGAATCTCGAAAACAGATGGAAACTTCAAACAGATTGCAGATGACTGCCCAATACAGTAGTCTTTAATGAAATTCATTGTCCTTATCCATGTTTTATGATAACTCGTCCCTCGGATTTAAGAGAGTTCACATAGATGTGCGGAGCTCCCAATGATAAAACATACTCGATCCACTTAGACATTACACTGTCTTTCTAGATTCCTAATTGAACATGATCTTACTTAGAATGTGGATAACTCATAAATAAATCAATCATCTATCTGCCTACTCTCGATGATAAAACGTTCTCGATCCACATAGACATTACAATGCCTTTCTAGATTCCTAAAACAAGCTCTTACTTAGAATGTGGATAACTCATACATAAATCAATCATCTATCCACATCTATGCTTATATCTTACACTACATGATTCAACAACGGATTAGCACATAACATTATTTTGAACATCATTTTCATTATACCGATTGCATTAAAATTTACCAATCACGTTGACACTAATTTTCATAGATACTCAACATTTCTAAATATATAAATTATAAAGCATTTAACTCATCCTTTAGTGCTATTTTTTATTGTCACATTACAGAAACAATAAGTAGTTTTATTTTACACACACAATAATACCAAAAAAGCCCATGATGCATGTATTACACAAAAGGTTTACAACGTGATAACACAACTTGTTTCATGCATCCCACTTGGTTGCGATAATGTCTTCCTTTCAGCTTGCTTTGGACCATGTAGCTTTCCAACTCTTATTACTTTGCTTCCACCAAGTTGTCATGTATTTGTCCAAGCTATCTTCTTAAACTTCAAATTTCCAACCGACGTCCATAGTTTGCATTTGTTCTAACATGAATATTCTTAACAAGAACATAATAATTATATACATATATGTATATAGATATTTCTATAAAGTAAGAGCTTGATAATAAGCTACTGGAATTTCTGGAAGAAATCATAAATGTGTTGGTTGATTTCATGAGGCCTTTCTTGGGTGAGAAAATGAGCAACTCCTTCCAATATAACAACCTCTAACGACGGCACGTATTTTTTGAACTGACCATTTTGTATGAAGTCCTTGGTCCCTCGTGAATTATAAGTTAGGTCCTGGTCTCCTACAATAAACTTGACTGGAACTTTCACATGATCCCCAGTCCAGGGTGCAGCCAATTCCCAGTTTCTGCATAAAACACCATTATAATTAGTATTATTATAAGTTCAACAAGTGCATAATGAAAAATAAAATAAAGTTTTGAAGAACTAGAAATGAAAGTACATACAAGTCCCAATCTCTGTAGTAGTTTATGGCCGGAGTGAAGCCTGTCTTCTCAAATTTGGTGGCATAGTAGTTCACATCTTCCTCACTCAGCCAACTGGGCAATTCAATTGGAGCATCATTGGGAACTCCAAAAAAATCACCTTTGGGAAGGAAAATTGGAGCAGGAGTCCTGTATGTTAGAAACCCCTTCAAAAATCTTGCTGTACCCATCTCTGCAATTTCAGCTTCTATCACTCCAGGCTCCTGTAATACAATTCATTTCTACTCTATTATTACCCCAAATGAGAAATTTGATGACATGAAATAGTAATTGATTTTTCTAATCTTCACTATTAAAGTGAGCAGAAAAATGGTTTGAGGGTTTATCACAAAAAAAGAAAAGTGGTTGGGGCCATAGACTTCATCAAAAAATTTGAACAAAATTGAAAGCGGTAGTGTATAGGGATAGCCAGGATCATTTCTTGGCTGCTGCTGGTTAGAAGAAGAAGACAGGTTCTGTGCTTTTGGCGGAGGCTTGGGCAGCAAAGTAGGGCTGTAGATTTGCGGTTGAGATGAGTTATGGTAGAGTCATTTTTGAATCTGATTCCCAGCAATTGATGAAGGCTCTCAAGGGCAGGATTGAGAGGGGAAGACGGGCGATTTTCCCGGTGTTATCAGATATCAAGAGGTTCGCGAATTCCTTCGCCTGGTCGAGGTGGGATTGGGAGCCAAGGAGCGCGAATAAAGCAGCAGAGGCAGTCGCATCATTGATGAAGAGGGAGATGAGCGATAAGGGTTGGCTTGACCGACCCCAATCAGCCCTGGTCTTTGTTTTGTCTAGTGATGGTCTTCCTTGCCCCCCGGATTCTGTTTAAGTTTGGTGTTCATCTCGTGCAGGACGGTCGGCTGTTTGTCCCCCGTCAATTTGCTGAGATGCATTTATGTTATTGTTTTTCTGTCTGGCGGGTTTATTTGTTTCCCTTGGTCTGTTGGTAGGCCTTGTTATGTGTTTTCTCTCTGTGCCGGGTTTCCAGTTTTAATGAAAGTATTTCATTGATCAAATATATATATATATTCGTGTTCTTACCTTTTAGTTTAGTTTATTTTTGTTCCACGGGGTTGTCACATGGCAGCCCATGCGGTAGCTGACTATGTTAAATGTTTGGGAGGATGTCTTGACTAGTTAGATTTAGAACCATAATGACTGTTTAATATCCTTGCCAAAGTTGTTGGTGTTTATGTTCATCTTTAATCAATCAACGAGCTATTTCCAAGAAAATATATATATATATATATATATATAATTTTATTTATTTTTAACTAAATATATAAATTGTTATTGATACCTCTTCATTTCCAACTTTTCCGGTTTATTTTTAACTAAAGTTGGAAATCAAGAGGTATCAATAACAATTTACATCTTTAGTTAAAAATAAATAAAATTATATATATATATATATATATCAAAATGGCATATAACGCATCGAGATATAAATATACTTGGCGAAGGTAGTAATATTAATGGTATATTTGAATAAGAAACTTTAAAGTAATATGGTTTTTAGAGTATATATTATTAATAAATACACTATAAATAATGAATAAACCGATGAATAACTTCTAAATATATAGTTATTGAGTAACTAGTGAGAGAGTATATATATCACATGAGCATAATAAAATCACTAAATAAGGAATATCTAAAATAACGTATACCTATTAATTCGTTGTTTACAAATTCATCAAGTTGCATTGCATCTAATTATTTGAAATTTCTCTTTTTAATATTTTTAAGTTATTTATTTTTAATTAACTAAATTCCTAGGAATTTGAAATTACTCATTCTCAAAAGTTCCTATAAAAGGCTTTGATATGACTGTTGGGTGATTCTTTACATGTCAGTGATGGGGCTCAATATATAGACGGCTAGTAAGGCTATAGCTCTTCCAACCAAATTTCATCCCTTAATTGTGTGAGAATAATTAATAGATCACTCAAGAAAAAAAAATTAACTAACCAATTCTATTAATAAAATTAATATGTATGTTTAGCACATGTCGAGCTTTAACCTCTCGAGTAAATAAATAAATTATGATAATGAAATATTAAAATTGGAAAAACGATGGAACCTGAAATCTGCATATGTAAAAGTCATCCCCATAAGAAGCTTTAAACAAGTCAAGGGGCTTGGTCTTAGGGTTTCTAGCCTCGAACTCAACGCTCATGTTGACCACGGCTTTGACCCGGTCCGGTCGGAACAAGCAGAGGTACCAAGCGATGATAGCTCCCCAGTCGTGGCCCACCACGAACACCTTCTCCTCACGGGGGCCTATGGCGTCCAAGAGTGCGATGATATCTCCAACATGATGGAGACACGTGTAGGTGGTGGGAGAAGCAGGGGCTTCCGTGTCGCCGTAACCGCGGAGGTCAGGCGCCACGGCTCTGTAGCCTCGGGCAGCGAGGGCAGGAATCTGGTGGCGCCAGGAGTACCAGAGCTCGGGGAAGCCGTGGAGGAGTAGGATGAGTGGGCCCTGGCCTTGCTCGGCTATGTGCATGTTGATGCCATTCACTGCTACTGTTGTGTGCTTTATGGCCTCCATCTCTTTCACTCTTTTTCTCTTGTTTCTCTAAGAATTTCTGAGTGTTTATAGTGAAGTGTATTTAATTAGTTGTTAGCGTTATATATAGAGATTAGAAAGTGTTCAATAATTTCATGGATATGAATTCATAATGTGATTGATTATATGCTGCAGCGGTACTCTTTGGCATTTGTTGTTGGCTGAATGTGAGCCTTTCGTTTTTGCTAGTTTCGTGTGCGGCATCTCTCTCTAATTAGTTTGCCGAGTTCTCCATCAGTACGTACGTTGAGTATCTATCTTTGATTTATGGGTTATGGCTGCAGTGCCGTGTGCTGGAACTTGGAGTACAGAAAGGATATTTAGATCCAAAGTCTTCTTTACATGTAGGGATATTGACTTTCTTATGCATGACCATGCTCCCTCCAAAGACACAGAATTCATAATGTGATTGATTATGTGCTGCAGCGGTACTCCTTGGCATTTGTTGTTGGCTGAATGTGAGCCTCTCTCTAATTAGTTTGCCGACTTCTCCATCAGTACGTACGTTGAGTATCTATCTTTGATTTAAGGGTTATGGCTGCAGTGCCGTGTGCTGGAACTTGGACCTAATACAAAAAGTATATTTAGATCCAAAGTCTTCTTTACGTACAAGTAGGGAAATTGACTTTCTTATGCATGACCATGCTCTCTCCAATGACAGAGATAGATCAACTTGAGTACGTGGTAAGATGTAAAAAGTTGTCTAAATGTAAGTTTTATAGTTTTGAAACTAAATTTTTAATTCAAAGGGTCGGAAATGTAAAATGAAAAACTCATATTTGACCGCAACTTGTAAAAAAAATTTAGATCTGCAGATGTAAAAGTCATCCCCGTAGGTAGCTTTAAACCTGTTGCTGGTTAAGCTACTCAGCTGGACACTGACTTGGCAGTATACTTGGCTGTTGACTTGGGGAGGACCAGGGGCACTAGATGAAGGCTCTAAATGAGAGAATGTGTGTGTTGTAAGTGTGAGACAGTTAATGAAATGTGTGAGTGTGAGCTGTTTGAGTGGGCTGAAAGGAGTGTGTGTGTGAGCTAATATGCATTGTATTCAGCCATCAATCAATTTAATATACACACTCAAGAGGATCAGTCATACCTGACTTCCGTTGAGGTGCGTGGGATGGCCATCGGCCTTTTTCCGGCGCATGGCGGCGCGTTGAATCATTCTCCGAACCACGGCGGCGTGTGTCTAAGGTTTTGGACCATTCCGGATCGGGTTTTGATGGTTTTGAGGCCGTTGGAGTCCATTTAGAGCCCCATTTGAGTAATCCCAGCTGTAATGGATGACCACGAGGCGGGTATTGGCTCGGGGGGATCAAGAGTGTTTGGTTATTGGTATGTCAAAGGGTTTCTTGGGGCTAGGGCTTCCTTGAGTTGGTACTTTGGATGTACTGGGAACGAACTGGGTTTCCGGGATTGCAAGGCATGCGTGTTTCTATGTATTATTATGTTATAGCACGGATTGTGAGTGGTGGGAATTGAGAGAAACTATTAGGAATATATTAGCACCCTTTCGAGGCTCGAAGATTAAACTTAAGGTTTAAAGGGATTAATCGACTGTCTTATCACTACGCATCTCTCGAGGCTTATGAATTTATTTTAGGGTTTCAGACCGGTATTATGATTTGGGTTTTGACCCTGATGAATCATCTGAGGTATGTTATGGAAGATTCCATCAAACTCTCGGGATGAGCCGGGTTATAGAGTTACGACTCGGGATAAGCCGGGATATTAAGCTACGGCTCGAGTTGAGCCGGGATATAGGGTACGGCTCGGGGTGAGCCGGGTTAGTGAGTTACGGCTCGGGATAAGCTGGGAGATTGAGCTACGGCTTGAGTTGAGCCGGGATATCGGGTATGGCTCGAGATGAGTCGGGTTAGTGAGCTACTGCTCGGGATAAGCCGGGATATCAAGTTACGACTCGGGGTAAGTCAGTCAGACTCAATTCAACCAAGTCTTTAATATTGAATTGGATCATATCAATAAGGCATGTATAGGCTTCTATAAGGGTTAAGGGAAATGGAAGCCTGACTAGATTGGCGTATCCAGGACATCGCTATAGAGTAATGACTGAATCAATGATATGATAGCCACGAAATGTGACCAATGCCGGAGTTGTGGCAAGGGCTTATCACGGATTTCGAGTCAAAATTCGAGAAGGGTCCTGTCACTAAGTCTATCCTACTTGACAAACAACTACCCTATGAATTCTAGGGTGAAGCAGTTAACACTGTAGTGTACATCCTAAATAGGTGTCCTACCAAAGCAGTGGATGGTAAGACTCCGTTTGAGAAGTTATTTGGGAGAAGGCCAGGGGTGTCTCATCTAAAGGTGTTTGGTTCTATATGCTACATGCATATCCCAACACAGAAAAGGCAGAAACTAGATGTATCTAATGTAAAAGGCATTTTTTTTGGTTATGGCAGTTGTGAAAAGGGCTATAGGATCTATAGTTTGGAGACCAAGAAGATTGTGGTGTCTAAAAGTGTAGTATTATATGAAAAGGGTTGTTGGGATTAGAAGAAGGACACTGAGATTTATAGTTCTATTTCATTCAATTTTGATAATGGGATAGAAGCACTGATGACAGAACTACAAGCTATTACTCAATCACTTAGTTCTAGTTCTAGCTCAGGATCTAGCTCTAGTTCTAGCTCAGGATCTAGTTCTTGTTCTCGTTCAAGTCATGATTCTGGTCTTAGTACAAGTTCAAGCTCTAATTCCAGTGATTCATCTAGCTCAAGTTCAGGTAATATACCTGTTAGACTAAGAAGTCTAAGTGATGTTTATGCTAGGTGTCACATGTGCATTATAGAACCAGAAAGTTTCAGTGAAGCTACTAAAGATTCAGCTTGGAAGATAGCCATGGAAGCTGAAATTCAGATGATTGAAAAGAATGATACATGGGATTTGGTGGAAAGACCTACTAACAAGCTAGTAATTGCTGTCAACTGAGTGTACAAAACTAAGCTAAATCTGGATGGATCGTTTCATAAGCACCCAGATTGGTAGCTAAAAGGTATGCTCAGAAACCATGGATCAATTTCAATGAGACATTTGCACCTGTTGCAAGACTTGACACAATTAGGACTCTAATTGCTCTAGCAGCACAGAGAGAATGGAAGCTGTTTCAGCTTGATGTAAAGTCAACATTTCTCAATGGCGTACTAGAGGAGGAAGTGTATGTAGATCAACCTGAAGGGTTTGAAGTCCAAGGTAGTGAAGCTAAAGCCTACAAGTTAAACAAGGCATTCTATGGCCTTAAGCAAGCACCAAGGGCCTAGTATGGAGAGATTGATTCCTACCTACTGAGTTGTGGTTTTGAGAGAAGCTCAAGTGAAGCAACCTTGTACTTGAAGGTCAAGCAAGGTGAAGGAACCCTTATTGTGTGTATATATATATATATATATATATATATATATATATATATATATATATATATGTAGATGATATTATCTACACAGGTGATAGTGCTTCTATGATGGCTGAGTTCAAACAAGAAATGATGGGAATATATGAAATGACAGACCTAGGATTACTACATCATTTCCTAGGGATGGGTATCTTACAGTCAAGCAACGACATCTTCATTCATCAAAGGAAGTATGCATGTACTTTGGTAGAGAAGTTTGGGCTCAAAGACTGTAAGCCAATGAGTACTCCCGTAGCTACAAATGATAAACTACAAAGATGTGATGGAAGTGAAGCTGCAGATGAGCAACTTTACAGGCAGATGGTGGGAAGCTTACTCTACCTAATATCCACTAGACCATGCATCATGTTTGCCTCAAGCTTGTTGTCTAGGTTCATGCATAATCCTACCAAGAAACACTTTGGGACAGCTAAGAGGGTCCTAAGGTATATCCAAGGTACACTGACCTATGGAATTGAATACAAGAAAGGGAAGACTGCTACTCTAATTGGGTTATGTGACAGTGGCTGGGGAGGCTCTGAAGATGACATGAAGAGCACATCTGAGTATGCTTTTACATTTGGCAGTGGGATCTTCTCCTAGGCATCAGTCAAATAGAACAATGTTGCTCTTTCAACTGCAGAGGCTGAGTATTTTAGTGCCTCTGAAGCAACTACTCAAGCGGTTTGGTTATGGTTTATCTTGGAAGATTTTGGAGAGGAACAGTTAGAGGCTACTCCTCTAATGTGTGACAACATGTCAGCCATTGCCATGACTAAAAATCCAGTCTTTCATCAAAAGACCAAGCATATCAGTAGAAGGTTTCACTACATAAGGGATGTTATTCAAAATGGAGAGATCACTCTACACTATTGCAAGTCTGAGGAGCAGCTTACATATATCTTCATCCAAGCTCTGCCTAGAGAAAGGTTCTGCTACCTATGGGGTTTACTAGGAGTAGTTCCAGTGAACAGTTTAGGAAGGGCTGTTAGGGGTTAAGCTGCTCAGCTAGACATTGACTTGGCAGCACACTTGGCTGCTGACTCGAGGAGGACAAGTGGCACTTGATGAAGGCTCTAAATGAGAGAATGTGTGTGTTGTAAGTGTGTGAGACAGTTAATGAAATGTGTGAGTGTGTGAGCTGTTTGAGTGAGGCGCAAGGAGTGTCTGTGTGTGTGTGATGACATCATATGGTCATAATCTCTAACAGAATCACAGTGTGTATGTGTGTGTGTGTGAGAGCTAATATGCATTGTATTCAGCTATCAATCAATTTAATATACACACTCAAGAGGATCAGTCATACCTGACCTCCATTGAAAATTGACAATTTCTCTTAAGCATAAACACAAACACCTAGGGTGCATCGATCATCACTCGATTTCTAGTCCAAATTCAATCCATATTTTGTAAGACAACACAAGCTAGTCTCAATTCAATTAAGCTAGGAGTTGAAGTTAGAACTCATACCTCATTTGCGATTCTCCTTGATCGGACCAATCCGATCGATTCTGGTTGAGCTTGACCTCCGATTGACATCCTCCTCATCTTTGAATACCAACAAAACCTACCCTTGAAGGGGTTTGTGTTAGCGTTTGTAGGCGTGAACTCAACGCTCATGTTGACCAAGGCTTTGATCCGGTCCAGCCGGAACAAGCAGAGGTACAAAGCGATGAAAGCCCCCAAGTGGTTGCCCACCACGAACACCTTCTCCACCTAGGGGACTATGACGTCCAAGAGCGCAATAACATATATCTCCAACACTTGATGGAGAACCATAGTCGGTGGGAGAAGCAGGGCCTTTCGTGTCGCCATAACCTCAGAGGTCGGCTAGCTAGGGCAGAAATCTGGTGGCGCCAGGAGAACCAGAGCTCGGAGAAGCAGTGAAGGCGTACGTAGGATAAGTGGGCCCTGGTTTTGATCGGCTATCAGGCTATTTCCATGTGGATGCCATTGACTTGGATTGTTCTGTGCTACACGCCCTCATCCACGCTTGTCAGAGGCATTTCGATGCGCCATGCATGACTTTACAACTCAATAGAAAATTAGCACATTCGTGCACGTGCGAGACATTTGCATATCACGTTACACTATGCGCGACTTTAAACGCACTTAAATTTATTGTGAACGTGCGTGCCAATTTGTATTTTTTTAATATATAAAATGTGATTACAATTTTTAAAACAAACGGAAAAAAAAAAACCACATCAAAGGGATGCTGGTAGTTCCATGTTCGTGGAGTTTGGTTTACTTTGGTAATTGAAAAAAAAAAATTGAAAGTGGGTATGTGGAAGAAAATATAACCAAAGAATGGCCTTATGATTAGGGGTGGGCATAAATCCATTGAAATCAAAAATCTATTCGATTCAAGCCATTATTGGTACTTCGGTTTGGATTTGACAGGATAAAAGTCAAACGGTTTGAAAATTCAAACAGTTCCGTTAGTAACGTTTGATTTTTTTATTTTATTTTGAAAACCATTGGAATCCAAACTGTACCGTTAATGTTCTTATTTATTTTACATTATTTGTTAGTTAATATCTTTCACCCTATAATAGGTTAATGTAAGTGTTCATTACGTACACTACCTCTCACTTAATCATTACCCATTTTGAGCTACTTTGGAATTTAAATGATATTTAAACATAACCCGTTATATTTTGAAGTTTAAACGGTTGAAAATTTTAATTTATTGATATGTATGAATGAAATATTCATGTGAATAAATAGAATTTTGATGTGAATAAATGAAATTTTGATGAGAATTGTGGAATTTTACAAAAAAAAAAAATTATGTTTTAGTGGAGTCTTTTTAGTGAACAAATTACATGACAATTTTATGTCTAAACCATCCAAACCGTTACTACACTACAAGAAAATTGTTGTTGCCCGACTGGATGTTGCCAGACGAAGACAATCTCGCGGGGTAAGAACAGGTTGCCCGACGGATAAAAAGACTCGCCGGGTAACCTGTTGGCGGGAAGAGAAAGCCGTTGGCGAGCAAAATTGGAAGGTGTTGCTCGACGATATGTACCCCTCGTTGGGTAACATTATATACAACGACGAATAATCGTCGTTGGGTAACATTTGACGTTGACTCTTTGTTGCCCGACGGATCATTAAAAGTTGCTCGGCGAATGTGGTTCGTCGGGCAAAGGTCTATACACACTAAAACTCGAGACTCTCTATTTTCTTCTTCTTCTTCTTCCTCTTCTCTGCTTCAGCACTTCTCTGCTCTCTCTCTCTCTCAATCTCTCACTCACTGACTCTCTTTTCTCTACTTAACATTATCATCTCATCAACATTTTCACTACCAATCAAATCCTTTTTCTCTATCAATCACCAAATATCAAATTTTAAGGTTTGAAATTTTTTTTTTTTTTAGTTTTAAAATTTTGATTTTTGATTGGGAATTAATTATGTTTTGTGTTGTAGGAATTTTGTGGTTGATTTGAAGGAATACTTATAAAAAGGTATGTGTGTTTACCTCTCAATTTAATTTTATTAAGAATGTTGGATATAATTATGTTAGGAAATTTTGTATTTATTGTGGAAAATGTGTAGAAATTGTTTAGAATTTGTGGAAATTAGAAAATTTGTTAGGAAAATATGAAAATAGAAAATATGTTAGGAAAATAGGGAAATAGAAAATATGTTAGGAAATTATGAAATTAGAAAATATTTTAGGAAAATAGGAAAATAAAAAATGTGTAATGAAATTATTAAAATAAGAAATTATGTTTGGAAATTAGAAATATGTTAGGAAAATAGGGAAATAGAAAATATGTTAGGAAATTAGAAAATATTTTAGGAAAATATGAAAATATGTAATGAAATTATTGAAATTAGAAAATATGTTAGGAAATTAGAAAATATGTTAGGAAAATAGGGAAATAGAAAATATGTACGGAAATTATAAAATCGTAAACTCTATTTTATGAATAATTAATATATGTTTGTATTTGTGAATTTGTTGTGATATTTTTTTTTAAAACGCTTTATTTAGTTCTGACGGAGTGAAATACGTTCATATTTCATAACCGTTTATGCGAAGTTAATCGAGTTGATTAACTTCGTATAATGAAATTCAATGAAAACCTTAGATCCATTTGAGAGTCAATGAATCAGATTGATTGACTGACTCTTGAATTGTCCATATATTCGGACAGTTTGGGGGTGCGCAACTATGTGTTGTGTAGTTGGCGGTCTACGAGGTTAGGTTTCGATTGTGGAAAATTCGGTTTGTATCCCCTCAATGTTCTCCGAATGCATACTAGATATTTGTTTATAATATCTACGTCGTGCATTTGGGGAACTATAGGGAGATGCTGCCGAAATTTCCCTCGATCGAAACTTAGCCTTGTAGGTCGCAAACTACACAGCACAGAACGTGCACTCTCGAATGGGATAGGGCCAAGTCACCGGAGGCATAAGGAGAAGAGTTGCTTTTGATTTTAACTTGTTCTATTTACGGGACAATGTTAACTCAATTACTTGTGAAAGCAGGCACAATGGATAGAGGGTGGATGCAAATGTTTCATAGATCTTCTTATCAGTATTTGGATGGGATCGACAGCTTCATTGCCTTTGCACGCAGTCATTGCAGTGATACAAGACGTATCAGGTGTCCGTGCCGTAAATGTAACAACTGCAGTTGGATGCCGTCGAATGAGGTCCAAACTCATCTGGAATGGAATGGGATCGTACACAGCTACACTAATTGGATCCATCACGCTAAGGAAATATTTTCCGCATCGGCATCTTCGGTTCCCGGGACCCGTCGGGACGAAAGTGGTTTGGATCGGCGATGTGATAATGATAAAGTCGTTGAGTTATTAACCGATGTTTTTCCTCATGCATCAGATGATATGGAAGATGATGCGCCAAGGTTGCAACCCGAAGACTCTGAGCTCCTTTACGAGAGATTGTTGAAAGAAGCTCAGCGCGAATTGTACCCTGATTGTAAATCATTTTTTATTCTAGGGGCAGTTGTGGAGTTGATGCACACGAAAGTTGAGTATAATCAAATGAACAAGCATTTTGATCACATCTTGGACATCATCATCCGAATGCTCCCTGAAGACAACTGTCAGCCAAAAGATCATTATAGCTCGAAGAAGTTGTTGAAGGGCCTTGGTTTAGGGTATATCAAGGTCCATGCATGCAAGAACAACTGTGCATTGTTTTACGGTGAATTCGAGCAGCTTGAAAAATGTCCCGTGTGCAATGAGCCTTGGTTTCAAAAGAACAAGATTCCTAACAAGGTGTTGCGTTATTTTCCACTGAAGCCAAGGTTACAAAGATTCTACATGTCGTCCCACACAGCCAGTGATATGAGGTGGCATAAGGATTAACGCATTGATGATGATGTACTGAGGCATCCGGCTGATGGAGAGGCTTGGAAGGAATTTGATAAAATGTATCCCGAGTTTGTTGCGGAGCCAAGAAATGTCAGATTAGGGCTCGCTACTGATGGGTTTAATCTGTTTGGGGGTTTTGCAAACCCCTATAGCACTTGGCCGGTTGTTATGGTTCCGTATAACTTTCCTCCTTAGAGATGCATGAAGAAAGAATTCACAATCCTCAGTACTTTGATACCGGGGCCCAAATCGCCGAGTAATTCCATCGATGTGAATTTGCGGCCGTTGATTAACGAGCTCGTGGATCTGTGGGAAAATGGTGTCAGAACATACGACAAGTGCAGTGGAGAAATGTTCACCTTATGAGTGGCCATAATTTGGACAATTAATTATTTTCCTGCTTATGGTATGTTATCGGGATGGAGCACCAAAGGCTATCTTGCTTGCCCGACATGTGGACCATACACAATGTCCTTTTGGCACGCATCTAAGGTATGCTACTTGGGTGTGAGAAGGTTTCTGCCCTGGGATCACCGATGGCGAATGCAATCTGACTCATTTGATGGTAAATCAGAGTTAAGAGGTCGACCAAGGGAGAGGTGCGGTGATGAGATAGTATCCAAACTAAATAGTATACATGATTTCGTGACACGAGGATCGAATAGTATACATGATTTCGTGACACGAGGATCGAAATCAACCGAACAGGAAAATTGGACGAAAAAAAAGAATATTCTTCCGGTTGCCATATTGGTCGAAATTGAAAATCAGACACATCGGTGATCCTATGCACATCGAGAAGAATGTTACCGAGAGTGTTGTGGGAACGACTTTACCCATTGAAGGCAAGTCAAAGGACACAAAAAAAACTCGTCTGGGCATGAAAGAAACGGGGATTCGGCCTAATTTGTGGCCAAAAGTTGTCAATGGAAAATACATCATGGCTCATCCAAGTTATACCTTTACACCGGATAATAAGAAAAAATTCCTGAAGTGGTTGCAGGTTGTGAAATTTCCCGACGGGTACGCCGGCAACATATCCCGGAGTGTTAGCACGGATGGTGGGATCATTTCTGGTATGAAGAGCCATGACTATCATGTTTTCCTACAACCACTCATTCCTATTGGTATTCGACCCTTCTTGGAGGCTGGTGTTGTTGAGACGATAGTTTATTTGTCTAAATTCTTCTAGATACTATGCGTCAGGTCGTTGGTTAAGGTGGACCTTCAAGCAATTAACGAGGATATTGTGTACATCATGTACCGGCTTGAGCAAATATATCCACCTGCATTCCTTGATGTAATGGCGCACCTACTAATACATTTGCCGGATGAGGCAAAGCTAGCTGGCCCGGTGCATTATCGTTGGATGTACCCAATCGAGAGGTATAACTTATCCCTGTTATTTGATAATATTTCCTTACTGTCATGTATATATGTGAATCATAATGTAAATTTCCTTGCAGAATGTTAGGTACGTACAAGCGGTACGTTTGGAACAAGACACGTCCCGAAGGCTCTATAGCCGAGGCGTACATTGCAAAGGAGGCACTGACATTTTGTGCAATGAACCTTCGAAATGTTGAAATTGCCTTTAATAGGGCGTCGCGCAACGACGATGGTGGTCAACGTCCATAGACCCTATCTGTATTTGCCCAACCCACACGACCATTCGGCACTGGTCCAATCTCGGAGCTGTTCATCAATAGCGACATGGAGGTGGCTCATTGGTTCATACTAAACAACTGTGACGAAGTCTGACCCTTCCACGAGCAGCACGAGGCGTTGATGAAGGCCCAATTTCCTTCTAATTGGGAAGAAATGGACAAACAACTATTTCCACGTTGGTTTTACGAGCATGTAAGTCAAATATTTTATTTGCAAATTTCTTAAATTGGTTTTAAGCTTACCTATTTCATTTCTTGTGTGTATCTTACCAGATGGCACAGCTGAAAGATGTCAACTCGCCAAATTTCAATAAAGAATTAATGCAATTGGCCATTGGACCTTTCCGAGGAGAAACGTACGCTGGTTGTCACGTTAACGGAGTTAAGTTCGTGTGCACAGAACGAGACGACAAGTTGTCTACGCAAAAACAGCGGGGTCTTCGTGCCGGGGGATGGGGAAAATGCTGATACGGGCTTCTACGACAAATTGTTAAATGTGGTTAAGGTGTTATACGCAGATCGCAAGGAATTCTTCTTGTTCAAGTGTCATTGGTTTGATACGAACCCAAGTATCCCAGGCAGTGTCATCAAAGATCATTTATGTACCTCTATAAATACAAACACCTGGTGGTTTCAGAGTGATCCCTACATCCTCGCTAGTATAGCGAAACAAGTATTCTATGTGGATGATCCAAAAGCTGGTGGTGGTTCGAGAGTAGCTGAGATGGTGAATCATAGAAACATTTGGGACTTGGATGACCGATACCATGAAGAAGATAGGGAAACAGACGATGGCCAAATTGTTTACCAGGTGGATTCCTCGGCATCGACCCAAAACGTGGATGGAGTACGGACCAATGACATCATCCCACCAATTGCGATTGATGACATTTTTACTGATCTCGGGGAATTAGAAAAAATTGATGGTGATTCGGACGAATCAAGTACTGTACACATATCGGATGACGAGCGCGAATGAGAGGGGGAAAGCAAATCCGAATGAAAGTTGTAAATTCGAAATTTCATTCATATATGTAATATCCATCTTCAAATCAATAAATTTGATTTATATGTATGTTGTATGATTTCATTCACAAAAGTTTCAATTAATCTTTTATATATGTACTACTCGGTAGCTTTTCATACAATTGAGGAGACCATACATGCACTCCACAAATTACCCAACTTCAAAATAAATGAAGGTCAAAGATTTAGTCAAATATTTTGATGATAAGTCATGAAGGTCAATTTGATAAATCATGAGGGTCAGTAGTCAGTAGTCTAGTCAATAGTCACCACAATACTGCTCCGTCCAAAATCTTTTCCCATCTTTTATTTATGGCCACACTCACCATTCTCAAACCCCAAACCTCTATCTCTTCCATTTCCCTAGTTCCATGACTCCATGCTTTTCTCTCACATCCCTAGTTAGCTACCTTCATTTCAAATACCTCTCAAAAATCAAGCTTTTGAATCGCTTATTCTAAGTCTTCAACCATGGCTTCTCTTCATCACATTCCAGCATTTTCCTTTAATAAACCTTATTTTTTCGAGCTCATTATAAATGATTTCTCAAGAGACAGGAAACTTGTAAGCTCCCCTCTCTCTCTAGCTCTAATCTCCTCTATGTCTCTTTTTAATTCTTTCTCGATTCAATGAATTAATTATTTATTATTTGCTGGAGATTCATAAAGGGGTCCAGAACCCTTTTTGAAGTGGAAGTGAAAACTCCATATGATACCAATTTTCCTGACGAATGTACTTATAAATCCGTCGGGAATTATTTACCAGATTAAATTTACATTTATTTATTAAACAATTTTTGTAAAGTAATGTTGCCCGACGATTATTAAACATGTTACCCATCGGATCACAACAATTGGTCTTACCCGATAGATGCATAACTATTACCAGACGACTATATGTAAAACGTTACCCGACGGATAGCTAATGGGTTACCCGACGAAAAGGCTTTGCTTGTACGTACCCGACGAATATACATGATTAATCGTCGGGTATTATTTAGCAGATTTAATTTACATTTATTTATCAAACAATTTTTATAAATTAATGTTGCCTGACGTTTATTAAACATGTTACCCGACGGATCGCAAGAATTGGTGTTACCCGACGGATGCGTAACTATTACCCGACGACTATATTTAAAACGTTACCCGACGGATAGCTAACGGGTTACCCGACGACAGACCTCCGTTTTTACATACCCGACGAATATACATGATTAATCGTCGGGTATTATTTAGCAGATTTAATTTACATTTATTTATCAAACAATTTTTATAAATTAATGTTGTCCAATGTTTATTAAACATGTTACCCGACGGATCGCAAGAATTGGTGTTAACTGACGGATACGTAAAGGGTTACCCGACGACCGGCCTCCGCTTGTACTTACCCGACGATATACAAGAATATCCATCGGGCATTATGTAGC
Organism: Oemleria cerasiformis; assembly: GCA_037349345.1. Taxonomy (NCBI): domain Eukaryota; kingdom Viridiplantae; phylum Streptophyta; class Magnoliopsida; order Rosales; family Rosaceae; genus Oemleria; species Oemleria cerasiformis. Next base: position 106,697 of record JAZGTL010000101.1, on the reverse strand, counting down.
AGATTTAATTTACATTTATCTATTAAACAACTTTTTAGATATTACTTACAAATTGAAATTGACCGATCTAACCATCCACATTTATGGTAGGTACCCATAGATCGCCTACGCGAAAAATTACCCAATTTAGAAATCCTGGGATTAGGTAACGGTGCGCGACGATTCAACGGTTACACAACGTTTCTTCACGATCGGACGACTTGAAATCATCAAAACATCATGATTTTCGACGACCGAGATCTAGGCACGTAAAAGCATAAAATGAATGGTTAGATCTATAAAATTCAATCGTTTGAACATCAATATAACCAACATTTCGCAAAATGTATTGAAGTTTCCATCAAGAGTTTAAACTCCTTGGTCAATATGCTTGTTTTCCAATTTTCAATAACTTACAAAATTGAAATTGACAGATCTAACCATCCACATTTATGGTAGGTACCCATAGATCACCTCCGAGAAAAATTACCCAATTTGGAAATCCCGGGATTAGGTAACGGTGCGCGACGATTCAATGGTTACACAACGTTTCTTCACGATCGGACGGCTTGAAATCCTCAAAACACCACGATTTTCGACGGGCGAGATCTAGGCACGTAAAAGCATAAAATGAACGGTTAGATCTGTAAAATTCAATCGTTTTAACATCAATGTAACCAACACTTCGCAAAATGTATTGAAGTTTCCAATAAGAGTTTAAACTCCTTAGTTAATATGCTTGTTTTCCAATTTTCAATAACTTACAAATTGAAATTGACCGATCTAACCGTCCACATTCATGGTAGGTACCCATAGATCGCCTACACGAAAAATTACCCAAGTTAGAAATCCCGGGATTAGGTAACGGTGCGCGACGATTCAACGGTTACACAACGTTTCTTCACGGTCGGACGGTTAATTTTTGTTTGGATTGAAATTTAAAGTTAAATTTGGTTTGGATATTATGAAATTGTACTGAAAAAGGAATTTAAATTTGGATTTGATAATTGCAGATTGTGTATTATTGTCAAATTTTCAGATACAACAAGGGAATTATTGTCAAATTTGGATTTGGAATTGATAATTCTGATGTTTGGTATAATGTTGAAATTGATATAATGTTATGATTTTTGTTATGATTTTGGATATGAAATTTATGTGAATTTTGGATATGTGAATTTTATGAATTTTCGATATTTGAATTTTAAAAACAATTTTGTGAAATTTTGATATGGTGTAGTATAAGTAAATTTTGGAAATGTGAGTTTTATAAATTTTTAATTTTTGAATTTTAGGATTTGGATATTATTATTATATGTTTGGATTAATTTGTAAGTTTTGTTTTTGTCCCGAAATTCGGATTTAGAAATTTAGGTATAATGTTGTGAATTTTGAGTTTAGTACGTTTGGATTAATTAGTATTTTAAGTTTAATTTTCGTTTGTGTTGGATTTATTTAAAAAAATTAGAATTTGGTGGTTTTAGTTTTTAGATACCAATTTACTAATTATTACTAAAAAAAATTATTGCGTTACTTATTTACGTTTATTGGAATTATAAAATGTTGGTTAATTTTAAATGTGATTTTGTTTTTATTTTTTGAATTTAATATTTAATATTAAAAATGTTTGGTTTTTTTTATTTAATTAAAAATATGTTGGTTAATTTTATATTAATTGATTTCTATTTGTTATTGTAGATGTCGCATCGCAACTTAATCACGTCTAAGACCCGCCCCTGCCCGGATCCCGTTGATGATCATGCGCCGGAGGAGGCAGCCCCTGACTCGGGTACCTCAACAACGGCGTCGGTTCAGTCATCAATGTCGGTCCATCAGCGACCCGGTGCCCGATCGGCTCGTCGACATCATAGAAAGTAACAGGGGGAGCCCCGTACCGACCCCCAGCCCCGACACGACGACGTCGGAGCTGACGAAACAGGGCCTAATGTCGGAGCACTCCCTAAGGGTAAGTTCATTATTTTGTTTATTTAACCAACCATTTTTATTTGTTACTCATTTTATTTACCAATGTTCATCGAATTTGCAGGTAGGTCGGTGAACGTGCGCGGGATAAACCGAGGTTTGACATCCCATCGGATTTGCAGGACAAGAAATGCAAAGATACTGGTGGTGTACGTACCGCGACTCCGGTTCGCGCCGGTCAAAATATGTTTGGTTTTGGCTGATTCTCATTAGTTAATAACCAATTAGAAATATGTTTGGTTTTGGATGATTCTCATTAGTTAATAACCAATTAGAAGGTAGACAAATGTCTGACCATTTTATGGTGTGTGGAACTTTAATGTTGGTGAAGATGCAAACATTAAAGTTCCACACACCATAAAATGGTCAGATGTTTGTCTACCTTCTAATTGGTTATTAACTAATGAGAATAAGCCAAAACAAATCAAAAACGATTCGAGTAGTCTTAATTACATACAACAATATCTTGATGGTACGGTTAAAATAAATTTTGGAAACCACCCTAGGCCACCTTCCTTCCGAGTTATAGAACATCTTAGTCAATCTTCCAAACCTCCCAGACATTCCTTCACAGGATCAATTGCCACTGAAGAAACTAATCAAAGTGACTATGATTTAGAAAATGAACTAATTAAATTAAAAATAAAAGGAATTACAACATCTTCACAAAGCAGTCATCCTTGTTACGCCCACTCTAGTAAAACCAATAAAGAAAATGAGGACGAAGAAAAACAACCTTCTCCCACTGCCACTGACTTTGAAGTTAACCCACCATTCGATTCACAATTATTGGTCATCTCTCGACCCTTTGAAATTAATTGGAAACACCTCACCGAAGATATTAATGCTAAAAACAACATTGAGAGAAGAAATCAATACCGACAAAATTACACTTCAGCCCAAAGACAATTGATATGGATTGCTTGGAAAAAATTAATGTTACAAATTCAATCAGAAATATACTTCTTCGATTTTGTGGAACAACATTATAAAGAGGAAAAAATGATTCAAACAGTAACTAAAGAAATTTGGAAAAAACCAGATAACACCACAGCCACTTCTAGTCATCCCCCTGTAGAAACCATAGTTATTCAACATTTAAATGCACAAGTAAAAGCTACACCTTTCAAAATCTCTGAAGAAAATGAAATTAAAAAGGTAGTAGAACAAAATAATTACGCTAACCAATGCTTAATCACAATAGGAAAACAATTAGACAAAATTGAAACCAAAATCGATATTATCCCAAGCCAACAATCCCCACAAAAACCCTTAATTAAACTTCCAGAAATCAAACCAGGATCCAATATTAAAACACCAACCCTCCACAAAATTGAACAGATGCTAAAAGATATAAAAAAGGAATCCACTTCAGTCAACGTAGTCAGCACTCATACTAGTAATCTCATCACTAAGTCTGATTTTGATTCAATAAACTCAGAACAAATAACTCAAATTGAAAACTCCTTTCAGAACCTTATGGTAAACAGAATCACAAATAAAAAAGTAAACCCAACTAGTTTAACAAAAAATTGGTATCCTCGGCCAACTCCTCCTGATCTCCAGCTTCCATCTGGAATATACTTGGAAATCCAATCGCACCATCAAAGAGACATAAAAAGAAGGAAATTTATCATAGAAAAAATAAATACCATAACTACAAACCCAATAATAAATTTAAACCCAACAAATTCTATCAAAACAAGAAATACACATCTACAAAACCTTATCGTCCCAATAAACAATTTAAAGATAAAAGAGAAATTACTTGCTATAAATGTAATAAAAAAGGACACTATGCAAGAGAGTGCAAAGCAAAAAAGACTATCAATCAATTACAAATTCCTAATCAAGACAAAGAAAATCTAATCAGAATTCTTGAAATAAAAAACACTGACTCTAGTGAAAATGAAGAAGACAATAACAATTGGAGTTCACCCTCTACCACAGATACTAATAATCAATCGTCTGATCCTCCAGACATAAATTTCAGTTGCAAAGATAATTGTTGTAAAACAATCAATGTCTTAACCAGTAACATAGTTAATGTTCTTACTAACTAAGAACAACAAGAACAACTTTTAATCGAACTAATTAACCAAATAAATGATCCAGAAATTAAAACTCAATATTTAACTAAATTAATAGATCTCCTTAGCAACTCCAATAGTTCAACAACACCAACGACTGCAAGCATCAATCTTAGCGCAACTCACAAAATTAAACGAACAGTTACGCTTCAATATCTCCAAACAGAAGTAAATACTTTAAAAAAATGAGATAAAAACATTAAGACAACAAAATAGAGAAATAGTTCGAGATGTTGAGACTCTGAAATCAATCCTTCCAGTTCAGCCAATCACTGATGAAGAACGACAAACTCATGAATCCTCTCTCCTTTGTATTAGTCGTTTAAAAATCCGAAAGTGGTACTCTAAATTAACCATTAAGGTCAAAGATTTTGAATTAATCACCAACGCATTAATTGACACAGGAGCAGATTTAAACTGCATCCAAGAAGGATTAATTCCAAGTAAATACTTTGAAAAAACATTCGAAAATCTGAGCACCACCACTAGTAGTAAAATGGAACTTAATTATGAAATTCCGAAAGCATATGTCTGTCAAAATAATGTTTGTTTCAAAACTTATTTTGTCTTAGTTAAAAACTTAACTAATGAGGTCATTCTTGATCTACCCTTCATTGCCTTGTTGTACCCTTTTACAACAGAACCTGATGGTATCGTTACTTACCCCATGGGAGAAAGAGTCAAATTCTCTTTTATAGCAAACCCTTCAATAAACGATATCAACGCTTTGAAAGAAAATGCCATTTCAAAATCAATTAACATGATCAATTGCAAGAACTTTCAAATTAATTATTTATTAGAGGAAATTAAACATCCCAAAATCACGCAACAATTAACCAATAAAACTCTCCAACAAAAAATCAGCAATTTTGAAGAAAGATTAAAAAATGAACTATGTTCTGATCTTCGCACGGCCTTTTGGCATAGAAAGAAACACACAGTCAGGCTTCCTTATGTTAAAACCTTCAGTGAACCAAATATTCCAACAAAGGCACGACCAATTCAAATGAGTCAAGAAATTATGGAATTTTGCAAAAAAGAAATAATTGAATTACTAGGTAAAGGAATCATCCGCCATAGTACATCTCCCTGATCTTGTGAAGCCTTCTATGTTCAAAAAAAAGCCAAATTAGAAAGAGGCACTCCTTGATTAGTAATTCATTACAAACCTTTAAATACCGTCCTAGAATGGGTCAGGTATCCAATCCCAAATAAAAAAGACTTAATTAACCGATTAAGCCAAGCCGTTATCTTTTCAAAATTTGACATGAAAAGTGGATTTTGGAAAATTCAAATTCATGAAAGTGATAAATATAAAACAGCCTTTGTCACCCCTTTCGGTCATTATGAATGGAATGTCATGCCATTCGGATTAAAAAATGCCCCTAGTGAATTTCAAAATATAATGAATGACATATTCAATCCCCTTAGTCACTTCTCAGTTGTCTACATTGATGATATCCTCATATTCTCGTCTTCTATTGGCGAACACTAGAAGCATCTTAATATATTCTTTCAAACAATCAAACACAACGGTCTCGTAATTTCTGCTCCAAAAAATTAAACTGTTTCAATCCAAAGTTAGGTTTCTTGGATACAATATTCATCAATCCACAATCACCCCTATTAACAGAGTCATACAATTTGCTGATAAATTTCCTGATAAAATCCTTGATAAAAATCAACTTCAACGATTCCTTGGGTCACTTAATTATGTTGCTGAATTCTACCAAAATCTTCGCCAAAAAAGTAAACCATTATTTGAGTGACTCCAAAGTAATCCTCCTCCGTGGACTGATATCCACACTTCTATAGTCAAAGAAATAAAAAAAACATGTTATTACTCTTCCATGCCTTGGCTTTCCAACAATAAATTCTTTCAAAACCGTTGAAACTGATGCCTCTGACCTTGGCTATGGAGGTATTCTTAAACAAAAAAGTCATCCAAATAGTTATGAGTTAATTGTTCGTTTCCATTCATATGCTTGGAATCCTACTCAAAATAATTATAGTACTATTAAAAAAGAGATTTTATCTATGGTTTTATGTATTTGCAAAATCCAAGAAGATTTGTTAAATCAAAAGTTTTTGATTCGTGTTGATTGTAAAAGCGCAAAATATGTTTTAGAAAAAAATGTTAAAAACATTGCATCAAAACAGATTTTTGCCCGATGGTAGTCAATATTAAGCATTTTTTATTTTGACATAGAATACATTCAAGGCAGTCAAAATTGCATTCCCGATTTCCTTACCAGGGAATTTTTACAGGGAAAAACAGATGGAGTCTAGACGACTCTCTAATCAATCAACTACTGGAAAGGCTCCAGTAGCACCAGTTAAAAAAGAAGTTAAAGAAGAAAGCCCTTCTTCCCAATGCCTTGTTCCTTATAGGGTGCTCCCACCTACTCTCGCCAACAGATTCACAACACTTGGATCTACAAGTAGCCAGTCACGACCCAATTATCATTCAGCTTTAGTTTCAGCCTATGACCCATACCAATCAGTTCTGGCCATTGGCCAACCAATTACCTATTATAGGCCGCAATCATCACCTTGCTTTCCCAAAAATACAAGCCATGCACTCTTTTGCATTGAAGAGTGTTTCAGTCATCTTAAATCACCTTCTCAATTAGCTAAAGCCTATTTCCCGCCTAATTATCATTATGCCCCCAACCATCCTTCAAAAAATCTCCAATATTACACAACCATCCTTTTTCGCACAGACTCAATCAGTATTAAACCCATTTATGACAAGAATGACCCGCCAAAATTGCTTTATCACTCCATTTACATCCTCCAAGTTATTAACCAACAAGAATGGGGCACTAAACCTCACAACCTCAAATACTTCCCCAGAGCAAATGAAGAGATTCCATACAGTTACTACGATTACATGGATGCATGGTACAAAGTGTTCCTACACCAAAATGACAATTTTACTCACTCATGGTTTGTTAATTTTGATAGAAAATTCAAAAGCCGCTTCCCAGCTTCGTTCCAGAAATGGTGGACTGCGCATGGCCCCACCGGGGAAGTCATCCCCAATCAACTCTATGACACAGTTAAACATTTCAGCAATAATTACCCCCAGAATAATACTCATGCAGTCCTGTTACAGTTCATGGCAAAGTACAAGGTGCCGTGGATAATCAAATGGGAATACAAGATTGAATCAGACATTATGGTCAGACTATTCCACACAAAATGGTGGGATAAGCTTGATCTCGACATAATTATTCAAATGGTTAACAAAGAATTTCCATCAGGAAAAAAGGAAGTTAAACTCGTAATTTCAGAAGCATCTTCATCATCTCTCTCAATCGAGGGAAAAACTAAATCAGAAATCTAGGAGTCAGCCATACAACTTTTGCAACAAACAAGTCAAATGAAGAACAAAGAAGAACAGATTCCGGACAATCCGGACTCTCCCAACTTATCAACATCATCCTCATCCAGTCAGCCGTAGTCATCTCCATTACGAAAGCAGAGATGGGAAGATTTCTAGGATTCTTAAGATCCATATTATTTGGGTTTTGATAATTGAATAAATCATTCCATCAGACAATTTACCATTCATGAATAGTGATTTTTTACTATTCATCAGTAAAAGTTAAAAACAGTAAAATCCGTGAATCTTACCAGTCGTCCAATAATGCTCGATTGAAGACAAAATTCCTCAATCAGCTCAGCAATCATCCCCGTGAATCACGCTGCAATCAAATTCGCATCAGACAACTGGAGACTACATGCATCTCCGCAATTAACTCCTCTCCGTTCTCGGCCATGTTGGCCTCCCCCAGTCTATTTAAGCTAGTTCATTTCCTTCAGTCATCCAATAATGGTACAGTTTGGATTCCAATGATTTTCAAAATAAAAATAAAAAATCAAACGTTACTAATGGAACTGTTCGAATTTTCAAACCGTTTGACTTTTATCATGTCAAATCCAAACCGAAGTACCAACAACGATTTGAATCGAATCGATTTTTGATTTTAACGGATTTATGTCCACCCCTAATCATAAGGCCATTCTTTGGTTATATTTTCTTCCACATACCCACTTTCAATTTTTTTTTTTCAATTACCAAAGTAAACCAAACTCCACGAACATGGAACTACCAGCATCCCTTTGATGTGGTTTTTTTTTTCATTTGTTTTAAAAATTGAATATAAACATTTAAAATTGTAATCATGTTTTATATATTAAAAAATACAAATTGACACGCGCGTTCACAATAAATTTAAGTGCGTTTAAAGTCGCACGTAGCGTAACGTGATATGCAAATGTCTCGGACGTGCACGAATGTGCTAATTTTCTATTGAGTTGTAAAGTCGTGTGTGGCGCACCGAAATGCCTCTGGCAAGCGTGGATGAGGATGTGTAGCACAGAACAATCCAAGTAAATGGCATCAACATGGAAATAGCCTGATAGCCGATCTAATATTGGAAATCTATCTATTCGAGCCAAGGAATCCAAATATGATGCCCAAACTGAGAAATCTCACTTGTGGTGGCCGAAAATTGCGCTACAAGTTTCAGCCAGGTTTTGGGCATTCGTTCCTCCTTCCACGGTTGTCCTCTCAGCTCCAAAAGGATGTAGTTGTGCTCGTGGAGAAGAGAGGAAGGTGATGGTATGTTTGCTTCGAGTCGAAACGGCCGAAATTAAAATCAAGGGGGATGGGGGTTCGATTTTAGTGTTTTTCCCAAGGGAGAAATTCGCGAGAGGGAGAGGGGAAGAATGAAGAAAAATGTGGAAGGAGGAGAGAGAAAAAGGGTGTAAAAATATCTACAACTCAAAATTACCAAAGTAACCCAGAAGGTTCTAGACCCACAACTCTCATACGGACTCCGTTTTTCGCGTGCCACCTGTCTACGAACTCGTGAGTGCGAGACCTACGCAAAGGTCCAAGAAAAGCTTCCAAAAGTAACTCCACATAAAAAGTGACTTCTGATCCCCTCCTAACCCGAGGGTGAAATCGTCCTTTCCTAACTTAAATTACGAAAATTAACCAATTCAAAAATACGGGTAGTTAAAACTCATCCCCCCTTAAGGAAATTTCGTCCATGAAATTAGCACAAACCTAACAATGAAAAGTGAACTAGGCCTACCTCTGATCCCCTAGCCCCGTAACTAGCCTCCTCAAGGCTATAATCATCTCTCAACTCAACATCTATCTCTTCTTGCCCCCGAGGCTAGTCAGTCAAAGAAAAATACTTGCATGCTACTCCCCTCCATGGAGCGCACAACAAAAAAAAACACCCATATCCTAGCTGGTAAGAGATAACCCTCTATTCGCCAACTGAGCGAAACACCGAATCTCTGGGCCCACCCAATGTTGGATACACCTAAAAAACCCCTACTCTAAAGGCCTATGTTCACTACTCGACCCCAAAGGTTAAAAGTCCAATGCAAAGCAGAAATCAACCTTGGATCTTGTGCACCATGCACATGTCTCCGTTTTCGTCTCAACATCAGGTCGTGAACAAGGTCGACGTCAAGGAGGCATCACGAAAGCATCAAGAATGCACACCATGTGCTCGGTCTATAAGAAGTTAACCTAGAGCTCTAATACCAAGTTGACAGGACCCGTCCCAATTTTCCCCTCGAAATTCGTGAGAAGCCCTACCCCCGTTTGACAAAACCTGAACTAACACAATAATCCCTTAAATAACCTCACCAAAACAGGAGAAACTTTATGGGCAATCTACCGAAAATTCAGCAGAATCTCCCCAGTAACCAGTCAACTCGTCTTTTACCTGTTAGACGAAAGATACAAAAACAAATAAAAAACTAAAAAGACCAGCTACATCCCCGAACTACCAAACCCTCGAATAATTTACAATACCCAAAAGAGGTTAAAAGCAACTAGGTAACCTTTAATTATAGAAATGAATGAAAGTCCTACGTGGATGTAGTGCAGTGAAAGATGATGCCTTATCCTAGTCTCGTTGCCTTATCCTAGTCTCGTTGCCTTATCCTAGTCTCGTCGCCTCATCCCGCTAGGACCTAGCGAGCACCAAAACCAAAACAACTGTGAGTGGACAATAAACCATATCGAAGCGTACACACGCTATTAAAGTAATGACAACACTATTATAAGTAAAATAAGGGTAATTTGGGCTACCCACCTCATGGTGAATCAAACTACATTAAGACCCTCTTACATGTATATATTTCTACAACTTACCGTAGTACCATTTAATTACATAGGCAGAACCCTCACCAAATCCTACCGTGCCTGCCCCTTAATAACCCGGCCAAACTTAATAATAATTTTAACTACAAGTTTCGAGGAAAACATACATTTTTCCCTCCATAAGTAAAACCATGCATGCATAACGTAAAATCGTTTTAAAATAGTTAACTACATAAAGATAGTTACAAAGAACTTACCAGAAAACACTTTATAGAAAAAAAACCTAACGGGACCCACGAAAACATGAAAAATGAAAACATCCCGTGGACCACAACCTTGCTTTGAAAATCCTCCTCAAAGGAGCTTAAAATCATAAGAAACACTGGATACAAAATACTGTAAAAATATCCCACCATCCCCCAAATGAAATCTCGAGTCGTAGCTCGATATCCGGGGCCGCCCAGCATGGGAACAAGCCCTCCTAACCACTGCCGATAATACCTTAAGCAATGGCTACAAACCAAGAGGTTCAACCCGAGGACCCACTTTCCAGACATCCGATAATACCTCAAGATATGCGGACGTAACCATGTACTAAGCGTAGACAACCTCAATGATCGTATGGCGGAAAATACCTAGCGCCACACGTCGGAGAAACAACCCTCAACGAGCACACGACGGATAATACCTCGAAGTCATGTGTCAGAGAAAAACCATGATACCCGGGGGTGGTATACAAGTGAAAACCTTAACATAAATCTAAAATCCACTTTTGTAATCCTTATTACCTGGTATTAATCAATATCATAGAAAACTCGGGCCAAGAGCCCAAAATCAAATAAAAACTGAAGTCCCAGGCCTAAGCCCAAAACCTCATTTTCAAATCCATTATTGAAAATCCAGATCCAAAATCATTACCTTTAGTCATTAATAAACAATTAACTCTAGTTCCCGAATCTCATAATTATAATAAAACATTCTTAATTCGGAAAATGTATACGATAAGAAATTCAATAAATCCTTTTAAACCCTTGTCCTTAGTTTCTGAGCCTTAAAGGATAACACTATAAATTCTAATAATTCCTCTCCATTCCCAAACTCATAATCCATAATATTACAATTAAAACATAAAATTACGCATGCCTTGCAATCTAGGAAACCAAGTCCACTCACCTCAATGTCCGTTGAAATTCAACTCCAAGTTATTTGATCTCCCGTGATACTCAGAGCCACCAAGCCTATCAAAAACATTACTTGGTGTTACTGAACGACAATTATCAATCTAACATCCGACCCCCTAAACCCCGGGAGAACTCACGCGCCCTAAACACATTCAAAGTAACTTTGAACGTCCAAAACAGCACCTCAACGCACTCCGATGAACCCGAAATCTATGCCAACAGATCCGGGAAGTAAAAAACCTGTCAATAGGCGCCGCCGTAGGCTAGGGGCCAGACCCACGTGCCGCTACGCACCTGGCACTGTTCACGGAATATTTCGTTGTTCGGATGGAATATTCAGTCAATCCAGACGGAATATTCTAACGGCTTTGGAATATTGCGTTCGTCACTAACGGCGTCAGTTCTAACCATAGCCAAGGAATATTCCATCGCCGGATCGCCATAACCACCTGACCTTCAAACCTTCGTATCTCTTTCATTTTTCAACAAAATTCGATGTTCTAATATTAGAAATCTATATACTCGAGCCAAGGAATCCAAATATGAAGTCAAAACTGAGAAATCTCACCGGTGGTGGCCGAAAAATCGAGCTAGAAATTTCGGCCAGGATTTGGGCTTTCGTTCCTTAGTCCACGGTTGTCCTTTCAGCTCCAAAAGGATGAGTTTGTGCTCGTGGAGAAAAGAGGAAGGTGATGGTATGTTTGCTTAGGGTCGAAACGACCGAAATCAAAATCAAGGGAGATGGATGTTCAGTTTTGGTGTTTTTCCCCAAGGAGAAATTCGCGAGAGGGAGAGGGGAAAAATGAAGAAAAATCTAGAAGGAGGAGAGAGAAAAAGGGTGTAAAAATATCTGCAACTCAAAATTACCAAAATACCCTTGAAGGTTCTAGACCCACAACTCTCTCGTACAAACTCCATTTTTCGCGTGCCTCCTATCTACGAACGTGTGAGTTCGAGACCTACGCAATGGTCCAACAAAAACTTCGAAAAGTAATTCCAAATAAAAAGTGACTTCTGAGCCCCTCCTAACCCGAGGGTAAAATCGTCCTTTTCCTAACTTAAATTACGAAAATTGACGAATTCAAATATACGGGACATTACATATATATGTATATAGATATGGCTTGGTTGGAAATATAGTAAGACAGGATCAATGAAGAGATCCAACTTATATATACATATATATGGCTATAAGTTGGACACTAGACCTGGGTCTTTGACTATCAAATTTTATTTTTACTGTACCATCTAGATATTGTTGAATATCATCAAAATTTGTAAATTTTCTTTGAATATTAAGCGGTTGATTTTCTTTTACTAATGTCCAAGCATCAGGGAGATAAGATGCAAGATTCACTAATTTTGGTGATAACACTCTTGACATGATTGAGTCAAGTTTGTGTAATGGACCAATCCACTTTGATTGTTATCCAGATTTCACAATAAGTCTCTCTGATCCCCATGTCTTAAAAGCTTTAACATTCAATATTAAAACTTCAGGATATCATGTGCTTGAAGGTAGTCAACCCTTAGCTTTAATATTCCGAATTTATTATAAAACCACAGGTACAAACATGAATTTCCAAGCTCTTAATAAAAGTCCAAAATATCAAACTTTACTCATACAAATTAACCAACAAAACTCCAGCATCAGAGTCCCCCAGACGATCAGTTGGTCAGATGTCAATCTCCCTGATGCTTAGACATTAAGATTCAACCCAAGTCATATCTAGTCATCCTCCTCCCGAAACAATCATCATCAACGTCAATCAAGCCAAAGTTGTAGCATCGCCCTTTAAAATTGCCACACAAGAAACAGGTCAAGATTTTAAAAAAATTAATCGAACAAAACAATTATACAAATCAAAGTCTCATAACCTTAGGACCACAATTAGATAAAATTGAAACCAAAATTGATAAATCAGTAATTGAAGAAAAAAGCCTAAAACCCAAAAGAGAATCACCTTTATTAACGTTCTCCGGAAGTCAAACTGGATTACTATCCAAACCTTCATCTTCCATAATAAAAGTTGAACGCATGATAAAAGATTTAACTTTCGCCCAGTCAAAAGATCCACATAAAAGTTTACAAGTAATTGATCTATACAGTCAAGATTCTGAGGGTACGAGTTCACATGAGTCTGATTCTAGTAACATCAGTAAAATTGAAAATGCATTTAAAGACCTTGAATTAAAAAGACTGTCTCACAAAATAAACCCAACAAGTTTTACCAAAAATTGGTATAATAGGCCAACACCTCCAGACATTCCACAACTAGATATGACTTGGGTTGAATCTTCCTTTGTCCAATGTTCCTTAGTAATGACGTTTAAGTTATTAACTTCTTGGTAATGTTTATCAACAAAATCAAAGAAATATAAATTAGTTTGGGTTTGTTTCATTAAATATTCCCAATGTTGAAATAAATTTTCTTTTTCTTGGGGATTAAATCTTTGGCGGAAAGTATTTCTGCGATCAATGTTGTTAATTGACTCAATATCTTGATTTAGTATTTTCCAATTAATTTGAAATGGTTTCGTCATTGTTAACAATTGAGAATGGACTTCAAAATCTGACTGGGTTGGTGAAGTTGGTTCTTTATAAGTACCGTAGCTAACTTGAGACTTAGTTTGAATACCTTTTAACTTTAAGTTTTTTAATTCTTGGTTGATGTCATGATCTCTTGTGGACTCAGTCATGGTAGAAGCAGACCCAACAAAAGAATGCCTGGTAAGGTCAACTTTTGCAGAAGAGGAAGTATCTTCCATGTCTCTAAGTTGGACACTAGACCTGGGTCTTTGACTATCAAATTTTATTTTTACTGTACCATCTAGATATGTTGAATACCATCAAAATTTGTAAAGTTTCACTAATTTTAACTGTACCATATATCTATATATATTTATGTATATATAGGGCGAATATGTGACACCACATTTTAAACACAAGTTTTGACACAAATTTTCAACCTTAGATTTAAAGACTCTTAACGGTTGAGATTAAAGATGACATAGTTTTTTTAACTTAAATTAAATTAAATAATAATTCTAATTCAATTTTCTTTATTTTCTTATATTCCTAAATTAAGATTAATAAAAATAAAAATTCTGAGAAACCCTTTCAGATTTCTCCTCTTCCCTGTACAGACTCTCATTGCGTCTCGCCATGATATCGATTTCCAGGAGTCAAAGCAATGCTCACAGCAAAGCAAGGGTTTGCTAGCGTTCTACTCACGGCGGAGCCAGTGTTTTCCTCTCATTCTATTCATGGCCAAGCCCTCGGTGCAAAACCACCAAAATGTCGCAGTCGTGCAGCGCATAAGAGATTTGGGTGATGTTGAAGATTCTAACCACCAGAATGAGAAACCCTTGAAGATTTCAAAAATACGTACTTTTGTGGGTCTGCAGGTGTTGCGCTAATTGGGATTTATCGATGTAGGGCTTGGGATTAATTTTTTATTTTTTATTTTTTTGAATGATGTAGAAAAAAGTAGTTTCGGGGTTTGATTTTCTGCTGTTTTGTTTTTTATGTTCATTTACTCACCAAAAAAAGTCGTTAAAATTTTGAATTAGTTCCATAGCTTTTAACCTTTATGTTCCCCTTTGAAATTGAACCTCATGGGGAAAAACGGTGATTATAATACCTGTGAACGGGAGCAAAACCCTGGCTCCTCCGTGAGTAGAACGGTAGCAAATTGGGATTGGAGGAGAATGGCGAGAACTTGGGCAAAAAAAAAATGAGTGTGTAAGTCAAGACAAAAACGACGACGACGACTCTAGCTTTTCGACAACAAAACCCTAGCTTTTCGACTCTTGCTTTTTCCAATTTGAAGTGAAATTTGAGTTCTAAAAAAAATTATTTGAAGAGAGAGAAATAGAAAATTCAATTAAAAAATTATTATTTAAGTTTTAATTAAATTTAGTTTAAATTAAACAATAATGTCATCTTTAATTTCAGCCGTTAAGAGTCTTTAAATCTAAGAGTTGAAAAATTGTATCAAAATTTATGTTTAAAATATGATATCACGGACCTACTCCCTATATATATATATATATATATATATAGAGACAGAGAGAGTATGAGCCCGCTTGCTTTACGGGATCAATTTATAAAAGGTGATGTGCCGCCAAAAGGATTCATTACCAACTTTCCCAGGAATCCTTCCTTCACCAATACAGTACGAGTGGTGGTATTACAAGTACGTAGACCGCTCCGCTCTTAGTATCTTTGCATGTAGAGAAAAACTTTTTTTTTTATCTAAAAGAGAAATTTCATTGCAATAGGAATATAAGTATATTCAGAGTTATACGGCCTCATTAAAAACCTTACCATAAAATATGTTATTCAAGAAAATCTGGTCAAGGGAAAGAGTACCCCACCCCACCCCAGATATGAAACAAAATTTGAAAAACAAGCAACAAGCCACCCAAGCCGATCTAACCAGCGTCAACGTATACCTACCCCCGAAAATAGACAAGCTAGCCCAGGCTGAAAAACTAAAACCAATCTCCTCTCCACACCACACAGCCACGGCCCCTGCATTAACCAACCATTACCCTTCATCGTGATGACACAGCGCCTCAACCCAGGGCGGTGCCGCATCCTACCAAATCCAAGAGCCTTGGTCTCTCAACCCAGCCTGTGCCAATTCGTGTGCCACTCTGTTGGCCTCACGCGGCCGAAAATAGAGGCGAGTGTGCCTCAAAGTTCCCAGCAACCAGCTTATGTCTGCAACAAGGACACTCAAACAGCTCCAGCACTAAGCACCCCCCCTGATAAATTCTAGAGCTTGTTTAGAATATGTCTCCACCACCAAACGTTCAATCCCCATTCCCTTGGCCAGTACCAAACCATGGCAGATTGCAGTTAGTTCCACTGCATCCGTCGGGAGTCCAGGTGGACCAGCCGCCGCAAAGCCTCCCACAAAACCACCATTGTGGTCACGGATCACCCTGCCCACCCCTCTCTTCAAACCCCACCGTCTAGTTGCCCCGCCATTATTAAGTTTGTGCTACGGGGACGGTGGTTTCTGCCACTTTTCTTGATTGCTTGGAGCCCGTACCGTGTGGCGCTGAGCAGTGTTGCTGAAAAGTTGCTGCCGTTCTAGCAGCACCTCAGCTTCCTTCTCAATAAAGGGAACCCAGCTACCATGAAGACCCTTGTTCCTGATGTTCCAGGCCTCCCAGCACATCCACGCCAATTCTGCCAACTGATTCCCCCGTCAATGTTGCTGATTAAGCTACCAGCTGGACAGTCTACAAGGCAGCTAGGTGTATGAAGACCAAGAGGTGCCGTGCAGGTGTAAAACAGATTACGAAGTGTGCCTAGTGTGTGTGTGACTTGCGTGGGCTGCAAGAGAATTCTGTTAGAACAGAATAGTCTAGGTGCCAAAATGTAATTAGCTCTTGTGATGTCATAGCATCCAAGACTAACTGAATGTGAGAGAGTGATTATGTATGCATTCAATTTACTCATTTTCAATCAATCAAGAAAATACACTCAGTCATAGCTGAGGAATATCATTCAAAATCGTCTAAGGCATTTCCACAAACACTTAGAGTGCATTGATCATCATAGTGATCATCACTCAGATTCAATTCAACAAAACAATCCAGAAATAGAAAAGAGTAATAGAACATCACAGGTTAGCCCTAATTCAATCGGTTTCAGCTAAGGAGAGTGTTAAGAATTTTACCTGGTTGCTGCCATTGAAGTTCTGCTCCAGAGTCCTTCATTGCCTCTGCACCCGAGCTCCTCAATTAGAGCCTCATTCTCAACAGTAAAGCCTTCACAGCAGCATGAAAGAAATCTGCAAAGCAGCAGATTCATTCTCAAAAAATATAGGACAGCCAGCTGTAAAGTGAGTCTGCGACTTACCTTGCAATGCCACACTGCATGGAGAGTCGACTCTGGTTTCTTACCACACCGGGCACACAGAGGACTAGGTAGTAGTTTCCGACGATGAAGGTTGAAGGGCGGTTGAAGAATATCCATGCAGGCTCTCCACAAGAATAACTTGACTTTCCCAAGCACTTGTAAACCCCACACTTTCTTCCAGAACACCGTCATAGCCTCATCCGATGAAAACCTCACCTCCACCACCCAGCACACCGCGCCACCACCCCCCCCCCCCCCCCCCCACCCCCCCCCCCCCCACCCCCCCCCCCCCCCCCTCTCTCTCTCTCGTGCAACCCCATAACCAGATTTCACGTTGTATTGCCCAGTCTTCATAAAACCCCAAAACTGTCCATTTACACTTCTTCTGACAAGGCGCAAGCGTATCGAAAGAGTAGCCTCAATATCATCCTGATCAAACGCCTAGGTGAGGAGCTCCACGTTCCAAGTGCCTATTTCCATGAGCAAAGAAGAGACCCGGGCATCCCTAGGGAGATAACACGTGAACCTCGGTTTGTACAGAGATGATTTGGGCCCCCACTTATCATCAAACACCCGAATACCTTCCCCATTACCCACGTGACACCTCAGTTAATCTTTAATAACGTCTCAGCCCCAAATAGGGGTTCTAGCCCAGCTCAGCAGTTAGAAACTCACCCCTAGGTTAGTGGCGAGCCTTGATGATCTTACCCACCAATGAATCAAGACACTTCATAAGTCTCCCAGCTTGCTTCGCCACCATGCTTCTATGAAAAGCTTCAAAGTTCTTGAAACCCAAACCACCGAGGCTCTTGGGTTTACAGAACTACTGCAACGCCAGCCAGTGAATTCCCCTATGACATGCTTTACCCAACCAGTACTTAGCAATAGAAGACGATAGCTCCTGGCACAACCTCTGTGGAAGCTGGAACACACTCATAGCATATGTTGGCAAAGCCTGGGCCACAACCTTGATAAGAACCTCTTTACCAACCGTTGAAAGTAACTTAGAATTCTAGACTAAGAGCTTTGCCCAGAGGCAATCCCTTACCTTGTTAAACATCCTCCTTTTGCTACACTGAGAAAAAGTCAGTAATCCCAAGTTCCTCTCATGGCATACCACCACCTGAATCCCAACATTGAGGCTAATAGTTTCTTCATAACAGGATCCGTATTGAGACTAAAACATGCAGCTGATTTGTCGAAATTTATCTTCTGGCGAGATGCAGCTTTATACTGCTAAAGAATCCTAACAAGGGTCGGGCATTCCCGTAGATGGGCATTGCAAAACAGCAAGCTGTCATCATCGAAAAACAAATGAGACAGATATGGGGCACCATGAGCCACTTTAACATCTCTAATTAACTTCCGAGTTTGTGCATGGGAAAATAGCGCTAACAGACCCTTCGCACAAAAAAAGAACAAATAAAGGGACAGGGAATCCCCCTGACGAAGGCCCCTGTTGGGTGAAATGGATCCCACCACGAGGCCATTAATCTTAACCATCTATGACATCGTAGTCACACAGCCCATTACCAGCTTAACCCAGTTCTCATGAAACCCAACCGAAGCATGACTACTTCAACGAAATGTCGTTCCACCCTATCATAGGCTTTGGACATGTCCAACTTCAACACCATCTTCTTCAAACTACTATTTCCCCTATGCAGGATGGCATGAATACTCTCAAACGCTGCAATAATATTGTATGATATAAGCCGGGATGGCACAAATGCGCTTTGGTAAGCAGAGATCACTGAAGGCATGATAGGCTTCATTCGGTTAACAACAGCTTTTCAGACAATCTTGTACAAAACCGAACAGAGGCTAATGCGCCGGAATTCAGAAACTTCGCGGTTGAATGACTTTCGGGATTAGAGCAATGAGAGTAGAGTCAATATCCCGCACACTAGCTCCCTCATTGACAACCATCAGGCAGAAATCGATTATCGTATCCCCCACCACCCCCCGAGTACTTTTGATAGAATAGAGCTGGCATTCCATCCAATGGGGATTAGAGCAATGTAAGTTGTTGAGTGCTATATAGTTTTTTTTTTATACAATGATATTGGAAAATGGAAATTACAATATATATACATTGGGTTTCGACATCGCCCACGAGAGTCGAACCCGAGACCTCCCACATAACGTGTTGAATATCAAGGGAATATATCACACAAAATATTAGCTAGGGTTCGCTTGAGGCTTTTGGCTTGTTATTCACTGCTAATATTAGGAATTAATAATTTAATATTATATAATATTATTGTATAATCAGATCCCGGCCTGGCCTAGCGCAACCAGAGTGACTGCCTTTGGCCCACGGACTCGGAGGGCCCATAAAATTTAAATTAATCTTTATTTTATGGAAAAAAAAATTTAAAGAATGTTTAAATTTAAAAAAAAATATTTTATTAATAAATTGGGCCCATATTCTTGAAAACCATTTATAAGGACTATCCTGATTGATTTACAATTATTTAGCTTGTGTTGAGTATTAATTGTACACTAGAATTCACATAAATAATTATTCAAATTCAATTAGAAGACTTTTTGTTTTTGGTTGAGAAGATAATTGAATTAGAAGACTATCAGTTTAGCAATATATATTAATATTTGATAAATTTTTTTGTTTTCTTTATAATAAAGTATTACAATGCGACTATGTTTTCTATGTGTGAGACTATGAGTAATGTATTCAAATTCTTAATTTTTTTTATGTATTGCAGGAAAGATAATAAAAGAAATAAAAATTTACAAAGTACATATATATATATATATATGACAGTTGGATACCAATTCTAAGACCAGATTCTGGTGACTAGTCACCTAAACTATGACTAAATTCCCAATACAATCAATCAAACAATTGCAATCACATGCACACACATCATTCACATACACCCTACAAAGATCACAATCACACAAGTGACACCCTAAGCATTCAGAGGCTCCGTCAATGTAGGCAGCCTTGTGCTAGTTCTAAGTGATGGTGTGTGAGCATAGGAATTATCATCATTCAATAGCAATAGTAATAATTCAAAGTAAACAATATGAACACACAAAGCTTGATACCCAGAAACCTTCCTGAAGGTAAAAACTGGGGGTCTCTTTGCTGGCCAGGCAATCCAATAAAATCAACGTTCAATACAAGGTAATTGCATGCTCTAATCTTCTAGTCTAAACTAAAGATGCAGCCATACCTCATGCAACCTTGATTTTATCCAATACAACTATGCTCCTTTGCAAACTCTGTTCACTACAGCTCAGCGATCCTCATTCCATTCATCCACACTCGGATGCAATCATAATTGAATGATAGACTCAAAACATATTCAATCCGAGCTCATCAAGTCATAGTCCTTGATGAACCCAGAAATTAACAAACCTTCGAAGAAATTCAAAGAGACAGATTTCAAAACCGATTTTTGAAAATCAAATAAAGGTTTTGATAAAAACATTTAACACAAACAAATCTGCTTCATAAAACCATCTTCACTCAGTTGAGAACCCATGAAAAAAAACAGTTTTGAAAACCATTATTCAAAACCCATAATTTTTTAAATCGACATAAATATTCAATTTGAGTTCATCAAGCCATGATTCTTGACGAACCCAGATGAAGCAACAAACCTAGAAAATTTCTTCAGCGAAACAGATTTCGAAAAACAAGTTTTGGAAATCAAAGAACCAATTTTGAAGAAACGTTCAACAAATCAGCCTTGCTTTGTAAACACCATCTTTACTCAGCAAAGGGCTCTTGAAAATCATATCTGAAAAGCTTTTATTCAAAAACCAGAAAACACCATAGAAGCTCGGCACACCTAGCTGAAGCTCACGATTCCGAAAACCAAAAATCTCACACACCCATCGTGAATCTCCAAACAAGAAGGCTATATTTCCAATCCTTTAAATTCAAATCTAAACGCACACTTTGACAGTTGCTTGTCAAAGTGTGACAAAAATACCCTTGAGTAAAACAAAACAATTCTCAGTAAAAAACGTTTTAACAACGGATGGTAAGAACTGAAAAACGACGACTAGTCATCCAGTTTTTTTAGAAAACACTTTAACTGATGCAGAAACATGCTTATGAAATGCAATATATCTTCCTTCTCATAGCTTCAACCATCTTCAATATAAAACACCATCATGACCTAGAGATGCTAACTTTCTAGATTGAGCAAAGTACATAATAAGAAAGTTTACAATTACAAGTAAAGCCAAATACAATGATATGCCTAAACAAAGAATTAACAATATATATATATATATATATATATATTATTTATGTGTTTAAATGTAAATTACAGGGTCCTTTTTAAAATTTTCGACTTAGGGCCTAGATTTTTTTGAACCGACCGTATTGTATATCTATAACTCCGTACAACAGGTTTTAGAATCCTATCAAAGATGCGTCTTATGAATGTCTTAGGATTTGATGTTGACTAATTCGTACTTATTTATTCTATAAATGTTTGCATGCACCTGATGCTCGATGAATAAGATAACAAGTATTTAACCAAATATTATCATTCTTAGCCTGTTATAAGAGCAATACCTATGTGCCTATTTCTTTTTCTTCAACAAACAAACAACAAATTAAATTCAAGCAGCAACCAAGCCATCGATCTAACAAAATTAAATGGAACCCACGCCAACCGACCAAGCCAGCAAAATCAGCAAAGTCAACCGCGCAGGTCACACGCTGGACCATATACGCATGCAACTCAATCGCTCCATGCTGTCAATTCAGCCACAGCAGGCCCAACGCCGATAGCCTATCATATCCACCATGCCCACAACAGGTTACATCAGCCTTTTTGCCTATATTTCCATCGCTAAAATTGGAGTAGGCATCAGAACAGCGGGAGAAATTTTTTCCCTTAATATTCACAATTTCACGACATATCGGTAGATATAGGCGAAAGTGGCTGATATTTCGACTCTCGATTTACGGGCTACGGACTCCGATGATGGTGAAGGAGGTTAGGAATGGCTTCGTCTTGCCCAGACAGAGCTGTTGGAGGTGGTCTCGTACACTGGGTCGACGGAAAACGCCATGGAAGACAATGACGGTTTCCTGGGTTCGCAGCTCCAATTCGCTCTTTCCAAGCGATTGGAGGTGCTCCCGCAGCCTGGGTCGTCCGGGAACGTCGTCGGTGACGATGGCGGCTGCTGGGTTTCACGGCCTGATTTCATCTTCTCCAACGAGGGTCGACGGGGAAGAAGGCTGGGAGGTATTCGTCTTGTTGAGGGGATGATTCTAAGTGGAGTGGTAAAGCTGGTCTCGGCTAAGATTGGCAGGTGATGGTTGACGGTGACGAAAACGCAGAGAGGGAGGAAGAAGATGAAGTTATCGGGGAGAGAAGAAAATAAAAATGAAGATGTGGGTTTTGATTCTTAGATAGTTTTAGGAAAAGAATTAGGAATAAAATAAATAATTAATAACACAATTCATTTTTACTAATATTTCCAAATCTCCTGAAAAACTATTTATAATAATTCTAACGAATTCGTTTCGAATTTCGTTTCCAACTTCCTACCCAACTTTCAGTTTAAGCTACAAATATCTAGTTTAACTCCCGAATTAGTTCATTTCGCTCGCTTGGTAAATTTCACAGAAATTCTGTAATTAACAAAGGAGGGCAATTTGTAATTTAATAATCCGATTTTGAAATTCCAGAACGATTTGTAACAGCAAGTTTGGAAATTTGATTCATAACAAAAAAAAACATTAAAATAAAAATGTAAAGTGCAGCAAGTAATTTGTGTAGTGCCAAAATCAGATCCCTTAAATAATGTACACATTCATTTTAATTTATTACTAAGTTGCTTATGTTATTATATTAACATAGGAATATTTGCAATTCTTTTATCTATTATTATTAATTATTTGTTATTTAGGGATTTTAACATTCACAGTAAAAACTAGTGCATTAATCATGTCATCAATATTAACATTGAACTAAAAATAAATACATAAATAATTATTAATTATTAATTATATTTTAATTTCTATTTAAGTTTAACGTTTTATATTGTTAGTCATCATCATACCATATTATATCATATTATATATCATATATTTATTATATCAGATTATATATCATATATTTATTATATCAGATTATATATCATATATTTTTTATATTTATTATATAAAAGTCATTAAAACACCAAAAGTGTGAGTGGACAAAAATAATCATTTCAAACTATTTCCGAAGAAAACATACATTTTTCCCCTCCATGAGTAAAACCATGCATGCATAACATAAAATTTCATTTCAACAAATCCAAAAGGATAACCCGAAAACATACCGGAAAATCCATCTTTTGTTAAAACACTTTGTGGGACTCAAGAAAAACCGTATAAGGAAAACATCCCGTGGTCCACAACCCTGTTTTGAAAACCCTCCTCAAAGGAGTTTACAAATCATATGAAACCAACTTGGACACAAAATGTATATCAAAACATTTTCCACTGCTCCCGAATAAAAATTCCGAGTCGTAGCTCAATACCCTCCACACACCCGATATACCTCGAGTTGTGCATAACCTTGAACTATGCATAGACAGCCTCAACGACCTGGTGGAGAAAATACCCCTCGACACCAGTGTCGGAGAACCCTCAATGACTTGAAGGAGAAAAACCCCTCGACCCCAATCGGAGAAAACCTTGTTCCTCGGGGACAGTAAATCAGTGAAAACCAAAATCCATGTTTCCTGGCCTAAGCCAAATTCATTGACAAACCGGGTCTAAGCCCAAATCCAAGGAAATCACAGATCCGGGTCTACACCCAAAACCATGGACTCAAAATCTATCAAGTCAAAACCAATTAATAACAGAGTCCAGAAAACCAGGCCACAACCCAAAACATTTTTTCCACTGTAATATTAAAAACACGTGTCTAGTCATCATTTAATAGCACAATTTCTAAATTCCAGAAATGTACCAAAAACAATACATTACAATATTTAATTCAAATATACCTTTATGCATGCATTATAATTTATAAACCAAAGTCCACTCATCGATAGCTCAATCCCTAGTCGTACGCTCCAGTGAAGTTCCCGGAGCAGTATCGCCTGTCAAAAGTAAAAATCGGGATTACTAACGATAATTAAATACCCAACATTTAAACACCCTAAACCTCGGGAAGTCTGCTCACGTTACTCAAAAAACGAAGCCACTTCGGAAGTCATAAACTACCCCGAAACGATGTCCGATTAACCCGAAACCTGCGCCAAAAGGTCCGGAACGTCGAAACCTTGCTGACACGTGCCGCTGTGACCCCAAGAACCGGTCCCACATGCCGATAAAAGATCAGCGATTCAGCCACGCACCGGCTACATGCCTCACACGCCTGCCCAGTGCCACACGCGCCTGCTAACTTAGCCGCCAGGTGGCGTCCACGTGGTTGCCAGGTGGCCTCCATGTAGCTCCACGTGGCTCCACGTGGCATGCCATGTCAGTACCACCAACCGACTCAGTCGTCGGAGTCTAGCTGGAGAAGATGACCTCGTTGCCGTTGCCTTCGCCGGAAAACCCCATTGCCAATCGAGTTTCAAGTTTTTCCTAACTTTCTCAAAGCTCAACCGTTTTTCACAAATTTTATGTCTAAATCCATCTACTCGAACCCATGAATTCAAAAATGAACTCTAAACACAAAACCCATACCTGTGTTTGCCAAAAAATCGATCGGAAGGTTTCAATTTTCCTTTCCTCCGATCGATGTCTCCCGCGGCTGTTTCCTTTGACGGTGAGCACGGTTTTGACTGCAGGAAGGTGTAGAGTGTGAAGGTTTAAACCAAATTTTCCGAAATCCCCTTGAACTGAAAGTCCAAATCGAAGTGTTTTGGTTTCGATCGGTCGGTCGGTCACTTGGTGTCACGGGTCTGTGAAAGGAAGAAAATGAAGAAAAATGAGAATGGGCTGGAAGGTTTGGGTTAAATACATACCCAAGGCAAATTACCAAAAATTCCCCTGAATAATCTAGACTCGAAATTTTCTCGCACGGTCTCCGTTTTTCGCGTGCTGTCTGTCTACGAACTCGTGAGTCCCAAACCTAATAAACGGTACCCAAAAAAAAACTATCAAATGTGTCTCCACACAAAATTGATTTCCGAGCCCCCGTTTAAAACCAAGGGTAATTTTGTCTTTTCCCAAATTAATTTGCAACAATTTACGAATTAAATTTCTGGGTCGTTACAACTCACCCCCCTTAAAGAAATTTCGTCCTCGAAATTCATACCTATCACTGGAACAAATGCGGATGTTGTGCCCGCATCAGTGCTTCGGTTTCCCACGTGGCCTCCTCCATGTTCTGATTCCTCCACAAAACTTTAACCAAGGAATAGTCTTTCTATGCAATACTTTTTCCTTCCAATCTAGAAGTTGCACTGGTTGCTCCTCAAACGTCAAATCATCTCTCAGCTCAATTGGTTGCATCTCCAAAAGATGAGAATCATCGAATAGATACTTCCAGAGCATGGATACATGGAATACATCGTGAACCTTTGACAGTTCTGGTGGTAAAGCAAGTCTGTAAGCCACTAGCCCTATCCTCTCAACAATCTCATAAGGCCTAATGTAGCGAGGACTCAGTTTCCCTCGTCTACCAAAACGTACAACTCCTTTCCAAGGGGATAATTTCAGGAAAACCCAGTCTCCGACCTCAAATTCAAGGTCTCTAATATGTCGGTCTGCCTAGCTTTCTAGCGATCCTGAGCTGCCTTCAGCCTTTCCCTGATGATCCGAATCTTTTCCTCTGTCATTTCCACAACCTCTGGTGTCAAAAGTCTTCTCTTACCTACATCAGTCCAGCAGATCGGTGTCTTGCATTGTCTCCCATACAGTGCTTCAAAATGAGCCATCCTAATACTAGACTGATAGCGGTTGTTGTATGGAAACTCCATCAAAGTCAGGTGTGAATCCTAATTTCACTTAAACTGTAGTACACAAGCTCTCATCATATCCTCCCAAATCTGAATTGTCCTCTC
Organism: Oemleria cerasiformis; assembly: GCA_037349345.1. Lineage (NCBI taxonomy): Eukaryota > Viridiplantae > Streptophyta > Magnoliopsida > Rosales > Rosaceae > Oemleria > Oemleria cerasiformis. Next base: position 80,450 of record JAZGTL010000101.1, on the reverse strand, counting down.
AGACTGACCGTAAGTCTGAGGATGAAAAGCTGTACTGAAATGCAATGTCGTTCAAAAGGCTTTCTGCAAACTCCACCAAAATCTCGAGGTAAACCTAGGATCCCTGTCTGATACAATCGACTATGGAGTCCCATGTAATCTTATGATCTCATCCACAAACAACTTGGCAAATTGACTCATCCGGTAATCTTCCCGTACTGGCAAGAAATGTGCTGACTTCGTGAGTCTATCAACAATTACCCATATTCCATCATGTCCCTTCTGAGTCCTAGGAAGTTTATAGACAAAATCCAAAGTAATGTGATCCCACTTCCATTCTGGAATAGGTAACGGTTGTAGTGCTCCATATGGTTTCTGCCTCTCTATTTTCACTTGTTGACATGTCAGGCATCTACTCACAAACTCTACTATTTCGTCCACCAATAGTGTTCCTTACGAGTACGATACATCTTCGTACCTCCTGGATGCATAGCATAGGCAGAACTATGAGCTTCCTCAAGAATTTCTCTTTTCAACTATGGATCATTAGGTACGCAGAACCTGCCATCCTTAACCAAGGCTCTATCATCCCAGACCACGTAATCCTGCATGTTCCCAGCCTCCAATTCCATCGTAATAATACACAAAGTAGGATCTTGGAATTGAACTTCAATAATCAGGTTAATCAAGACCGATCTGACATGGAAGCTAGCTAATAGAGCCCCTTGGTTATCCATGTCCAGTATGATTCCCGTTCTTCGGAATTCCACCAGCAACAGTAGATAAACAGTATGCAAATAGGCTAAGGAACCCATGGACTTCATGCTCAGTGCATCTGCCACTACATTGGCCTTTCTAGGGTGATACTCTATAATACAATCATAATCCTTTATCAACTCAAGCCACATTCTCTGTTTCAAATTCAAATCTTTCTAGGTGAAGAAGTATTTCAGACTGTGATGGTCGGTGAAGATCCGACATGTTTTCTCATACAAATTGTGTCTCCAAATCTTCAGTGCATGCACCATTGTCTCCCATTCTAAATCATGTGTGGGGTAATTCAACTCATGTGGTTTAAGTTGCCTGGAAGCATATGCTATTACCGTCCCATGTTGCATCAACACGCAACTTATACCTCGTAATGAGGCATCACTGTACACCTCGAATCCTCCGTTATCATCTGGAAAGGTTAACACTGGGGCAGAAGTCAAGCTCCGCTTAAGCTCTCGAAAGCTCCGTTCACACTCATCATCCCAGTCAAACTTGACTCCTTTCCTTGTCAACCAAATTAACGGGGCACCTATCGTAGAGAATCCTTCCACGAATCGCCGATAATATCCCTCTAAACCCAGAAAACTCCTCACGTCTAACACTGTCTTCGGTTGCTCCCAGTTTGCCATTGCCTCGAGTTTTTGGGGATCCACGCTGATATCCTCAGCAGAAATCACTTGCCCTAAGAATCCCACATTAGTCAACCAAAACTGACATTTACTGAACTTGGCGAATAATTACTTTTTCCTTAGCATATTCAGTACCAACCGCAAGTGCTTCTCATGTGCTTTAGCACTCTTCGAATATACCAAGATATCATCGATGAACACAATCACAAACTGATCCAAAATCTGTCAGACCACCCTGTTCATCAAATCCATAAATGATGCCGATGCATTAGTTAAACCAAAAGGCATCACCAGGAATTCATAATGCCTATAGCGTGTCCTAAAAGCCGTTTTAGGAACATCCCTTCCCTGGTCCTTAACTGATGGTACCCAGATCGAAGGTCAGTTTTTGAGAAATACTTTGCTCCTTTCAATTGATCAAACAAATCATCAATTCGTGGTAAAGGATACTGATTCCGCACCGTAAACCTATTTAACTGCCGGTAGTCGATACAGAGCCTCAAAACACCATATTTCTTCCTTACAAATAACATTGGCGCACCCCAAGGTGATACACTTGGTCGAATAAATCCCATATCAACCAAGTCCTGCAACTGAGCCTTTAATTCCCCCAATTCTACCGGTGCCATTTTGTACGGTGCCTAAGATATAGGTTGAGTACCCGGAAGAAGCTCTATGGTGAACTCAATCTCCCGATGTGGTGGCAACCTCGGAAGATCTTCTAGAAATAAATCTGGAAACTCATTCACCACAGGAATATTCTCTACTCTCACCGTAGTATTTTGAGAATCAATCACATGAGCTAAACATCCCTCGCAATCTTTCCTCAATAACTTCTCAGCCGTCAAAGCTGATATCACTCCCTAGGGAAGTACCTTACGATCACCCTGAAATGTCAGTTCCGACAAACCTGAACTCCGGAAAACCACCCTCTTGGCAAAACAATCAATGGAGGCATGATGCATGGTTAACCAATGCATCCCCAGAATCACATCAAAATCATAAATGTCCAAGGGAATTAAATCTGCCTCTAACTCATAACCTTCCACTCCTACTGGACAACTACGAATCATGAGGTTCGCCACTAACATATTTTCGGTAGGAAAACTAATGCCCATGTTCCAACCAATCGGGGACTGGGTCTGGCTCCCTGCTGCAGGACCAGATGTCTACGATGCTCTCTGACTCGATTCAGTTACCTCTCGGCCCAAGGAACTACTATCCGGATGACGATGTGGACAATCTCTCCTGAAATGACCCGTCTCCCCACAAAAGTAACAACCGGTGTCTCCCGGCCGTGCATGTTTGCCACTCTGTCTCCCGGTCGACTGCACTGAAGTCCCACTAGGCTGAGCGGATAACTGTTGTCCCTGACTGGCTCTGCCACTACCTGCTCCGGATCCTGTACCCACAGAAGATCCAGAATTAAAACTGCCTCTCTTCGATGGACCCAGACTAAAGGCTCCGACACTCCAGCGATCCCGGCGTCGCCTAGAACCACTGAACTGCTGCTGATGTAACAACCCGGAATTTCAATTATTGGAATTAAGTAAATTATTTATGTAAAATGACGATTTTACCCTTGGTCGGTAAAGGGCATGGAAGTCAAATTTTATTTCGAGACACTTTTGGTGGTGTTTTGGATACCGTTGCGTAGGTCTCGAACTCACGAGTTCGTAGACAGGCGGCACGCGAAAAACGGAGTTCTTGGATGAAAGTTATGGGTCTAGATGTGCAAGGGCATTTTGGTAATTTTTGACTTGGGGTAGATATTTTTAACCCCCAAATCAGATATTATCTGATCCACCTCATCCTCATCTTCATTTCATCTTCATCTCACTCATCCTCTCTGTGACAAACATACACAAACAACCAACCCGTGCGAAAATCATCCAAAAACCCACAAAGTCAACTTTGATTTCAAGGCTCCAACTTCCAGTTTTGATCAACTAATCATATTCTACTCCTTCCCACGATCACAACCGTACCAACCATCGAAGGAGAGGACCACGAGGAAGCCGAACCGAGGATAGGAAGTTCCGGACCTTCCGATCGATTTTCCGGCTAGCACAGGTACGTGTTTGTGGTTTTGAGGTCATATTTGGATTCCTGGGTTCGAGTAGATAGATTTAGACATAAAGTTTGTGAAAAATGGTTGAGTTTTGAGGAAGTTAGGAAAGCTTGAAGTTTCGGCCGGAAATGGAGGATTCCGGCGAAACCAGACGGCGGCGACGGCGCTGCCGGTCATCTTCTCCGGCCAGCTTCCGGCGACGGCGACGGCATCCGGTCGTCTTCTCCGGCGAGTCACCGGTGACCGGTCGGGTCGAGTTGAACCGGTCAGGTTGAGTGAACCGGTCGGGTTGAGTGAACCGGTCAGGCCGAGTTGGACCGGTCAGGCCGAGTTGGACCGGGTTGGATCGGTCCAGGCGCGTGGGTACTGTAGCAGGCGCGTGAGGGCGCTTGGCGGCGCGTGGGCGCGTGTTCCGACCTTCTGTCGGCGCGTGGCGGCGCGTGGGGCCGAGTCTGATGTCACGGTGGCGCGTGACTAGTAGTTTTTGACGTTTCGGACCTATTGGCGCAGGTTTCGAGTCGATCGGATGTCGTTTAGGGGTTGTTTCGGACGTTTTAAAGTTGCTGCGTTTTCTAGGCCATCATAGTTAGACTCCCGGGGTTTAGGGGGTTTATATTTAAGGTTCTTATGATTAGCTGGTAATCCCGATTTTTAATTTGGACAGGCGATACTGCTCCAGGAACATTCAGGGGAGCGTACAGTTCGGGATTGAGCTTGCTTGAACAGGTTTGTGAGTGGACTTTGATTTATAAACTGTAATGCATTCATAAATGTATCTTTGATTTAAATACTGTTATGTATGGGTGCACTGAATTTCTGGATTTTAAAAATGATGCTGGACACAAGTTTTACAACATTTCAGTGAAATTGTGTTTTGAGAAATGGCCTGGTTTTTGTATTCGATTTTGATATCGTTTTGACGAGGTAACTATTTGAGTATGTGATTTGGGTTGAGACCCATAATTATGATTTATTGATTTTGGCCATAAAATGATATTGCAAAGAATTTGGCTTAGGCCGCGAAACAAAGATTTCGAAGTATGGATTTGATTCACTGGTTCCCGTCCCGATGGTTATTGTTGCTCTGAGTGGTGTTGAGGGGCCTTGCTCCGCCAGGTTGCGAAGCTGTCTATGCATAGTACATAGAGTATAGATAGTACAGATGGTATACAGAGTTGTACAGATTTGAACACATCTCAAGGGATACCCTGGTGTGTTATGGATATATCGGGAACAGTGAAATTTGAGATATTATGTGGCAGATGGAACGAAATGATTTGAATTTGAGATAATTTGTTTCCATATTGAATTAAATGATTTTAAACTCCTTTGAAGAGAGTTTTCGAACCAAATTGTGGATCACGAGGTATTTTTATTATATAGATTTTATGTGAGTCCAACTAAATGGTTTTAAAGAGAAATGAGAATTTTTGGTGATTTACATATGATGTTTTTATTGATAAATTGTTTTATGTTATGCATGCATGATTTTATAAATGGAGGGGAAGAAAGGTATTTCTTCGAAAAGGAATTTATAAATGATTATTTTTGTCCACTCACAACTTTTGTGTTTAAACCCCCTTCAGGCAGTTGAGTAGAGTTGACGCGAACATTGATCTCGAGGCTGAGGCATTAGTACTTCGACTGCGCTGTGTAATTATATTTGAGTAGGATATCGAAATTTTACTCTTGATCTTACTTAGACGCTCTGATATTATATGGTATTTGATTGGTCATTAATTACGGGAATTATTGAGTGCTTAAGTCCCTTGTCTGACAAGAGGAAGTATTTATTATTGTTATTATATTTTGTAAGGATTGAAGGGTATTTTGGGAACCTTTTCTTAGGTTGTCAGACGGGATCAGGGTTCTTCCCGGGTTTCGAGAGGAAATTCGGGATGGGTCCTAACAATTGGTATCAGAACACTAGGTTAAATTCCTGTAGACTGTACACTACGTGTACAATTATTTTGGTATAGTTCTTAACAGCGTAATGCCTCCGAGACGCGAGTTCCGTCAACATTCGGAAAATATTGGGGACACATCTGAACCTGCAGTGGAGCCTGATATGAGGCAAACACTGGAACAATTGGGTCATACGTTGACTTCTGTACTTCAGAGTAGGACTGCTACTGAAGGTTCAGACATTGAGAGAGCCCAGAGATTAGGGGCTACAATATTTATGGGCTACTCTAGCCCAGATGATGCAATATAGTGGATTACTCGTTTAGAGCGAGTGTTCTCGGTTATGAGATGTTCTCAGGGGGACATGGGTATTAGTACTCCTACTGGGAATATGTTAGTGGCGAATCTCGTGATTCGTAGTTGTCCAGTGTTAGTGGAAGGTCATGCATTAGAGGCAGATTTAATCCCTTTAGATATTTTTGATTTTGATGTGATTCTGGGGATGGATTGGTTGACTATGCACCATGCCTCTATTGATTGTTATGACAAGAGAGTGGATTTCCGGAGTCCAGGTTTACCGGAACTTACATTCAGGGGAGATCGTAGGGTACTACCCTGTGGAGTGATATCAGCTTTAACCGCTGAGAAATTGCTGAGGAAAGGTTGTGAGGGTTACTTGGATCATGTGTTTGATTCTCGGGATACTCCGATGAGAGTGGAGGATATTCCAGTGGTGAGTGAGTTCTCTGATGTGTTTCCAGATGATCTTCCGGGATTGCCACCTCACCGGGAGATTGAGTTCACCATCGAGCTTTTGCCAGGTACTCAACCTATCTCACAGGCACCGTATAGAATGGCACCGGCAGAATTACGAGAGTTAAAGACTCAGTTGCAGGACTTGGTGAATATGGGATTTATTCGCCCAAGTGTTTCACCATGGGGTGCACCAGTGTTATTTGTGAGGAAAATGGATGGTGGTCTGAGATTTTGTATCGACTACCGGAAGCTAAACAGGGCTACGGTGCGGAATAAATATCCTTTGCCAAGGATAGATGATTTGTTTGATCAACTTAAGGGGGCAAGATATTTTTCAAAAATTGACCTTCGATCCGGGTACCATCAGTTGAGGATTAGAGAAGGGGATGTTGAGAAAACAGCTTTCAGGACTCGTTATGGTCATTATGAGTTCATGGTGATGCCTTTCGGGTTGACTAATGCCCCAACAACATTTATGGATTTGATGAACAGGGTGTTTCAAAAGTATTTGGATCGGTTTGTGATTTTGTTCATCGATGACATCTTGGTGTATTCGAGGAGTGCTAAGGCACATGAGAAACACTTAAGGTTGGTGCTGAATATGCTTAGGAAAAAGCATTTGTTTGCCAAATTCAGTAAATGCCAGTTTTGGTTGACCGAAGTTGGATTCTTAGGTCATGTGATTTCGGCTGAGGGTAGCAGCGTAGATCCCCAAAAGGTTGAGGCAGTGGCAAACTGGGAGCAACCGAGGACAGTAACAGAGGTGAGGAGTTTTCTGGGTTTGGCAGGATATTATCGACGGTTTGTAGAAGGATTTTCTACGATAGCAGGGCCGTTGACTCGGTTGACGAGGAAAGGAGTCAAGTTTGACTGGGGAGCTGATTGTGAACAGGGATTTCAGGAGCTGAAGAGGAGGTTGACTTCTGCTCCAGTATTGACCCTTCCTGATGATACTAGGGGATTCGAGGTGTATAGTGATGCCTCATTGCGGGGTATAGGCTGTGTGTTGATGCAGCATGGAAAGGTGATAGCGTATGCTTCTAGACAACTTAAACCCCATGAGTTGAATTACCCCACACATGATTTGGAGTTAGCTGCAGTGGTGCATGCATTAAAAATCTGGCGACATTATTTGTACGGGGAGACATGTCGGATCTTCACTGACCATAAGTGTTTAAAGTACTTGTTCACCCAAAAGGACCTGAATCTGAGGCAGAGAAGATGGCTTGAGCTAATAAAGGATTATGATTGTACTATAGAGTACCATCCAGGGAAAGCCAATGTTGTGGCAGATGCATTGAGCAGGAAATTCATGGGTTCTTTGGCCCATTTGCATACAGTCTACCTACCGTTATTGGTAGAGTTCCGTAGAGCAGGGATAGTACTGGACATGGATAGCCAGGGGGCTTTATTGGCTAGTTTCCATGTGAGGCCTGTTCTGATTGATCGGATTATTGAGGCTCAACTCCAGGATCCTACATTGTGCATTATCAGGATGGAGTTGGAGGCTGGAAATAGGCAGGACTATGCGCTTAGGGATGATGGAGCCTTGGTTAGGGATGGCCGGTTGTGCATACCGAATGATTTGGACCTAAAGAGAGAAATTCTTGATGAGGCTCATAGTTCGGCTTACGCTATGCATCCAGGAGGTACCAAGATGTGTCATACCCTAAGGAAATACTATTGGTGGACTGGGATGAAAAGAGAAATTGCTGAGTTTGTGAGTAGATGCCTGACGTGTCAGCAAGTGAAAGCAGAGAGGCAGAAACCATATGGGGCACTTCAACCATTACCTATTCCGGAATGGAAGTGGGATCACATTACGATGGATTTTGTGTATAAATTTCCAAGGACACAGAAGGGACATGATGGGATATGGGTAATTGTTGATAGACTCACGAAATCTGCACATTTCTTGCCAGTGCGGGAAGATTTTCGGATGAGTCGGTATGCTAAATTGTTTATTGATGAGATCATACGGCTACATGGGACTCCAGAGTCCATTGTTTCGGACAGAGATCCTAGATTTACCTCCAGGTTTTGGCGGAGTTTGCAGAAGGCTTTTGGCACTACCTTGCATTTTAGTACAGCTTTTCATCCTCAGACGGATGGTCAGTCTGAGAGGACAATCCAGGTTTTGGAGGATATGATGAGAGCTTGTGTACTACAGTTTAAAGGGAACTGGGATTCACACCTGGCTCTGATGGAATTTGCTTATAATAATAGTTATCAGTCGAGTATTGGGATGTCTCCTTTCGAGGCACTGTATGGGAGGCAGTGCAGGACACCATTATGTTGGAACGAAGTGGGTGAAAGGAAACTGTTAACACCAGAGTTGGTTGATACGACTGAGGAAAAAATAAGGATCATCAGAGAAAGGTTGAAGACAGCTCAGGATCGCCAGAAGAGCTATGCAGACCGTAGAACCAGAGACCTTGAGTTTGAGGTAGGTGACTGGGTGTTCTTGAAACTATCTCCTTGGAAGGGAGTGGTACGTTTTGGTAGACGAGGAAAATTGAGTCCTCGCTACGTGGGTCCGTATGAGATTCTAGAGAGGATAGGACCAGTGGCATATCGTCTTGCTTTACCATCGGAATTATCCAGAGTTCATAATGTTTTTCATGTATCCTTGCTCCGGAAATATCTGTTTGATGAGTCTCACGTATTGGGAGAGCAGCCACTTGAGCTGAAAGATGATTTGACCTTTGAGGAGCAACCGGTGCAAATTTTGGATTGGAAAGAGAAGGTACTGCGTCGAAAGAGTATTCCTCTAGTTAAAGTGTTGTGGAGGAATCATAACGTGGAAGAAGCCACGTGGGAAACCGAGGAACTAATGCGGGCGCAGTATCCTTATTTGTTCCAAGGGTAAAGTTGAATTTCAAGGACGAAATTTCTTAAGGGGGGTAGATTGTAACAACCCATAATTTCAATTATTGGAATTAAGTAAATTATTTATGTAAAATGACAATTTTACCCTTGGTCGGTAGAGGGCATGGAAGTCAAATTTTATTTCGAGACACTTTTGGTGGTGTTTTGGATACCGTTGCGTAGGTGTCGAACTCATGAGTTCGTAGACAGGCGGCACGCGAAAAACGGAGTTCGTGGATGAAAGTTATGGGTCTAGATGTGCAAGGGAATTTTGGTAATTTTTGACTTGGGGTAGATATTTTTAACCCCCAAATCAGATATTATCTGATCCACCTCATCCTCATCTTCATTTCATCTTCATCTCACTCATCCTCTCTGTGACAAACATACACAAACAACCAACCCGTGCGAAAATCATCCAAAAACCCATAAAGTCAACTTTGATTTCAAGGCTCCAACTTCCAGTTTTGATCAACTAATCATATTCTACTCCTTCCCACGATCACAACCGTACCAACCATCGAAGGAGAGGACCACGGAGGAAGCCGAACCGAGGATAGGAAGTTTCGGACCTTCCGATCGATTTTCCGGCTAGCACAGGTACGTGTTTCTGGTTTTGAGGTCATATTTGGATTCCTGGGTTCGAGTAGATAGATTTAGACATAAAATTTGTGAAAAATGGTTGAGTTTTCAGGAAGTTAGGAAAGCTTGAAGTTTCGGCCGGAAATGGAGGATTCCGGCGAAACCAGACGGCGGCGACGGCGCTGCCGGTCATCTTCTCCGGCCAGCTTCCGGCGACAGCGACGGCATCCGGTCGTCTTCTCCGGTGAGTCGCTGGTGACCAGTCGGGTCGAGTTGAACCGGTCGGGTTGAGTGAACCGGTCGGGTTGAGTGAACCGGTCAGGCCGAGTTGGACCGGGTTGGACCGGTCCAGGCGCGTGGGTACTGTAGCAGGCGCGTGAGTGCGCGTGGCGGCGCGTGGGCGCGTGTTCTGGCCTTCTGTCGGCGCGTGGCGGCGCGTGGGGCCGAGTCTGATGTCACGGTGGCGCGTGACTAGTAGTTTTTGACGTTTCGGACCTATTGGCGTAGGTTTCGAGTCGATCGGATGTCGTTTAGGGGTTGTTTCGGACGTTTTAAAGTTGCTGCGTTTTCTAGGCCATCATAGTTAGACTCCCGGGGTTTAGGGGGTTTATATTTAAGGTTCTTATGATTAGCTGGTAATCCCGATTTTTAATTTGGACAGGCGATACTACTCCAGGAACATTCAGGGGAGCGTACAGTTCGGGATTGAGCTTGCTTGAACAGGTTTGTGAGTGGACTTTGATTTATAAACTGTAATGCATTCATAAATGTATCTTTGATTTAAATACTGTTATGTATGGGTGCACTGAATTTCTGGATTTTAAAAATGATGCTGGACACATGTTTTACAACATTTCAGTGAAAGTGTGTTTTGAGAAATGGCCTGGTTTTTGTATTCGATTTTGATATCGTTTTGACGAGGTAACTATTTGAGTATGTGATTTGGGTTGAGACCCATAATTATGATTTATTGATTTTGGCCATAAAATGATATTGCAAAGAATTTGGCTTAGGCCGCGAAACAAAGATTTCGAAGTATGGATTTGATTCACTGGTTCCCGTCCCGATGGTTATTGTTGCTCTGAGTGGTGTTGAGGGGCCTTGCTCCGCCAGGTTGCGAAGCTGTCTATGCATAGTACAGAGAGTATAGATAGTACAGATGGTACACAGAGTTTTACAGATTTGAACACATCTCAAGGGATACCCTGGTGTGTTATGGATATGTCGGGAACAGTGAAATTTGAGATATTATGTGGCAGATGGAACGAAATGATTTGAATTTGAGATAATTTGTGTCCAGATTGAATTAAATGATTTTAAACTCCTTTGAAGAGAGTTTTCAAACCAAATTGTGGATCACGAGGTATTTTTATTATATAGATTTTATGTGAGTCCAACTAAATGGTTTTAAAGAGAAATGAGAATTTTTGGTGATTTACATATGATGTTTTTATTGATAAATTGTTTTATGTTATGCATGCATGATTTTATAAATGGAGGGGAAGAAAGGTATTTCTTCGAAAAGGAATTTATAAATGATTATTTTTGTCCACTCACAACTTTTGTGTTTAAACTTCTTTTAGGCAGTTGAGTAGAGTTGACGCGAACATTGATCTCGAGGCTGAGGCATTAGTACTTCGACTGCGCTGTGTAATTATATTTGAGTAGGATATCTAAATTTTACTCTTGATCCTACTTAGACGCTCTGATATTATATGGTATTTGATTGGTCATTAATTACGGGAATTATTGAGTGCTTAAGTCCCTTGTCTGACAAGAGGAAGTATTTATTATTGTTATTATATTTTGTAAGGATTGAAGGGTATTTTGGGAACCTTTTCTTAGGTTGTCAGACGAGATCAGGGTTCTTCCCGGGTTTCGAGGGGAAATTCGGGACGGGTCCTGACAGCTGAGCTGGCAAACTCAACTCTACTCTGGCAGCAGCGTCTGGCCAAGCTCTCAAAGACGTATGTGCCACAGTAGTGACTGTTACCCGAACCTCGTTCTACAGTCTATACTCAAACCTGTGACACTTATCCATCCCAGTCGCCACAAGAGTCGGTACAAAATGTGACAACTCAAGAAATTTTTGCTCATATTGTGCCACCGTCTTCTCCCGCTGCTATAACTGTAGGAACTCAACTTCTCTGGCATCTCGGTATGAACGAGGATAGAACTGCTCGAGGAAGCGCTCTTGGAAAGTTTCCCAAGTAGAGGTACGGACATCCCAGCCTATCAGCTGCAAAGCATGCCACCAACGGTATGCATAACCACCCAGAAGAAATGTGGCTAACCGCACCCTATCCTCCGGAGGGCACCTTATAACAGCAAACACTCGTTCCAATTGAGTAATCCACTCATCTGCATCATCTGGCCCTAACTCACCCGTAAATATTGTCGCCCTCAACCTTTGGGCTCGCTCAATGTCAGACACTTCAGTAGTATCCCTACCCTGAAGTACCGTAGTCGAAGTTCGACCCAATTGATTCAAGGTCTGCCTCAAATCCGGCTCTCCTACGGGTTCATGTATGTCCTCACTATTTCCTGGCCACTGACGGGGCTTGCGTCTCGGAGGAATTACGCTGAAAAGAACCATAAAGCATCAAGAACACAATCAGATGTACACTAGGAGTACGGTCTATAGGAATTTAAACCTAGTGCTCAGATACCAAATTGACAGGACCCTTCCTGAATTTCCCCTCGAAACCCGAGAAAAACCCTGCTCCCGTCTAACAACCTAATAAAATTCCCAAAATACCCTTAAGTCCTTACAAATATAGTATGAGAATTATGCCAAAACTCCGGCAGAATCTCCCCTTAAGGACTGGTTAACCGCCTTCCACCTGTGAGACAAGGGATCAGATAACACTCCAAATTCCAACAACTAAACCATCCAACGACGTAATTACCAAATTGACAATCAATCCAACAGATTTATCAGAGCATCTAGGTAGGATAAGTAAATACACAACAAATAAATACCCTACTCTAGGTAAATGCGCAGTTGAAATGTAATGCCTCCGCCTCTAGATATGCCCACGTCAATTCAATAGCCTGGAGGCGATTTAAAACACCAAAAGTGTGAGTGGATAAAAATAATCATTTTAAACTATTTACGAGGAAAACAAAAATTTTCCCCCTCAATGAGTAAAACCATGCATGCATAACATAAAATTCCTTTTCAACAAATCTATAAAGGATAACTCGAAAACATACCGGAAAATCCATCTTTTATTAAAACACTTGGTGGGACTCACGAAAAACCGTATAAGGAAAACATCCCGTGGTCCACAACCCTGTTTTGAAAACCCTCCTCAAAGGAGTTTACAAATCATATGAAACCAACCTGGACACAAAATGAATATCAAAACATTTTCCACTACTCCTGAATAAAAATTATGAGCCGTAGCTCAAAACCCTCCACACACCCGATATACCTTGAGTTGTGCATAACCTTGAACTATGCATAGACAGCCTCAACGACTTGGTGGAGAAAATACCCCTCGACACCAGTGTCGGAGAACCCTCAATGACTTGACGGAGAAAAACCCCTCGACCCCAATCGGAGAAAACCTTGTTCCTCGGGGACAGTAAATCAGTGAAAACCAAAATCAATGTTTTGAAATCCTTGTTTCCTAGCTTAAGCCAAAATCATTGAAAAACCGGGTCTATGCCCAAATCCAAGGAAATCACACAACCAGGTCTACACCCAAAACCATGGACTCAAAATCTATCAAGTCAAAACCATTTAATAACAGAGTCCATAAAACTAGGCCACAGCCGAAAACATTGTTTCCACTGTAATATTGAAAACATGTGTGCAGTCATCAGTTTTTTTTTTCCTGAATTGTAAATTTATTGCAAATTTTAACCGAACAGAAATGCCAACATCCTCGGCGAGAGGGTTAAACAACCAATCTGGTTCAAAACTTGACCAGATATGGCACCACCGCCCCCCCCCCCCCCCCCCCCCCCCCCCCCCCCCCCCCCCCCTCCCCCCCAATTAGTTTCACATGACCTGCCTTGTAACAATCCCTGGGGGCAAAACAAAAAGACAAGGAAATAAATGACCTACGAAGAACCCGAATATCATGTAGAATGTTCTCAACTGACACATCACAAGCATTAGACTCAAGCAACATCACCATTTGTAAGGAGTCTGTCTCAAACACTACCTTCTGATGCCCGGCCTCTAAACAAGCCACAAAACCTGCCCGAATTGCCAAAACCTCGACCTGAAGGGCAGAGCCACATGGGAACCCACCACGACTACCTGCACCCTCCAAACCTCTAGACCACGATCTCAGAACCCATCCATTTGAGCCCTTTGCCGTCGGCAACTCCCATGCTCCATCATAATTGAGCTTGAGCAGACCCAACCTTGGTCTCAGCCACTGCTAAAGCCCCCGACCACCCCCTACCCTATCCACAATAGGCACCTGATTGATTGGAGGCACTGCAGAAGCCTTGGCATCTCTAAACTCAGCAATCTGCTTATGCATTAGCCCAATGGTAACCTCTGGGGGTTGAACTTCATCTTGGAAACACATCAAATTCCTAGCCTTCCAATTCCTCCAACACCCAAATGCAAAGGTCTGAAAGACATCATCTACACCATCCACTGTTTGAAACATAGTACGCAATTGACCCCAGTAATCCCGAAAGGGCAGACCCCTTAGACCTGCAATGTCCAACTGTAGGGGGCCACCAAACCAAATTTTTTTTGCAAACATACAGGTGAAGAACAAGTGAGATTCAGATTCATCCGCTTCACCACACAAGGGGCATATATTTTCAACTTGGACTATGTGCCTTTTCAGATTATGATATATCGCCAAAAAATTTTGATAGCACCGCCAAATAAATTGCTTAATTTTATTCGTCACATCTAGCTTCCAGTTACCCTTCCAAAAAGAATCATGAGTACCAGCCGTGCTGGATTCACCGCCATCCTTCCATGAGAACTCACCATTCCTACTCAATTAAGAGGCCAAGATATATCCCGAATGAACATTATAAGAGCTTGATTTTGAGTAGTGCCAAACCATTCGGTCTTTGCAACCATACTTGCTCAAAGGAATGGCTACAAGTAGGCAGCCATGGGTCCAACAAAGGCTGAATAGACTTTCCATCCCCCACTTTCCAATGGACACCAGCCTGCAATAAACGATGACCTTGTAAAATTCCTTTCCACCCCCAAGAAGAACCGTCCTTGTCCTTAACTTGCAAGAAGGATCCATCGGGGTAATATTTGGCTCTCAAAAGCTTAGCTAACAAAGAATAGGGGTCCATAATTAAACGCCACCAAATCTTTGGTAGCACAGCAATGTTAAAACTTCTCGAATCGTGAAAGCCAAGCCCACCCTTACATTTCGGCATCATGACTTTGTCCCACGCCGCCCAATGAATGCCGCGTTCCATACGCTGTTTGCCCCACCAGTAGCGAGCTAGGATTCTTTCCACATCCTTGCAAACCCCAACCGGTATTTGGAAACAAGACATTGCATAGTTAGGCACCGCAAGAGCGATAGCATTAACCATAACTTCCTTTCCCGCCATGGACAAAAATTGTTCAGACCATCGTTGCACTTTAGCCTCCACTCGATTCTGAATATCCTCAAAAACAGCCCTCTTTGATGTGCCAAAATCAGCTTTTAGACCCAAATACTGCCCAAATTCCTCTTTTCTCGTAACTCCGAGTGCTGCCACAATCTAAATCTGAAGCTGCATTGGACAATATGCACTAAAGAGGACAAAACTCTTCTCGAGATTTACCATCTGCCAGAACTAACCTCATATAGACGTAAGGCCTCCTTGATAACAATAGCATCCGACATTGTAGCCTTTGCGAATAGCACAAAATCATCCGCGAAAAATAGACGGGTCAAACTGAACGCTCCTGGTGCCACCAAAATACCATGCAAACCCCCACTTCTACTCTCATTTTTAAGATCGCGGAGAGACCTTCTGCACAAAGAACAAACATAAATGGGGAGAGTGGGTTGCCGAAGCCCCCGGGATGGATAGAAGACCTAGTTCAGTGTTCCATTCATTAGAATACTAAAGGAAGTCGAAGAAATGCACTCCATAATCCATTGACAGAAAACATTATTGAACCCCAGCTTCCGCATGACTGCCAACAGAAAACCCTATTCCACTCGGTCATAAGCTTTGACCATATCCAACTTAACCATCATCTCCACCCCTTCCTGGCCCCGCTTCTTACAAATGGTATTTAATACCTCATGCACAACCAACACATTATTTGTAATTTGTCTACCTACTACGAAGGTTGTTTGCGAATTGCGAATCACATTCATCATCAGACACTTCAACCGATTTGTAAGCACTTTTGAAATCACCTTGTAAAGAATATTACATAACGAAATTGGCCGAATCTGCGTCATGTTAAGGGGGCTTGGGACTTTAGGGATTAGAGCCAAATACGTAAAATTTACCTTTTTCAGAAGGTGACCCGTCTCAAAGAAAGAAGTCACTGCACGGATCACTTCGAGCCTAATCACCCCCCAATGTCGTTGATAAAAGCTTGCAGTGAAACCATCTGGACCTGGGGACTTCATAGGGTTTATCTGCATCACTGCTTGTCTAACTTCCTCAGGATGTACAGGACGGACCAAGGATGCATTGTCCTCGACCGTGACTCGTGGAGAGATCCAGTCTGTAACCTCACCCACAAGTGTCGGCTGAGAAGATTCAAAAAGATGCTTAAAAACCCCACAGAAATGCCTCCAAGATCCTCCTCCTTTTCCCTCCATACTCCCCTCGCATCAAACAAGCCCTTGATCTGATTGTGCCGCCTTCTCTTGACAGTCTTAGAGTGAAAAACTTAGAGTTCTTATCCCCCTCATTTAACCATTGAACCCTGGATTGCAGCTTCCAATAAACTTCATTGTCAAGCACTGCTTGTATCAAGTCTGCTTCAAGAGAACACACATGTTGTCCATCATAATCAGTAGCCTAATAACAGTCCCGTAATTGCTCCTTCAGCTGATCAATTGCCACCTGAGCGTTCCCGTTGCCCTTCCTCCTCCAAATCAGAAAGCCCTTACGAACCGCTTTCAATTTTTCCATCACTCGGTAACAAGGAGAGTCTAACAGGGGTTTGCTCCATTCCCTCTTAACCACCTCCTCACAATGGGCTTCTTTATTCCACTGGGGATCATAAATAAACTGGGTCGACATTTCCCAGCACCAAGACAAGTATCCACCTCCAACATGGAGTGATCAAACCTGATAATAAAATGTGAATGACCGTTTCGTGTGGATATGATCTAACCCAGGAGTCCGTAGCTAAACCCCTGTCCAACCTGGCTTAAACAAACCCATTCTCCCTCTTGTTGCGCCATGTAAAAGGGTGTCCCGTGTATTCCAAGTCTAGCAGCTGCCCATCAGCCACAAAGGATCGGAACGTTTTCATACTAGTGGAAAACCTTGTAATCCCAACCTCTTTCTCACTAGCATAAAGGATGTCGTTAAAATCCCCCAGTAATAAACAAGACTCAGATTCCCGTCTCAATCTAGTACGCAAAAGGTCCCACTGCCTCGCCCTTTTCCCATCATCAGTACTGGCATAAATACAGAACAATCGCCATTTACACCTACGATCCTCATCAGTTACCAACACTTCAATAACAAATTCTGTAGTTTTTACAAGCTCCACATGCCTTGCAGATTTCCAGAAAACACAAAGGCCACCACTAAGCCCTCTCGGCTCCACGACCTGCATAAAGTCCATACCTAGTCGTCCTTGCAAATACTGAAATCTCACACTTTTGTTTTTCGTCTCCAATAACACCACTACACTGGGTTGGAGAAGCCTATTTTGCTCCTCCAAGTCATGAACTTTCAGGGCACCACCGATGCCCTAACAATTCCAACAGAGAATCTGCATGTTTCTATAGCTCCTGGGGGAGGTGGAAATATCACCCCTCCGCTCAAGAGACCCATCAAGGGAGGTCCTGACCACATGAGAAGACGAACCAATAAACTCCACATGTCTACGCTTGGCCACTCTACGACCAATATTGTCACCCCCATCGAAAGCCTCCCTAGCCTCACTATCTCCTCCATGACTGTTGCCCTCCTGCTCAATCATAGTAATAGTCCTAGGCTTCATTCCACGTTTACCGGGATGCTGAATGGGATTCAAAGTCTCAATAATTGGTGCTAAAAGAACTGGGTTTGAACACTGAATCTAATAATCCTTCCCCGCCACTTTTTCCACTGCAGCCTCATCACCAAACACAACCCCTACTCAAATCCCAGCCACAACACGCCCAACCTCGCTTATGCCAACACTACTATGCTCTACCGCATCACCCTGACCAGATGTCGCCCCTCTCTCTACTACACACCCACTAGTATTCCCACTGATCAACATCCCCCCCCCCCCCCCCCCCCCCCCCCCTTCTCCCCTCTTCTAATCCTCCATTCGTCAAAAGCTGCAGCCAGGTGCTGCCGAAGCAAGGCCAGATGCCACACCATCCCTGCATCGTGCCTTACCTATAGCATTTTCCCTCCGACCACGCCGGACCACACTCCTTAGCACATTCCCACGCAGGTAAGAGGTGGCCTCCAAATTTTTGAAAGCCAACGTGAGTTCTTTATCCGCCTCTCCAACTGCACCATGCTACGTGCCCCTGTCCCCGCCACTGAATCTAATAATCCTTCCCCGCCACTTTTTCCACTGCAGCCTCATCACCAAACACAACCCCTACTCAAATCCCAGCCACAACACGCCCAACCTCGCTTATGCCAACACTACTATGCTCTACCGCATCACCCTGACCAGATGTCGCCCCTCTCTCTACTACACACCCACTAGTATTCCCACTGATCAACATCCCCCCCCCCCCCCCCCCCCCCCCCCCCCCCCCCCCCCCCCCCCCCCCCCTTCTCCCCTCTTCTAAACCTCCATTCGTCAAAAGCTGCAGCCAGGTGCTGCCGAAGCAAGGCCAGATGCCACACCATCCCTGCATCGTGCCTTACCTATAGCATTTTCCCTCCGACCACGCCGGACCACACTCCTTAGCACATTCCCACGCAGGTAAGAGGTGGCCTCCAAATTTTTGAAAGCCAACGTGAGTTCTTTATCCGCCTCTCCAACTGCACCATGCTACGTGCCCCTGTCCTCCACACAGTGCCTAGTCATGTGGCCAAGCAACCCACAAACCAAACAATATGCTGGTAGGAACTCATATTGGAATGCCACCCAAGTATCACCCACATCTGGGAACTCAACCTTCACCCCTCGCATCAAAGGTTCACGAATATTGATCCTGATTCTGGCCCTAACAAAGCGACTGATACACTACACTCCCTCCTCCACCACCCCCACTCCCTCCCCAACCCCAAGAACTGAACCAAGTAGTCCCCCAATTTTCTCCACAGCCCTAACAGTGATGCATAGGGTTGGAAAATTATGCATCTGAACACAAAAGTTGCACCAGTTGAACCGCATCGTTCTAGGGTTCCTGGATCGAGTACCTTCCTCCATAAGAATTAGCGCTTAATCAAAGGACCACGGCTACAAATCCAGTACCCTTCGCACATCATGCTGACAAGCAAAACGAGCCAGGAAACATTTCTCACCGATAGAGTTGATGAGAAACCCCTCCCTCCCCTTCCACAGTCCCCTAAACAAAGGAACAAAGGCATCCTAGTTTGTGAACCTGTGGGTGAGGACATCGGCGATCACATAGAACTGAAACCCCAACGGAACATCATTGGCCTCATCTAGCTCAACCTGATTCATGTTTCTCTCTCATTCTGATAATCGAAGGCCTGTCCCAAATCGCTGCCACAAATCATCCAAATCCATGATGTACTTAAACCTTGCCGTGTGCACCAAGCAGTAGGAAGGAACGGCCCCAAGTCACTTCCGGCGCCAAGCAGAAACCGATTAGGACAAAATCTAAAGGAAGAAAAAATGGAGACAAACCCAAACACCCCACCCAAAAACACCCCCACTCAGCGACGTCACTCATGGAAAAGAACAGCAGCACCTCCCAAACCCTAACAGAGTCCACTCACCGATAGCTCAATCCCGAGTCGTACACTCCTCTGAAGTTCCCTGAGCAGTTTCTCCTGTCAAAAGTAACAATCGGGATTACTAACGATAATTAAATACCCAACATTTAAACTCCCTAAACACCAGGAAGTCCGCTCGCGTTACTCTAAAAATGCAGCCACTTTGGATGTCCAAAACTACCCCGAAACGACGTCCGATTAACCCGAAACCTACGGCAAAAGGTTCGAAATGTTGAAACCTTTTCGACACACATCGCTGTGACCCAAGAATCGGTCCCACGTGCCACCAAGCGAAGACAGAAGACCGGTGGTTCAGCCATGCGCTGGCTACATGTGCCCGCACAGTCCCACACGCGGATGCTGACTCAGCCGCCAAGTGGCATCCACTTGGCTGCTATTAGCACCATTGACTGACTCAGTCACGGGATTCTCACCGGAGTATCGCCAGAAAAGACGACCGCGCCGTCGCCTTCGTCGGAAAACCCCATTGCCGGCCGAGCTTCAAGTTTTTCCTAACTTTCTCAAAACTCAACCGTTTTTCATGAATTTTATGTCTAAATCGATCTACTCGAACCCAGGAATTCAAAAATGAACTCTAAACATGAAACCCATACTTGTGTTGGCTGAAAAATCGATCGAAAGGTTTCGGTTTTCCTTTCCTCCGATCGGTGTCTCCCGAGGTTATTTTCTTCGACGGTGGGTACGATTTTGATCGCGGGAAGATGTAGAGTGTGATGGTTTAAACCAAATTGGCCGAAGTCCCCTTGAACTGAAAGTCCAAATCGAAGTGTTTTGGTTTCGGTCGGTCATTTGGTGTCACGGGTCTGTGAAAGGAAGAAAATGAAGAAAAATAAGAATGGGCTGGAAGGTTTGGGTTAAATACATACCCAATGCAAATTACCAAAATGCCCCTGAACAATCTTGACAGGAGCCTTCCCGAATTTCCCCTCGAAATCCAGAAAGAACCCTACTCCCATCTGACAACCTAAAGAAATTCCCAGAATACCCATAAGTCCTTACAATTAAATATGAGAATTTTGCCAAAAATTCGGCAGAATCTCCCCTTAAGAACTGTTTAACCGTCTTAGCCCCTCGACTGAGAACCACACCGGTGGCTAACCGGCCTGGTCATACTAGGGTAAGAGCCAATGTTTCGCCACATATCACAATGTGAGAACCCATAATCATGATTCGAAGTTTATACCCTCAGCTAACAAGCTCTGATACCAAGTTGACAGCAAGTCAGACACTACTGAAACCTCAGACCAGTGGTGGCCCTACAGGGTAACCTCACGAACTTGTTTTACACCCCAGCCTCTCGACTGACAACTTTTAACACAAAAGTTTAATACCTAAAACTACCCTTAACCTTTAGAAAAAATAAATATACTTTACAGGGGTTCCAACAGAACCTTCTCTGCACTTGACTGACTCCACCTACCTGTCAGACTCAGGATAGCCTAGTAGTTAACAAACTACCTCGGAGGACCTCCTCCGCAATCTAACAAAACAACTAACGTGTCACCCTCTTGTGAACCGTCAATAACTTGTCAATCTGGGTCACCACCCACACCAACCCACTAACCCGGATGACGAAGGTACCAGACTTGATTGAATTAAGTGTCACTGACTTACTCCAGGTCATACTAGATATCCCGGCTCAACCTGAGCACCCAGAGTGGTAACTCGATAACCCGGCTCATCCTGAGCACCTCGATTGGTAACTCGATAACCCGGCTAGTCCTGAGCACCCCGAGTGGTAACTCAAAATCTCGCTCCTCCTGAGTACCCCGAGTGGTAACTCGATATCCCTGCTCATACTGAGCACTCCAAGTGGTAACTCTATATCTCGCTCCTCCTGAGCACCCCGAGTGGTAACTCGATATCCCGGCTCGTCCTGAGCACCCCGAGTGGTAACTTGATATCCCGCTCCTCATGAGCACCCCTAGTGGTAACTCAATATCCCTGCTCATCCTGAGCACCCCGAGTGATAACTCGATATACTGCTCCTCCTAAGTACCCCGAGTGATAACTCAATATCCCTGCCCATTCTGAGCATCCCGAGTGGTAACTCGATATCCTGGCTCATCTTGAGTACCCCGAGTGGTAACTCGATATCCCTGCTCATCCTGAGCACCCCGAGTGGTATCTCGATATCCCGACTCGTCCTCAGCACCCCGAGTGATAACTCGATAACCCAGCTAATCCTGAGCACCACGAGTGGTAACTCGATAACATGGCTAATCCTGAGCACCCCGAGTGGTAACTCGATATCCGGCTTCTCCTGAGCACACCGAGTGGTAACTCGATATCCCTGCTTATCCTAAGCACCCCGAGTGGAAACTCGATATCCCACTCCTCCTGAGCACCCCGAATGGTAACTCGATATCTCGGCTCCTCCTGAGCACCCCAAGTGGTAACTCGATATCCCGGCTCATACCTCAATATCTGGCGGAGATGTACCCTCTAACGCCAGCATCGGAGAACCCCTCAATAATGTAGCGGAGAATGTCCCCTCGAACGCCAACATCGGAGAACCCCTCAATGATCTGATGGAGATGTACCCTCTAACACCAGCATCGGAGAACCCCTCAACAATGTGGCAGAGAAAGACCACTCGAACGGCAACATTGGAGAACCCCTCAACAATCTAGCGGAGAAAGATCCCTCAAATGCCAACATCAGAGAACCCTGTGGTATAACATAATACCAAGAAGAACACATGCCACGCAATCCTGAAAACACAGTCTGATCTCAGCACATCCAAAATATCAAATCAAGGAAACCCTAGCCCCAACGAACCCTTTGACACATTGATAACCCAATTCTCTTGATCTCCCGAACCAAAAACCACTCCATGGTCAACCATTACCGTTGGGATTACTCAAACGGGGCTCAAAACGAACTCCAATGGCCACAAAAATGTCAAAATTCGACATGGAACGTCCCAAACCCTAGCCATGCGTCGTCGTGGGCCAAAAAAATAGCCCCTCGAACTGCCACGCCCCGGTAGAAGGCCGGACCACACGCCACGCACCGGCCACGTCCCCTCATGCGCCGACCACGCGCCCGGACAGTTACTGTTAAGACTAACAGAATCGAAATATTCTATCCAGACTAACGGTGTTAGGGTTCCGTCATAACATCGTTATCATTTGACGGAATATGCAAACGCTGTCAGCATATTCCGTCAAATCTTGACTGCGTCAGTTGACTCAACGGTCAATTGACTGTTGATTGTACGCTGACTGTGCTACCACGTGGCAGCTAAATCAACCACTGATATTCACCACGTGTCTGCCACCTGGCATGCCACGTCAACCGCCGCTAGTCGGACCAGTCTCCTGAGTCTCGTTAGAGACTCACCGAAGAAGACGACTGCGCCACCGTCCGCCGTCGCCAGAAAACTAATTCTGGCCGACCTTGAATTTTTCCTAACTTCCTCAAAACTCAATCGTTTTTCACAAATTTTAGGTCGAAATCTATATACTCGAGCCCAGGAACTCATAAATGACCTCAAAACACGAAACCCATACCTGTGTTGGCCGAATAGTCGATCGAAAAATTCTCAATTTTCCTTTCCTCGGTTCGGTGTCTTCCGCGGCCTCCTCCATTGATTGTTGGTACGTTTTTTTATCACGGAGAATAGGAAAATCCGATTAGTGAACCAAAATGGGAAGATCTTGCCTCGGTTTAAAGTTCATGATTTGGGTTTTAGGTTCAATGCACACAGATTGGGTGTGTCGAAGAGAGAGAGAGTGAATCAATCATGAATTGATAATATCTACCCATGGCAGATTACCAAACTTCCCCTGACATTCTAGACCCCCAATTTTCTCACCCGAACTCCATTTTCTACGTATCGCCTGTCTACGAACTCGTGAGTTCGAGACCTACGCAACGGTACTCGAAACACAGCCAAAAGTGTTTCGAAACAAAAATTGATTTACACGTCCCTAAACAACCAATGGTAACATAATACCAAGAAGTACACATGCCATGTAATCTCGGAAACCCAGTCTGATCTCATTACATCCAAACTACCAACTCAAGGAAACCCTAGCCGCAAGGAACCCTTTGACACATTAATAACCCAACTCCCTTGACCTTCCAAGCCAAAACCCGCTCCATGGTCAACCATTACCTCTGGGATTACTCAAACGGGGCTCAAAACGAACTCCAATGACCTCAAAATCACCAAAATCCGATCTGGAACGTGCCAAACCACAGCCACACACCGCGGTGAGTCGAAAAATAGCCCCACACGCTGCCATGCACCGATAGAAGGCCGGACCACGCGCCACGCGCCCTCAAACTCCGACACGCGCCCCCACACACCTGGTACTGTTCACGGTGGAATATTCCGTCGCACTGACAGAATATTCCATCAAACCTGACGGAATATCCTAACGGAATCGGAATATTTCATCCAGACTAACGGCGTTAGGGTTCCGTCATAACACCGTTATCATTTGACGGAATATATTAACGCTGTTAGCATATTCCGTCAAATCCTAACGGTGTTAGTTGACTCAACGGTCAACTGACTGCAGACTGTAAGCTAATTGTGCTGCCACATTGCTCCACGTGGCAGTTGAGTCAGCCATTGACAATCGCCACGTGGCTCTACATGGCACCACGTGGCTGCCACATGGCATGCCACGTCAACCGTCGCCGGTCGGACCAGTCGCCGAAGACTCATCGGAGAAGACGACTATGCCGCCGTCTACCGTTGTCGAAAAACTCCATTTCCGGCCAACCTTGAATTTTTCCTAACTTCCTCAAAACTCAACCGTTTTTCACAAATTTTAGGTCCAAATCTATCTACTCGAACCCAGGAACTCAGAAATGACCTCAAAACAAGAAACCAATACCTGTGTTGGCCGAAAAATCGATCGGAAAATTCTCAATTTTCCTTTCCTCGATTCAGTGCCTTCCATGGCCTCCTCCAACGATGGTTGGTACGTTTTTTTTTTCACGGGAAATAGGAGAATCCGATTAGTGAATGAAAATGGGAAGATCTTGCCTCGGTTTGAAGTTCATGATTTGGGTTTTTCAGTTCAATGCACACGGATTGGGTGTGTCGAAGAGAGAGAGAGAGTGAATCAATCATGAACTGATCTGATTGGGGGATAAAATATCTACCAATGGCAGATTACCAAACTGCCCCTAACATTCTAGACCCACAACTCTCTCACCCGAACTCCGTTTTCCTCGTGCCGCCTGTCTACGAACTCGTGAGTTCAAGACCTATGCAACGGTACCCGAAACAAAGCAAAAAGTGTCTCGAAATAAAAATTGACTTCCACGCCCCTTAACAACTAAGGGTAAATTCGTCTTTTGCAAAATAATTTAAGAAAATTCAAAAATTAAAATTCCAGGTTGTTACGAATCTAGACCCGAAATTTTCTCGCACAGTCTCCATTTTCCGCGTGCCGCCTGTCTACGAACTCGTGAGTCCAAGACCTACGCAAAGGTACCCGAAAAAAAAACTATCAAATGTGTCTCGACACAAAATTGACTTCCGAGCCCCCCTTTAAAACCAAAGGTAATTTCGTCTTTTCCCAAATTAATTTACAACAATTTACGAATTAAATTTCCGGGTCTTTACAATTTTATAATTTTTATTAGTATTATATAACCATTATTGGGTTCGTAAGCTTTTGGGGTTTAGGGTTTGGGGTTTAGGGTTTGGGGTTTAGGGTTTGGGGTTTAGGGTTTAGGGTTTAGGGGTTTAGGGTTTAGGGTTTAGGGTTTAGGGGTTTAGGGTTTAGGGTTTAGGGTTTAGGGTTTAGGGTTTAGGGTTTAGGGTTCAGCCTCCATTTCGTTCAGTTTCTTCTCCTCTCATCTCCATTTCGTTCAATTTTGTTCAGTTTCGGAAAATAGCGAGGTGCACAAAAGCTTCTTGCGGTAATCCTGGTTAGGTTTCTTTACCGATTGCTGTTCTCGATAACTAATCGAAGGAATTAGTGTTCATCTTCTTCGATCTGTGTTTGTAGAATCTTCAATCTTTGGATTTCATCACTGTTAGGCCTAGCTGACTGAATTGACGTAAAATTGTGGACAATTTGTTTGCAACCTAGAATTGACAAACGGTGTTCAATTGTGATTTTGTATGCTTCTCTTGCGGCACAAACCCAACCTTGGTGTTAATCACTAAGAAAGTTCATCGTTGATTTTATGGTGGCACGAAGCCGATTGTTTTTGTTTTGAGAATTTTAGCTTAAGGCACGAAGCCAGTGTTTGTCTCGTTAAGGCATGAAGCCAATGAATTCTTGTTAAGCACGAAGCTGAATTCATTTATCCTCCTTTTTCGTTCTTGTGTGAGGTGTGCTGCTTAATGGCGTCTTCTAGCTTCAAGGTTGAAAGTCTCATGGGCTCTCATGGGCATGTTCACAATCCGTTTGACAGATGGCCATTATGTCAAATGGAGCTGTCAGTTTAGCTCATTGTTGCAAGGATACGGACCACTATAGTATATATTTCATTTGTGATGATAGTATCTCTTACTTGGTACAATCGATATCGCCCATAAGGGTCAACAGGTCTTACTTGTATTCATTAGAGAATTGTGCATATCTAACTTATTTCCCTTGCATTTTCATCTTTCAGGTACATAAAGATGGGTGCTCTAGATGTACAGAGAATGGTTCATAAGCACCAGGCATGGCGGCTGATTTCATGTATGTACTTACATGCTGGAGTTTTCCATGTGCTGGCTAATATGCTGAGTCTTGTATTGATTGGAATTCAGCTTAAGCAAGAATTTGGATTTGGTAATGCATCCGTCTTTTTTGCTTCATGTCTGTTATCATGCATGTCTACATTCATTAGGATTTCTAGAAAAATAGAAAGCACAACACATAAATTTCTATGAAAAAAGAGAAAATGTAAAAATTAGTTAAAAAGTCAAAAGCTTTTTTAAAAACCAGAAGACAAACACTTTCTGTATGTCTTCAGCCACCTTGAGATTAATCTGTATAGGAGTTCTATGCATGAATTTATTGAATTGTAATCCTAGAGTATTGATATGCTTGCAAGGAAATAAGAGGAAGTTTTATTGAGCAGTGCACAAAGAAGAGAATTGATACACCTAAGATGGATTTCAGGAAAAACTCTTTAAAAACAGTGGCTTTTCAGGCATATATTTTATGTACAATTGTATTAATGAACATTTTCTTTAACTTTTCGGTTTCAAATGTAACTCTTTTCTGACATATTCCTCTACAGTTCGAATTGGTTTGCTCTATGTCCTGTCTGGTTTAGGTGGGAGTTTGCTTTCAGCTCTTTTTATTCAATATGGTATTTCTGTTGGTGCTTCTGGTGCACTTTTTGGTCTACAGTTCGAAATGTAATTAACTCTTATCAATATGTATTCTGGATTCTCTCTATGTTACTCCTGATTGTTGGTAAGGTCCTCTTCGATCCCTGAAATTAAATTATTTGACTTCATATACCTAATTGATTACCCACTTAGAATTTTAAAGGCACACTTGAGGAATCCTCAAGTGTATTTATGATCAAATTTGGGTACTTGATTTTGTCCAAATACGTAGTAGATATTGTATGTCTCGTAATATGTCTTCGTTGCTGTCGTGGTGGTTAATCCCTAGATCTGCTTGTTTGTGATCAAAATGGTTTGAGGAAGGCAATTGTGTTATTGCATTTTGTGTGCAATACTAATTGGTCAGTTTGGTGATAGAACTATATAATAGCATGTTCTTCTTTGTTGTTCTGTTATTGAAAATGGATCGTTTTCCTATTACGTGGGTAGCATCTGTAAATGCGGCATTCTCTGACAGAAGTCTTATGTTTTTGACAGTTATACTCTTGGCCTGATTATTCTCCTTCGAGGGGTTGATCTGAATAAATACTGTTCTTGGTGCCATTATTTGAGTTGTGTCCCTACCTCAAAATGGAGTTGCAAGTCACAACAAGTTTATTGTCTGCTAATTCATGTTTATCTTCTTTTTTTGCGCTTATTAACTTCCAAGTTGGTATTTAATAGATAGAAGTACTTGCTTGTTAACGTGATTTGCCAATAGAGAGTAGTATTATAAATATGCAACATTTGCTGGTGTTATTGGTTTGCGAGATATATAAACCGTTACAGTTAAATACTTCTGTGCTTCCTTGTATTTCTCTCTTTACTAATTTCTTGGCAAGGGGATTCTCTTAAACCCTTTTCAACTATAAGTTTTGTTTTCCAAGGCACGAGAGCAAATATTGAAAGTGGCTTTCCAGGATTTATCCTAAACGACCATCAATGGTAAGCTGGTTTACATAATTTTACACATATCTACATGCATCCTAGTAGGAATCACTATCTGGAGAAGAGCAAATTTTCCCTATATTTTTTCATTTTTTGTTGTTGTTTTGTTCTAATTGTGTATATAGTACAATGTATGAAATTTCATATGAATTGAGCGGAATAAATTTAGTTTCTCTATCAAGTGTTGGGAAGTTGTGATTATGGACATGTATACAACTTAAATTATATATTATAATTAGTATATTGATCATATATATATATAATATTTTTTTTGAAAAATTGTATAGCAAAGACGGCGTGCAAATGTATGCCCTAACATGGTGTATGGATAATATTTATGGCATGCAATGTTTGACGTAAAATCTATTTACGATGCTCTTTTTTACCTATTCATTGCGTGCCATGCTGTAATTGATTTTAAGTTTTTACGGCAGGAGCTTTTACGACGTGCACAATGTGTGCCTTAAACTTGATTTAGGGCATGCATTGCCCGCCGTAAATGGCCTATTCTAATGTAGTGATGCGTACCTTCTTTCCGCTTAAATCTCATGTCTGTTAGCAAAGTTACTTGCTCAATTGTTGTGTCCATTTGTTTCCCACTTTCTGTGTCTTGCTGGACTTGACCAAGGGGAAGATGATTGGCTCGAGTAAACAACATGCTAGTCTTTATTACATGTCTCCACTGTAGAGGGCACCTACCTCCTACCAAGTCGCTGCTCCAACTTATGGCTTCAACGTCTCGGACATCCATCTAGTTCTCGGTTTCAATTAAATATCTCCTTTGTTGCATTTCGTTACTGGTTGTTTCAATGATAATTGTAGTATCAGTCCTATGGCAAAGAAAAAAGACTTCCTTTTTCTTCCAGTTTGATTTTAACTAATGCTCCTTTTGATTTGATATATTGTGATATTTTAGGTCCTCATTAAGTTCCTTCCCATTCTGGGGCTCATTTCTTTCTTATTATTTTTTATCATTTTATTAGATGCACCTGGCTATATTTAATGCAACATAAATCTAAAACTCAATCCATTTTAAATCTTTTGTTGCCTTTGTTTATACTCAATTTCATGTCACTATTAAATCCCTCCGAGTTGATAATGGTTCTCAATTCATTTCAACGCAAAAGTTTTTTCGAATTCATGCAATTGGATATCAACGTACTTACGTCTGCACTCCCCAAAAAAAGGGGGTTGTAGAGCACAAACACCGTCACATTCTTAGTGTCTCTTGTGTCTTACTTTTTCAGTCCACTTTACCTCTCTCCTTTTGGGCTGAGAGTGTCTTAACTGTTGTCAATCTCATTAATCGTCTTGCATCTCCATTATTATCTAACAAATCGCCTTTTGAATTGTTATTCGGTCGTCCACATCTTTTGCTCATTTGAACGTTTTTAGCCAATTTATGCATCAGCCACGAAAACCTCTTCCGCATGCAGCATTGTGGATTTTCAAATACATCAAGGGCATACCATGATAAGGATATATTGTAATTTCCTTCCTCCAACAATCTTGCCTTGAGCGCCTTTTGTGATTCAGATTGGGGAGGTTGTCGTACCACGAGGAGATCAGTTACATGATATTGCATTTTCCTTATAAAGTATCTCATCTCTTGGAAGTCCAAAAAACAAGCTAATGTTTCTCGGTCTTCAGCAGAAACCGAATATCGAGCTATGGTAAACACCTGTTTGGAGCTGACCTGGCTACGTTGTATATTGCAAGATTTAAGAGTCACACAAGTAAACCATGCACGATTATTATGTGATAGTCAGCCAACTTTGCACACAGCAGCTAATCTTGTTTTCCATGAGCGCACAAAACACATTGAGATAGATTGTCACATAGTTCATGAAAAACTGCAAGATGGCATGATCAGTCCTTTATATGTTCCTACGCAATTCCGATTAGCATATGTGTTTACAAAAGCCTTAGAGTCGCATCAATTCGCGACATTGCGAGACAAGTTAGGAATTTTTGACATCCACTCTCCAACTTGAAGGGGAGTATTAGTAATTAATATTATATAATATTATATTTCCACTACTCCGTAGAATAGGTCTTAGAAAGATTTGGGGTAATACGTTATACTTACATACAGGTTTGGCTATAGCTCATTAGGGGGAATATGGGTTGAGATGCTTGTTGAGTTGTTGTCCTCAGTTTCCCTTTCTACCGTCCTCCCCACATGGTTTGGCGTTATGCTTGCAACTCTTGCAATCTTCAATTTTTCTTTTATTAAATAAATATTAACATTCGATTAATCAAGAGAAATATGTTTACAAGGGGTATATCGAAAGCAAGAACTTTCCAAAGTACCCCACAAATAAACATTCAAAAATGAGATCATACCCAAGGGAGAAAGCAAGAACTCCTCATAGATCAACCTAGAAACACAACTAATTCAAAAAGATTTAGAAAGCAAGAATCCCATAGGTAAATCTTATTTTGTACCTTGCAATCTTCCCTTCATTGCACGGTAGGGCTATTGATTGCATGGTAGGACATTTTGTATTTAATAAATAAAAGTAACACTGGATCAAATGGGAGAAATATTTTTTACAACTAGCATTCCCCACAGAGAAAGTAAGAATTCATTAAAATACACTCACAAATAAATAGTAAATAAAGAGAACATACCGATCAAAACAAAACCAAATTAAATTAATTACACAAACTGCTATAAAAGATCTTAAAAACCAAGCAAACACTATTGAACTTTTTTTTAAAAGTAATTTTAAAAAATATGAACAAAAATAGCAAAAAGATGAGTTAGAATTGGAGAAATCTAATAGAGTAGAAAGACCCAAGAATAGAAAAAGTGCGTTAAAAAGCTTCCCTGACAAGATACATGAACCACATTCAACGGTGACAAAACCACCCTTAATTAAGTCCTTCTATTGACACCACCCGTTCCAAAAAATTTAATTCGGAAATAAAGATGTACCTAAAGACCCGGTAAATTTGGGTCGGATTAAACTTGCAATGTTGGGCTAAGTTGGCAATGGACTTTATAGAAGGGCCCAAAGTTTAGTCGGTCCTATTTAGGAAAAAGTTCATAAGTTAGTTCGCAAAATGAGGATTTTGCTGTTTAAAAGTACTTTTGGTAGTTTTTTTCGTACCGTTGCGTTGATCTAGGACTCACGAGTACATAGACAAGCGACACACGCTAAGGACGTATTGGTAATTTTTGAAAAGTCCAAAAGTATAAATAGGAGTTCCTTCTCTCACTTCACGTTATTGGTCAGAAACACTCTCTCTCTTCTCTCAACTTTCTCTTTCTTCTCTCTTTCCGCACAAACCTACTAAACACCCCCACCAACATCGCCGCCGTACAACTGCATTTTAGCTTCCACCACCACCACCATCATGACCCACTCTTGCTCACGATCCTAGCCTTACCAACCATCGAAGCAGACGACCGTCGAGGAAGACGCATCGAGGGCTGAAAGGAATTCACCACCGCGACTGTCGAGGCAGATTCAGGCCAACACAAGTACCACTAGGTAGATTTAGAATATCATATTGTGCTTTTTGGTTGAAAAGCTTGGTTTTCAGGCCAAAAATGGCAGTTTCCGGCCGACGGATCGCTAACCACGGCAATCCACAAGGCGGCTCAATTGTTTACTCCGACGAGTTTTTTCGGCAATCGACCACTGCTCACAATGACACCGGTCACCGACTGATGGCGTACATGGCAGTCAAGTGGCAATAGGTGGCAGCCAAGTCAGCAACGCAATCAGCGCCTTGTCAGCGCGCATGGGGGCGAATGACCGCACGTGCACGACTTGTGGTGCGTTTGCCGACCACCTGTCGGCTCGTGGAGGGGTTTTCTAACCCATAGTCAGTGTGTATGGCTGTCTTCCGACTTCTGGCGGCGCGTGGGTTTATTTTCAAGACGTTTCAAATCGTTTTACACGTTTTTGGTTTGTTCGGGCTCGTTTTAAGTCCATTTTGAGTAAACCGAAAAAAGGCTTTTCTTAGTGTTTTTTGTAGAACCTATTTATGACCCTTTTGATTGCTTTTGACACATGGAATGAAAAGTTTGGATGGCATTGAGGTCCTTGGTCTTTTCGGGTGACGATTCTCGATCTATTGTGAGTGGTCCTCCTTCCCTAAAAATTATATTTTGCAAATTATATATTAGTATAATGCATGCGATGTGCTAAGGGATAGTGTGATGCCCGTTTTTGGTGGAAGTTTGGTATGAGTAGCTGTATGCTAGGTTTACAGTCTATATGCTTTGAATGTTAAGGCTTACGGTCTATATGCTTTGAATGTTAAGGTTTACGGTCTATGTCACGAGCCAATGGTAGGGCTTAGCTTTTGTATGCCTTACGTGGGTTTACGGGGTAGACTCTTATGTGATTAGTGAGTCTAGTAGCTACTTGCAGGGCAAGTGAGCTGAGTAGGTTGAGTACCTGAGATGGGTTAGTGGAATAGCAAAAAGAAATGAAATATTAAATGATTGATATGTTAAGATGCTACAGTCGAGGGATTTGACAACTTAGCACATAGTTAGATGATTGGTATGCTAAGTTCAAGCATTTTCCAACTTAGCACGTGAATTTGATGTTTGGTATGCTCATTTGGCAGTCGCTAGTACAGAACATGTCTGCATGCCACAAATCAGTCATCCACGTGATCGTTCACCTGCACTCGCTCTGTACTAGTTAAATAGCGACAGTCTTGTTCCAGAGCTCCTATGGGGACATGTGGTGATGGTGCTTGCACCCAGTCCTTCACGTGTTTGTGGTACGAGCCCCAAAGAAACCCAGTCCTGCCACGTGCACGTGACTCGTGCAACTGTAGTACCATTAGGATACATATGATGATATATTGTCACATGAGGTGACCAGAGTATTGAGGTACCAGTAAAGGTACATTTATTATTGAGATCAGTGTACACATGAGAGGGTTGCAGCCTTGATTGATGAACTATAGACGATTAAGAAAATGGTCTCCCACTAGGGTATTGTATTATTATTTGATTATTATACCTCGTTTTACGTGTTTTACGAATATATGTATTATGATTTCCAGTTTTTACTAAACTCAAGGGTTAGTATATTTTTATGAATTGTTTTACATTGAAAAACTTAGGGTCCACTCACTCTTCTGTTTTGCGCCCCTCAGGTTTCAGAAGAGAGTTTCGTGGATTCGAGGAGGAGGTACTACCGTGGCAGCTCTAACACTACACAACCGCATGCGTTGTACAAGTTTGTAATCAGTATTAGCATTTTGTGTTGTATTTTTTATCATTAATTGTAATTAACTGTGCTTTGCGTTTCTGTTGTCGCGGTAAATTGGTTAATTAGTTGTTACTAGTTACTTGTCACACGACTTCCTAAAACGCAACGTTTTAATTTGGCGTTCGTCAATAGGACTCAGCCCTCCAGGTGTCGACCAACATCCATTAATTCCGGTATCCAGGTGGATTTACGAGTCGAGGTGTGTCAATTGGTATCAAAGCCAAGTTTTAGGAAGTGTTGTTAGTTTTCGTACACCTGATGATCATAAAAGTCGATTGTTGCGTGTTAGAGTACCTCCTCGAACACTTGGTGCCACAAATCGATGGATGTCTTGAAGTCCTAGTGTTAGAACCCCAATTAGTTGTTAGGCAGAGGAGAAGTTCTGAGTAATCTCTCGTCGAATTTCATGTTCGGGGGGTGTGAATAAGCATAGAGGCTCATCTAGGTGGTGTGAACGAGTTATTCGATGGTGAGCCTGACGATATGGATCAGTGAATGATCAGGTAATCAAAGGTGTTGTCACATGACTTGGGATCTAAGGGATAGTATTAGTAGTTGGAGTTGTAACCAACTAAGTCGAAAGAATAGAAAAGTGTCTCCACGATCACCTTTTGACCTCCCAGAAGTGGTGTACCCAAGGACTGAGGGTTCCAGGAGGAAATTACGGTGAGGTCGGAGATAACTTGCTATGGGCGTGTCCCTGTTCCCTGGATGAGAAATAACGACAAATTCTTAACGAGAAAGTGTTAGTAACGCAAGAAGGGGAAGCAGAGTGTCATTTGAGTATCAAGGATCTGAGGAGGGAAAACCAATGATAGGTGTGGAGAACTCCCGTGAAGATTGATGGAGGCGAGAAAATCAAATGGAAGTTTTTAGTTTTGAGAAAATGATAAGTATTACAGCAGCTATCAGAAGTTACTCTTAGTCAGAAGAAGAAACTCATCTAGGTCTTTTGACTAGATAAATACTTCAAATTATGGTCAATGTAACTTCAATTTCTATGGACACCAGAAGTGAATCCCCGATCACTGTTATTAGTTTCCGACGGCTGATCACTTATCCGTTGCGACTTAGATTGAAGTTTAAGTGTAGATACACCTTTTGCGTGTATGGTTTATTTAATTGGATCGGTGAGTTTTGGAATCGTTGTAAGAGAGAAGTACAATAATAGGATTAACAAGTGGATGTTAATATGCCTGAGAACGGAAAAAGTGGTCAGCCCTATGGCCTAGAGAAGACGTTCTTATGTCATGTTGAAGCTACTAAATGTTAGTACGGAATTGAATTTCCGTATTAAGTTCAGCCATGTGATGGGAGGCGTGACGTTTGATTGAGTGACAACTCGTTACTAATGGACTGATTAATCTCTTGGAGACCGTAAGTTGTAGGCGACTCATTGATGGAAGTTTTGAGTCAAGTAATTTAGGGGAAGCCAAGATAGTCATGAAATAAAGCACTTCGTTCCTTAGTTACTTAAGGTGTTAGGTCTTTATGAGATGAGCTAGTGGTCTCACGTGAACCTGCCCTATCCATAGTTGACAGGAGATAAATGGGATTTGAGAAGAAGCCAAGAAAGAGTCGATGCGACAGGTATTAACTCAAATGGTTACAAACCATTATACGGAGGAGTAAGAGTTTAAATTGTTAAACCCGAATGAACACCGTAAGTAGAGAGATTTCCCTAAAGAGAATTTTAAAAGCGGGAGCCTAGGTTAAATCCTAAGGCCTTGTTGAGGTCTAAAGTTGAAATGCGTGGAAGAAAGAACAAAAAGAGAGTTGGCGATCCTCGGATCCCCGACTTTGAGTTGGTCTTGTTGATCATCAACGCCCAACCATAGTTAGACTGTTACGATTGGTGAACAAAAGTAGAATCGCATCAAAAATCAAGTGTGCCTATGGAACTTGTGGTCCTGAAAAGGGTTAACTAGCAAAACAACCCATCTAGAGCTTGTTTGAATTGTCGACTTCTGATCGACGTTGGTGATGTTACTCAATATTGGCCAGAGTTAACAAGGATGTTAAATTTGACCATGATGGAAGCACTAGGAATTCTGTGGGAAGAAAGTCAGGCTTGGTGGAGTTAGATTAGTTTGAAGTTGGATTATACAAGTTGCCAAAACAAGAGAAACAGTGACACCAAGTGACAACATGACATTTCGTATCAGAGATTATGATCACTCTTATCTTCTATGTTTTATGCCAACGATTCTACGACTGGAGTAACTGTTAGGCTAAGTTGCGCTTAGTCCCCCTCTAGAAGATTACACAGAGAATTCAGGTATCGTCAAGAGTGTGGTTGGAAGATCTGGAGTTAGCTCCTTGCTTCGAATAAATTTGGGGAGTATGAAAAATCTGAAGGTGTTGCACTATCCAACAGAAAAACTCGATCACATATTCTAGCTTCTTATTCATTTGCTTAGGACCAAATTGATCCACTTTGAGAACTTTCTCTTCATGAACCAAATACAATCCAACCACTTTTGTCTTATGTTCATAGTAGACGCCAAAATCATGGGATGTTATTTGAAATTTCGTTATCTCTTCAGCTCTTTGCGTATATCCATGAAGAATCCACTCCTTAATTGAACTATAAAAATTCATGAATGTAATTCGAACTTGAATTCCCCATCTACAGTAAATAGGTGTCTGGTGTTTGGACGTGCTAGATGCTTGAGCTAGTAAGCGCTTGAGATTTTTGAAGGTAACGAAATCAGAGTGGCTCAGCGGAACTATTGAGTGAGACGTACTTCAGTTAGCCACGGAGGAACTGGTGAAACTGAGAGAGTGGTATGTCGACCTGGTGAAACTGAAGGAGCTGCACTATCCAACAGGAAAACCTCGATCACTTAATTAAGCTTCTTATTCATTTTCTTAAGACCCAATTGATCCACATTGAGAAATTACTCTTAATGAACCAAATACAATCCAACCTCTTCTGCCTTCCATTCGTAAAAGACGCCAAAATATCGGGATTTTATTTGAACTTTCCTTATTTCATCCGCTCTTCGCGTATATCCTTGAAGAATCCACTCCCCAATTGAACTCAACAAATTCAAGAATGTAATTCAAATTTGAATTCCCCATCTATAGTAAATGGACTTCTGGCATTAGAACGTGTTAGATGGTTGAGCTAGTAAGAGCTCGAGATTGTTGAAGGTAACGAAATCAGAGTGGCGCAACAGAACTGTTGAGTGAGACGTACTTCAGTTAGCCACGGAGGAACTAGTGAAGCTGAGAAAGTGGTACGTCAACCTAGTTGAGCGGATTTCGAGGACGAAAATCCTTTAAGAATGAAATTTGGAGAGTATGACAATTCTGAAGGTGCTGCACTATCCAACAGGAAAAACTCAATCACCTATTCCAGCTTCTTGTTCAGTTTCTTAAGACTAAATTGATCCACTTTGAGAAATTGCTCTTCATGAACCATATACATTCCAACCTCTTCTGCCTTCCGTTCGTAGAAGACGCAGAAATATTGGATTGTTATTTGAATTTTCCTTATCTTATCATCTCTTCGCGTATATCCTTGAAGAATCCACTCCTCAATTGAACTCTAGATATTCATGAATGTAATTCGAACTTGAATTCCCCATCTATAGTAAATGGACATCTAGCATTAAGACGTGCATGTTAGATGGTTGAGCTAGTAAGAGCTCGAGATTGTTGAAGGTAATGAAATCAGAGTGGCGCAGCGGAACCGTTGAGTGAGATGTACTACAGTTAGCCACAGAGGAACTAGTGAAACTGAGAGAGTGGTACGTCGACCTAGTTGAGCGAATTTCGAGGATAAAATTCCTTTAAGGGGGGAAGATTGACATAGCCGGCTCCGGAAAATTTAATTCGCAAATAAAGAAGAACCCAAAGATCCAGTAAAATTTGGGATGGATTAAACTTTCGAAGTTGGGCCAAGTTGCTAATGGGCTTTATAGAAGGGCCCAAAGTGTAGTGGGCCATATTTAGGAATAAGTTCAAAAGTTAGTTCGCAAAAAGACAATTTT
The DNA here is from genome assembly GCA_037349345.1 of Oemleria cerasiformis. Lineage (NCBI taxonomy): Eukaryota > Viridiplantae > Streptophyta > Magnoliopsida > Rosales > Rosaceae > Oemleria > Oemleria cerasiformis. The sequence goes on along the minus strand of JAZGTL010000101.1, from coordinate 43,323 downwards.
GCCCTTGAGAATTAAGGGGCTCGGGAGTCACTTACCATTTAAAAGTACTTTTGGAAAATTTTCTAGTACCGTTGCGTAGATCTAGGACTCACAAGTACGTAAGCAGGCGGCACACAGAAATAAAAGTTTGTATGAGGAGGTTACAGGTCTAAAACGCCAAGGTTATATTGGTAAGTTTTGGAAAAGTCCAAAAGTATAAATAGGAGTTCCTTCTCTCTTTTCACTCTATTGGTCAGAAACACTCTATCCTCTCTCAACTTTCTCTCTCCTCTCTCTCCCCCAACGAAACACGCCACCACAAATGTCGTCGTACGACGTCATTTCAATTTCCACCACCATCACCATCATGACCCTCTCTTCCTCACGATCCTAGCCATACCAACCATCGAAGCTGATGACAATTGAGGAAAACGCATAGAGGGCCGAAAGGATTTCGCCATCGAGACTTTCAAGGCAAATTCCAGCTACAACAGGTACGATCTCGACCTAAGGGCCTCATTTTTTAATTCCTTACGTCGAATGGAAATATTAGATCGTGATTTTTGGCTGAAAAATGAAGAAAGTCGAAATGCTTGGTTTTTCGGACAAAAATGTCAGTTTCCGGCCGATAGACCACCGACCATAGTGGCTCAGTTGTCTTCACTGGTGAGTTTTTCCGACAACCGACCACCGTTCACTGTCAGTGCGTGGAGTCATGTGGCAGTACAGTTAGCAACACAGTTAGCGCCTAATCATCGCGTAGCGCGAGTGCCTACGCGTGGCAGCACGTGGAAGGTTTTCTAACTACTAGCTGATGCGTCGTGGCGCGTGGGTTTATTTTCAGGACATTTCGAATCATTTTATACGTTTTTGGTTCGTTCGGGCTCTTTTTAAGCCTATTTTGAGTAAACCAAAAAAAAGGGATTTCTTAGTTTTTCATGTAGAACCTATTTATGACCCTTTTGGTTACTTTTGACACAGGGAATGAGTAGTTTGGATGGCATTGAGTCGGGTGACTATTCGGACTTGTTGTGAGTGGACCTCCTTCCCTAAAAATTATATTTTACAAATTATATATTATTATAATGCTTTTGATGTGCTTAGGGATATTGTTAAGCTCGTTTTTGTTAGAAGTTTTTTATGAGAAGCTGTATGCTAGGTTTACGGTCTACATGCTTTGAATGTTACACTATGCCATGAGCCAAAGTTAAGGCTTGGCTTTTGTATGCCTTACGTGGGTCTAGGGGGTAGACTCTGATGTGATTCGTGACTTTGGCAGCTGCTTTCAAGGAAAGTGAGTTGTGTAGGTTGAGTACTCGAGATGGCTTAGTGTAATAGCAAAAAGAGATGAAATATTAGATTATTGATATGTTGAGATGCTACAGTCGAGCGATTTTCTGACTTAGCACGTAGTTATATAATTGGTATGCTAAGGTCGAGAATTTCCCGACTTAGCACGTGGATTTGATGTTTGGTATGCCCATTTGGTAGTCGATGGGATCGTACCTGTCTGCAAGCCACATACCAATCCTCCAAAAGATCGTTCATTTGCACTCGCTTTATACTAGTTAAATAGGGCATGTCTTGTCCCAGAGCTCCTATGGAGACATGTGGTGATGGTGATTGCACCCAGTCCTTCACGTGGTCGTTGTACGTGCGAAGTCAAGTCTTGTCACGTGCGCATGATTCGTCCGACTATAGTGCTATTGGGATACATATTATGATATATTGTCACAAAAGGTGACTAGAGTATTGAGGTATGAGTCATGGTACATTTCTTATTGAGATCAGTGTACATTGATTGGTCTGCAGTCCTGATTGATCAACTATAGACGATTAAGAAAATAGTTTCGCACTAGAATGTGGTCATATGGTTGGTGTTAGTTGCGAGGGTATTATACTATTATTTTATTATACCTTGTTTTGTGTGCTTTAAGAATATATGTTGTATGACTTCTAGTTTTCACTAAACTCAAGGGTTAGTATATTTTTATGAAATGTTTTACATTGAAAACCTTAAGGTCCACTCACTCTTCAGTTTTATGCCCCTCAAGTTTCAGAAAAGAGTTTTGTGGATTCGAGGAGAAGGTATTATCGTCGCAACTCTGACACTGCACTGTTGCGTGCACTTTACAAGTTTAGCATCGGTATTAGCATTTAGTGCTTTATTTATGATCATCAATTGTAATTAAATGTGCTCTGCGTTTCTGCTGTCGCCTTGAATTGGTTAATTAGTTGTTACTAGTTACCTTTCACACAACTTCCCAAAACATAACGTTTTAGTTTGGCTTTCGTCATCCGGATTCATTGTCCAATTGTCGGCCATCATCTATTAATTCTGGTATCTAGGTGGATTTCCAAGTCGAGGTGTGTCATCTATCCACACTGCTTTTAGGTTCCAAGTGAATCCAATGTCTCAACCGTCTCTTCAAAATTATTTTGGATCTCAAAGTTCGTCGAGGATGAAAGAAAACATAAAATACATTGTTCAATACTCATAATAAAATTGATTGAAAAGATTTGCAAAACAAATTTGCAGATTTTCTTAGAGTTTCCAAACAAATTTTAACTTCTCTCTTTAATATATAGAGGGCATTGATTTTAGTAGCATTTAAAATTAGCTAGCTATTAATAACTTTTGGGTCATTTAAATTCAAATTTGATCAAATCTATTGAGATGCTCTTACAAGGGTCAAGCTAAATATAGATGGTCCTTTAGGTCATCTCCAACCATGGAGCAAAGATCTAAATTGTAGGAAAATTGGGCAAAATTCCTTCTTCAACCACACGGCCAAAAGCTATAGACAAACTTTTTTTAAGAGCCAAGGGCCAAATAGTTTTTCAAATTTTTCCAAATGTGTAGGAAATTTTGTAAGGCTAAATGAAAGAAGCCTAGTGCTTTATTTCCACCTGCATGCCAATTTTCCTTTTCTTTGCTGGGACTACACATAATAATAAAATATTAGAATAGTAATTGCTTAGTTCGAATGGGTTGAATATGGTAAAATATAGCTCTAACATATTCATTAAAAACTACTTTTTTAGGGCTAAATTTTGGCTTGACTCTAAAATTTGACCTGCATGATTAGAGAATGCCTTATGAAGATGACCACTTTTTAAAATTTCGGACACAAAATTCTTAAACCATCTCTAGCAGTGGATTTTAAAGTACAAAAATATAGGAATTTTGTTTCAAAATTTATTTCCAGCAAGTGTCCTAAAACCTATCTTAAATTTCAAAAAGTAGCTTACTAAAGTACCAACCAAATATACCCTTTAGGTAGGACTTAGCCAACTGCTAATGGATGAAAGTGGGGTCTGATGACTTCTGATTGAAGGAATTGTATAGCATAACCCCTTATTAGTAAAGATGGTAAGATATAGTCCTACATTATTTTTTAATTTTTTACAGGCTAAATTTTAATATAAGTAGCTAGGCCTTTAGGCTATCTCTAGCAATGAGCTATATTTTACCATATTTAGCAATAAGCGGTTAAGCTATACAAAATTAGGATAGGTTTTAGGAAATAAGCTACTTTTTGAAATTTAGGATAAATTTTAGGACACTTGCTGCTACAACCCGTTCCGGAAAATTAAATTCGAAAAATTCAAATTTACCTAAATACCCCTGTAAGACTTGGGTTGGACTAAACGTGTGACGTTGGGCAAAGATTGGTTTTTAGGCTTTGAAGTGAGGGCCCGAAGTATAACGACCCACTTGTAAATTAAGTTCATAAATTGAGTAGCGAAAAAGACCTCTTTACCCTTGAAGAGTTGATGTGAGGCCACTTATCGTTTAAAATTGCTTTTAGAGGTTTTTCTTATACCGTTGCGTAGGTCCCGAACTCACGAGTTCGTAGACAGGTGGCACGCGGAAATCAGAGTTCGTACGAGGAAGTTAAGGATCTAAAACGAGAAGGGGATTTTGGTAATTTTAAAAATTTTAAAAATATATATGTCCTTTCTCTCTCCTCGCCTCATTGGTCGAACTCCCTCCTTTTCTCTACACGCACTCTCTCCCCGTAAATAACCCAAAACCAATCCACCACTGGCCACCGATGTTCGCCGGCGTTTCAGGCCATAACTTCACCACCATCTTCATCCTCTCTGCACCCTGAACACAACCGTACCAACCATGGTCGATTATAACCACAGTAGGCAACGAATCGAGGCATTTTATAGCCAGCATAGGTATGTTCTCGATCCAAGGACCTAATTTTTGAATTCCTTACGTCCAATAGATATATTTAGATTATTAGATCGTCGCTTTTGGTTGAAAAGCTTGGAAATCCGGCCCTCAATGGCAATTTCCAGCCACCAACCGTTATCTTAAACTGTATCCCGTCCCATGAAAGTCAACGGTGGTTATTAACGGTGCCATTATCGACGTTAGGTCGCCTACGTCGCCGTCCACGGCGGCCCAACTATTTTTTCTGGCTAACTTTTTTGGCAACCAAGCACTGCTTACAGCGACACTCACGGTGATTCGGCCACTGCCCATGGTCGCACCAGTCACCAACCAATGAGCAATTCTTCATTGCGGGGCAAGCAGATGGCTATCATGTGTAGACTCCGACCGGCACGTGGGGTCATTTTTCGGCCTCCAGCAACTCGACGGTCTAGTTTCGGACCGTTCTTTCACGTTTTTGGTCTGTTTGGGCTCGTTTTAGGTCCGTTTTGAGCAAACTGAAAGGAGGTCTTCTTAATTTTCTAGTTAAAATCTAATTATAACCTTGTGGTTGTTTTGACTCAAGGAGTGAGCAGTTTGGAGGGCATTTGGTGACTTTTCTTAGTCGGGTGATGTATTCCCCGACCAACAGTGAGTAGACCTTGTTCCCTAAACTAATATTTTATTAATGTTATATATATATATTGATGCATGTGATGTCTTTAGGGATAACTTATCCTCATTTTAGCGAGGGCTTGATTGCGATTAGCTGTATGCTAGATTTACGATTAGAATGGTTTTAACACTAGACTATGCCATTGGCCAAGGCAAGGGCTTGGCATTTGTATGTTTTATGTGACTCAAGGGTGTTAGGCTTACGCGTGTAGTGCATTTGATAGTTACTTGCATAGCAAGTAAGTTGAGTAGGTTGAATACTCTAGATAAGTTTTCGAATGGTAAATCGAAAGGTGGTACAGACTGAGTATGACTGCGGAGTTGTTGAAACTGCTAAGCTCGAGCATTTTTCGACTTAGCACGTTATTTAATGAGATGGTTACTCGAGAGGATTTCAGTCTAAGGAAAGCTTTGCTTAATGAGAAGTATGCCCACTTGGTAGTCGTCGACTATAGGACCCCTCCTGAATTTCCCCTTGAAACTCGCGAGGAACCTTGTTACCGTCTGACAACCCTGAAAAAAAACTAAAACTTTCCAAAAATACCCTCACACTCCAACCAAACCCTATGAGAATTCTACCGAAAATTCGACAGAATCTCCCCTGTAACAGGTCAACATGTCTTCCACTTGTCAGACAAAGGATGCAATAACAAATACAAAACCAAACAGTCAAACTACATCCACAATCTACCACAAATCCGAACTCAAACTACCAAGCCCTCGAAATAATTTACAATACCCAGAAGTGGATCATAGGAAACTAAGTTCACTCTAAGTAAACATAAACTATTGAAAATCCTACATGACGGTAGCGCAGCAAAAGATGATGCCTCGTCCTAGTCTCGTTGCCTCGTCCTGCTACAGCTTGAAGGGCACAAAACCAAAACAACTGTGAGTGAACATTAGACCATATTGAAGCGTTCACACGCTAATAAAGTGACAATAATAATAGTAATAATGATAATCAAGACAACCAACCTCGTGGTAAACCATATACATTAAGACCCTCTAGACAGATATATATATATATATATATACATACAACTTACTGGAGTACCATTCAATTACCTAGGTGGAACGCACACCATATCCATTTGTACCTGCCATCGTAATAACCCAACCGAAGCCAATATCCCAGGTCGTAGCCCCACATCCCGGCTGTAGCAGTCATCCCGAGTCGTAACTCAATAACCCGGTTGTAGTCTTCATCTTGAGTCGTAGCTCAACATTCCGACCGTAGCCGTCATCCCGAGCCATAGCTCAACATCCTGGCCGTAGACGTCATCCCAAGTCGTAGCTCGATATCCGGGATCGTCCAACACTAGGACATGACCTCCTAACCACTGTCGAAATTACCTCAAAGCAATGGCTAGATAACCGAGAGGTCCAACCCGGGGACCTACTCCCAGACACGCATATCCAAAAATACCTCAAGGATATGCAGTTGTAACCATGTACTATGCGTAGACAGCCTCAACAAGCTCATAACGGAAAATATGTCGACGTCATATGTCGGAGAAATAACCCTCAACGAGCACATGAGGGCAATACCTCGTCTTCATTCGTAGGAGAAATAACCCTTAAAGAACACATGACAGAAAATACCTCAGCGTCATGCGTCTGAGAAATAACCCTCAATGAGCATATGACGAAAAATACCTCGACGTCATGCGTCGGAGAAATAACCCTCAACAAGCACATAACAGAAAATACCTCGACGTCATGCGTCGACGAAATAACCCTCAACGAGCACATGACGGAAAATACCCCGAAGTCATGTGTCGAAGAAATAACCCTCAACGAGCACTTGATTGAAAATACCTCGAAGTCATGTGTCGAAGAAATAACCCTCAACGAGCACTTGATTGAAAATACCTCGAAGTCATGTGTACCTCGACGTCATGTGTTGGAGAAATTACCCTCAACGAGCAGAAGACGGAAAATACCTCTATGTCATGCGTCGGAGAAATCCCCCGCCTCACATGTCCGACAATACCTCAAGACATGTGGCTGAATTCCATAATACCTGGCCGAAGCCAAAATCACCAAAACTCGGGCCTAAGCCTAGCATCCATGACTTTGGGCCGAAGCCCAACATCCATATTCGGGACAAGCCCCAACCTATAGTCAAAATCGTTTTCAACATCCATAAGTAACTGTTGGATAAAATAGAGAACATAATAAATATGAAATCTATTTTATTCTCTCTATTTTATCCAATTTAACCTTGCAAGTGCACAAATTGTGTAGATAGTATAACAAATAACAATGGTCAGTTTGCACCTCAACCCCCCTCATTCCATGAAACTGCAGCATTAGCAGATTGGCCTTCACAGCTTCCAATTATGCAACAAGCACCGAAATTCCGGGGGAAGTCGGTCCAGATCCTGCAACTACTGCTCCATTAGAATGGATACCCCCAATCCCCTTCAGTAAGCCTTCTACTTGCACTGCAGCGTCACAATTGATCTTGAAACTTAATACCGCAGGCTTTGTCCATCTGGGCACCCTCACATGCCGTGCCCCTGTACTTTTGGGGTGTAAACCCGAGAACTCCAAGTGAGCAGCCAAGGCCAATTCAGCAACTTAATGTCTCTAATTCATTTGGAATTAGTTGTATTTGGGTAAGACCTTTTGGTAGTTCTTGCTTTCTCCCTAAGTATTACTCTCGTAGTTTACTATTTATTTGTGGGTGTATTTGGGTAAGTTCTTACTTTCTCCCTACAATATGCATCCTTGTAAATATATTTATCCCGTTAATTCAAAATTAGTTATTTAGTTATCAAAAAAAAATTACAATCTCATTGCTAGAGATGGCATGTTGTTGTCGACCTTTAATCCAGTTTAATCCACTGCTAGATATGATCTTAAAGTTCAACTGTTACAAATTTCGGTTTACACTTAAAAACCTTATCTCTCTAAAAAAATCTTCTCTCTACCTTCTCTCTAAAACTTCCCTTTGGTCGCAACCTTAGCCGCCGACCCCCGCCTGGGGTCGATGGCGGCTGATTTTCTTTCTTTCCCCCTTCCCCTTCTCTTACTCTTCTCCTCTTTCTCCTCTTCTCTTTTCCCCTTCTTCCCCTCCCGCCTGTCCTCTCTCCGCCCTAGTTCGGCTTGATGTTTCCTTGGTTGCTAGGAAGTGGGGCAGCGGTTGCTGCTCTCTAGTGATATGGCTCACCTGACGATCGTTGTTGGTCTCGTGAGTGAGATCTGATACAGATTGACTTTGGGTGGAAGATCCTGTTATGGCTTGAGATCTAATGCATGCAACGGCGGGGCTTGCGTTCAGGGCTTCCTGCTTCAGCGGCAATGCTGTGAATGTGACGGTGGCGCCAGAATGATGACGTTGCTATGGATGCGGCGGTGCTTGGGAGGCGCTGCTGCGGCTGAGGTGATACGTGGGCAGACCTTGCTATGACTGCCGCTGCGCTTTGACAGAGGTGATTCTCTATTTCGATTACCCTATGTTGCGACTGGGGTTGTGCTGAGGCTGCAACGGTGGCCGTGTTGGTGGCTGAGACGGTGGCTACAGCCGACAGCGGTTGCAACGGTGGCTACAGCCGACAGCAGTTGCAACGGTGGCTACGGCAGTGGTTGCAACGATGGCTACGGAGGTGCCCTCAACCGGGTTGTGCTGAGGCTGCGATGATGGTTGCGACGGTGATCGCGCTAGTGGCTGCGACGGAGGCTACGGGGTTGTTGCGACAGCGGCTACAACGACGTCTTTGGCGGCGGCCTAATGAGGGCTAAGGTTTGGTTGAGGAAGGATCCACTGTATATGGGTGCTTGCAGTGTTTTGGTCTATTGGATCTGTATTGTTGGGTTGATCGAGTCTTGGGATTTGGTGTTGGTTTAAGCCCTTAATTGGGCTGGGCCTTAGTTTAGGTTATTGAGCTTTGAATTAGTATTTTGGATCATTGATTGCTTTGATTCAGGTTAAACCTTGAGTTTTGGTTTATGAGTTTTATTTCTGGTGCTTGCTTTTTGGTTTATGAGTTTTATTTCTGATGTATCTTAGGTTTCTTGCTTTTCCTTAAGAATGTTATTTCTTGTAAATTTATAGTTATAATTTTTTTGAATGATACTATTAACCTATTTTTAAAAATAAAAATAAAAAACTTCATTTGTTATCTATTGAAAGCGCTTCATCTTGCACTCTCTGTCTTAGCCGACATCGCCATAAACATAAAAGCAAAAGCAAAGGAAGGGTAGAAGGAGTTACAGTTACAATCACAGGTGTCAGCAAATAAAGGCACCACCCTCTAAAGCGAAGGCCCAGATTCAGCCAACAAAAAGTGAGACAGTTCACTTACAATTAACAATTATACAATACAATACGTGTGAAACTCAAACTCAAACTCAAATTCAACCTCAAACGCCATCCCACCGCCCAAACTCAATCTTCTCTTACGTAACAACCAAATCATAAACCCAAGTACCCAACCCAATTACTCCATCACTGAAACTCATCTACATTCCATAAATTAAGAGAAAGTTAGAGAAAAATCTGAGAGAGATTTATCCTTTTTTTTTATTTTTCCAAATAACAGACAAAGATTTAGCGAACATAATTACATATCAAAACTCAATCATCAAACTACTACTGTAGCTACTTTCCTAAAGCACGAAGCTAAGTGAGATCTTTCTAAAAATGGTGCATCATTCATCAACAATATCCATGGGGAATGAGATGCAGAGCATAAAGCATTCCACAATAGCAGTGAATGGCATAAACATGCACATTGCCCACAAAGGCCAGGGCCCACTCATCCTATTCCTTCACGGCTTCCCCGAGCTCTGGTACTCCTGGCGCCACCAGATCTTAGGCCTCGCCTCCCGAGGCTACAGAGCCGTCGCGCCCGACCTCCGCGGATACGGCGACACAGACGCTCCCACTTCTCCCACCAGCTACACGTGTCTCCACGTGGTTGGGGACATCATCGATCTCCTCGACGCCATAGCCCCCGATGAGGGCAAGGTGTTCGTGGTGGGCCACGACTGGGGTGCTATCATCGCTTGGTACCTCTGCTTGTTCCGGCCCGATCGGGTCAAAGCCTTGGTCAACCTGAGCGTCCCATTCACCGTTAGAGACCCTCAGAGGCAGCCCCTTAAATGGTTTAAAGCTTCTTATGGGGATGATTTTTACATCTGCAGGTTTCAGGTTTCAATCCCGTGCCCTCTCCTTTTCCATTTTTACTTTTATTTTCATCATTAAATTAATTAATTAAGGACAATATAAGGGAGATGACATTTTTACACTAGTAAAGGACACACACTAATGCATATAAATCCATTAACATATATATAAGTTCCGTCTATATTAATATAATATGTGATTTACAAATAAAAATTCCTTGTTGATTTTTTATTAACTAATTTGTGGTTATCCGTGGTTTAGATATTTCCTTTTGAAAGTCAAAATGTCTAGCTATTTATTTACTTTAAGTCAATGTTCTAGATATTTAACATAGTTATTTGTTTTAACTAACAGATATAATACCTTATTGTTTCACTTAGCACAAGTTTTTTTTTCAACATATTGTATACCAAAAGCTACCATCACAATAAAAAAAAAAAAATCTCAAATATACACTAGGCTCTTGACACCTTTCTAATTTAACATTTTTTGTTTTCTTTTAAAAAGTTTACAATATAGCCACTTAATGCTATAATCTAGTGGTCCATACGTTATGTGGGAAGTCTCGAATTCAACTCTCGTGGGCAAGGTCGATACCCAATGTATATATATTGTAATCTCCTTCCCTAATATAATTGTATAAAAAAAAAATTGGAATATAAATAAAAGTTTTACAATTTAAAAATTTTCATTTTAGATTAATTTCTAAAATCCCACAACATAATTCAATGTTTTAAAAATGTACCGTTATTTGGCAATCATGTCCCATGTTTCTAATTACCCATCGCCAAATAATAACTGACAAAGTCGATACTCTTTTAGAACATAATAAAAGACAAAAATTAAGCTAAATAATAAAGAACAATACTTGCATCCCACTCTGGTGGTATCTCCTTGTACCACCCTTTTAATTTATCGAATTATCTTTATATATATCTATATCATAATCGGAACCGTTTATTCTCTAAATCATCATGTCAAGATCATCTCCGTAAAAAATCAACAGAATTGGAGATTGTTTAATCATTCATATATATCAACTAAATGGACAGTTCATCATGAGAATCTTAATTCTTACTAAAACCGTTGATTTATTTGAAACATATGAAAGACTAAACGATATCCAATTTTGTTGATTTTTAACGGAGATGATCTTGACATGATGATTTAGAAAATGAGTGGTTTGGATTATGATATATGTATAAAAACAATTCAATAAATCGAAAGGGCAGTACGAAGAGGTACCACCAAGGTGGGATGCAAGTATTTTCCAATAATAAAAGGACTAATAGCTTCAATATCTCTAAGTTATACAAAAAAAAAATTCAGTTTGTTACTGTGATCTCTGAAATATGTGTGGTGCTAATCATTTTTTTTTATGATTTTCTTAATAATCATTCGTTTCTCCCACGTGCTTCGCGAAGTCCATTTTGTTGGCGGAGCTGGGGCATGTGGGGATTGCTAATTCTCGATGGACTAGGTTTCTCCCTCTTGAAGCCACTAATCCTTGGAAATTTGATTTTATTGGGTGTGGATTCTCTAGGGGTTAACTATGATTGGGTGTAGATTCTCTATTGGGTGTGGATTCCGTCGAGGACAACTATGATTGTAATGAATTAGTAGCATGATATGGTATTTGTTATATTTTGGTTAGTTTGATATATATATATATATATATATATATATATATATATATATATATATATATATATATATTATATTATGATGAGTTGAATTACATTTAAAGTTCAATTTTTTAGGATAAATTACATAAGAGTACCCCAAATTATAGGAGTCATTTCAAGTTCATACCTCAACTATGAAAATTTTCATCTAGGTACCCAGACTATGTGTGCCTTATCAGATTACTACCTCCGTTACATTTTCCATCCAATTAGACGTTAAATCTCCACGTGGCAATTTTTTGGTCCAGTCATCTACTGATTTGCCCCAAATTAAAAGGGCAATTTGGTCAATTAAATGCCATTCATCAACATCCCTTACATAAAACCCTAAAATCCCAACGCAGAGCTGCTTCTGCAAACCCCAACCCTGTTGTCCAACAATAATCAAACAAAAGAGAAAACGAACAAAGAAACCATACCCATGGCCAAATGCCTTCAAATCTTTTTTGAAAATGAAAAAAAATAACAAAATTAATAAACAGAAAGCAGCATAGTGAGAGGGAGAGAGGAGAACTAGAGTGCAGACATCACTGCTATTGCTGTTTAGAGAGAAAAAAAAAAAAAAAAAACCGAAGGAGGGCCAATTAGGGTTCCGTCGGAAAGTTGAACCCAAAAAAGTAACGCCTTCTCAAGCTTTTCTCTTTCTTACCACCACACATACCCACTTTGTGCTCTCAGTGCTTTCCATTATCCTCCATTTGTAGCTATCGGAGCTAATGGTTTAACAAATTTTTATGGATTTTGCTTAATAGTGGGTGGGAGAGTTGTGCCTCTGCTTCTTCTTGTTGATGTTTTTGTTTATCGAGGCTAGCTTTCAAGACTTTGAGCTTTTTGAGGTGTTTTGCTTTTTTGGGGCTTTGCTCGAGTTTGGGGATTTGGGTATTGCTTTTGAGGTTGCGTTTCTGCTCTAAATTTGCGTTTCAGAACCTGATCGTGGTGCTCATCACTATCAGTCATGTTGAGCTTGGTTTAGGCGTCGAGATGGTCGGTTGTGTTCAGATGGCGAGGATTATGGGTTGAATTCAGGCGGCGAGAACGATGGGTGTGGGTTCAAACGGCGCGGGTTGTGTAGCCCCATGTCTGTTGTCGATGTCGTATTCGTAACGATTGGGTGAAGCGTGGGGCAGGGATGTTGTCGGTCGTTGGGCTATTAGGATCGAGTGTTGTGGGTTGCAAGTTCGTCACGAGGGTAGGGAGAGGTTGTGGGCTATCGAGATCGAGCGTTGTGGGTTGCAGAAGCAGCTCTGCGTTTCAATTTGGGATTGGGTTTTCAATTTGGGATTTTATTTATGTAAGGGATGATGTTGAATGGCATTTAATTGACCAAATTGCCCTTTTAATTAGGGGCACATTAACTGCTGACTGGATCAAAAAGTTGTCACGTGGAGATTTAACGTCTAATTGGACGGAAAATGTAACAGATGTAGTAATATGATGAGGCACACATAGTCTGGGTATCTAAATGAAAATTTTCATAGTTGGAGTATGAACTTGAAATGACCCCTATAATTTTGATACTTTTATATAGTTTTATCCTTTTTTTATAAGTATTTTGTGAAAGGCTCCCATGCAAATGAATTCTTGGCTACGCCACTGCACATTATACTTGTTAATTAATAAACTTCCCCCCAAGAAGATAACCTTTCCCACCAAAAAATCTCTTAATTTTTTTCTCTTCAATTAAATGAATATAAAAAGGAATTGACGGGTTTTTTGTAGCTATAATGTGAGAACTACTTGAATAAGACTTTTTTTTTAATTCTTGCATAGAGTCTTACTTGAAAGACGAGTCATTGGTGTTAATTATAGTTTGATTTCATATTATATGTCAAGCAAGATACAAGATAGAGAGATTCCTGTATAGTTGTAGAAATTCCATAATTGAATGTCATCAAAGTTTCAATTTTGGTATTGATCATATATTACAAATAAAATGATAATACAGGAACCTGGAGTAATAGAAGCTGAAATAGGCGAGATGGGTGCTGCAAGATTTTTGAAGGGGTTTCTAACATACACAACTCCTGCTCCAATTTTGCTCCCCAAAGGTCATTTTTTTGGAGTTCCCAATGATGCTCCAATTGAATTGCCAATTTGGTTGAGTGAGGAAGATGTGAACCACTATGCCACCAAATTTGAGAAGACAGGCTTCACTCCAGCCATCAACTACTACAGAGATTGGGACTTGTATGTACTTTCATTTCTATTTCTTCAAGAACTCTACTTTATTTTTCATCCAGCACTTTTTGAACTTATAACCATACTCTAATTAATTGTAATTGGTGTTTTGATTTCGATGTAGAAATTGGGAGCTGAGTGCACCATGGACTGGAGCTCAAGTGAAAGTTCCAGTGAAGTTTATTGTAGGGGATCAGGACCTGACTTATAATTCTCTGGGGACCAAGGACTTCATACACAATGGCGAGTTCAAGAAACACGTGCCCTCGTTAGAGGTTGTGGTAATGGAAGGAGTTGCCCATTTTATTACCCAGGAAAGACCTGATGAAATCAACCAACACATTTACGACTTCCTCCAGAAATTTGATTAGCTTTATCTATATATATAGAGAGAGAGATGAGAGCTGATTTGGTACTCTACAAATTACTTGTTGCACTCTACTTTCTCTTATTTTTCATAAATCAAATTTTCAAACTTACTCATCTTCCTTTTGAACTTAACATATTTCAGTTTTATTTCTTTTGTATATGTAAAACATTTGGATTTTTTTCTTTTTCTTAGAAAATTCCTACTTTCCCGTTTCATCTCTCTCGTTTTCTATTTTCACAATTATGAGTATTGTGCTTCTATCATTAAAGTAAAATTGCATTTTTAGGCTGCTTGAATTATATAAATACTTTATTGCATATGTACATGATCAAACCAATTTGTTGCAATATGAAGAAAGACGCATAAGTGACAGTAAGCAATAATGTTTGGTGATGATTTATAGTTAGGTTATTAAATTATTATGAATTTTTAAATATTTATAAAATAAAATAAAGTAAAAAATGAGGAGTAAGTTTGAAAGTTTGGAAGTTTGAGTCATTAAAAAATAAGAAAACATTCAAATAAAAAATAGAGTATAACAAATAATTTGTAGAGTATCAAAATTAACTTCCTATATAAATATCTAGCAAAGGAACATCCCACAGAGCTTATTTATTACTTATCCAGTTTTTCCTGATTCTCATGTCTCATTCTTACTTCGATTTACATAATGACAAGATAGATGCAAGAATAAAAAAAGTATATAAATTCATATGTAAGAAATTCAAGTTGGAATTATGCATCTTAATCAACCCTGTAAGTGAAAAATTGAAGGCGATCTGTCTTGAGATTTTGTGGGTTCAAAGCGAACTTATAAAATGGAATCTGATAATTCTTTAACGTTCAAAATGTTATATATATATATATATATATATATATATATATATATATATACATATGATTTTTTGCTAAGATTTATAAAAAAAAAAAAAACTATTGTTTATATTAAAACTCAAACAAATTAAAATTATAACAAAAAACGATTGTCAAACTAATGTAATCAAATAAGTACTTTAAATGTCACTTAGTGTTATGACCTAGTGGTATTCCCCTACTTATTATGTGGGAGATCTCGAATTCGATTCTCGTCAGGTGAGATGAATAGTCAATATTTATATAATATAATCTCCTTTTTTTCAATATATTTGTATAAAAAAAAAGATAAGTATTTTAAGAAGAGAAAATAAAAATAATAAAAAAAAATAAAAACAAAATGAGGCAAAAAGGCTGATAAAACAAGGCCCTAATGGGATCAAAATGGGGCTTGGAGCTAGATGGGGGATAAGTCAATTAACCAACTCGTCCAATTAAGAACTCATAACTAATAAATGAGTTAGCATTATTATATATTGTAATGACATATCAATTATGTGGGGGCTCGAGGCGGCCGTCTCACCGGGCTGCCCTCAGCAACGGCCCTGGCAATAAGATATGTCGGACTAAGCAACTCACATAAGCTGCATTTGGCGGGTTGCATGGGATTGGATAACATAATTCATAACTACAAGGCATTTTGAAGGAAAGAAATGAATATGTTTTTTTTGGCATGGGAATTGAGAAGATAAGTTATAAGAGGATACATGACATTACAAAACTACCAAATATGACACTTCAATCCAAACACAAACATAAGCAGCCCATGGAAGATTAAAATCTCCACAACTTACTGGAAAGTCCCATCATCAATTTATGCAGCTGCTTTTTATCTCAATATTATATGTATATATAGCTAGTTGATTTTCAAACTATATAATCCCCTAGCTTATTTCAATACATAGATAGAGCTAATTAATGAAAGTTTTTGATGAAGTCGTGAATATGTTTGTTGATTTCATCAGGCCTTTCTTGGTTTAGAAAATGAGCAACTCCTTCCATTATAACCACCTCTTCCAACATGGGCACATATTTCTTCAACCCACCTTTGTGTATGAAGTCCTTGGCCCCAACAGAATTATAAGTCAAGTCCTGGTCTCCCACAATAAACTTCACTGGAACTTTCACTTGAGCTCTAGTCCATGCTGCTGTCAGTTCCCAATTTCTACATTGAAATCAAAACAAAATTAGACTGGACAGCAATATAATCAGTTCAACATACCGCTTTATAACTCTTGGGAGGAATAAATTACATACACGTCCAAATTTCGGTAGTAGTTTAAGCCCCCAGTGAAGCCCTTCTTCTCAAATTTGGTGGCATAGTAGTTCACTTCTTCCTCTGACAACCAACTTGGCAATTCAATTGGAGCCTCTGGTGGATGTCCAAACAGCGTTGCTTTGGGCAGGAAAAGAGGGCCAGGATGTCTGTATGTGAGAAACTCCTTTATAACTCTTTCTGTACCCATCTTGCCAAAATCACCTTCCATCACTCCAACCTCCTACAACATCATTCATTTGTCTATCATAATCATATGCTAAAATTTAAATTTTGATATGCAATTATGTTGTTTCTTAAACTACGGACTCGTTTGGTGAGCGAGATTGGATTGGATAAGATAACTCATCAAATTATATTGACTTTGAAAAGTTATCAAATGAAACCTCGTACATTTTTACATTTAAAATACATTGAATTTAAACAGGTATCTAATCCAATCCAATCCTACTCCCACCAAAAGTGGCCTACAATTACTAAAATAGGAAACCCATCGTTCAGGCATGAATCAATTGAATCATATATATCATATTCATGGCTTTAAACTAATCACTTGGAAAAGTAAGTCGAGCAAAAAGAGAAAGTTGAAACTTGTACTTACTCTTTGGGTAGAGAATAAAATGATAAGCAAAAGCAATCCTTCAATATAAAATTATGATCAAATACTTTTTTTCTTTGAGAAGAAAATTATGATAAAATATTAACCCCTGATATGCATGGAACTAATCTCTCTCTCTCAGATATAAAATTACCATACAAATTGAATTGAATCTGAATATCTATACTTGGATCTCCAAAATATGAAGATGACGAAACCTGAAATCTGCAGATGTAATAGTCATCACCATAAGCAGCTTTAAGAGATTGAAGGGGCTTCCTCTGAGGGTTTCTAGGCGGGAACGCCACGCTCATGTTGACCAAAGCTTTGACCCGGTCCGGCCGGAACAAGCAGAGGTACCAAGCCATGACAGCCCCCCAGTCGTGGCCCACCACGAACACCTTATCATCTGGGGATATGGCGTCAAGGAGAGCGGTGAGGTCCCCAACCACGTGGAGGCATGTGTAGCTCGTGGGGGAAGCGGGGGCGTCCGTATCGCCGTATCCGCGTAGATCCGGCGCGACGGCTCTGTAGCCAAGGGAGGCCAGGTCGAGGATCTGGTGGCGCCAGGAATACCAGAGCTCGGGGAAACCGTGGATGAAGAGGATGAGTGGGCCCTGGCCTTTTTCGGCTACGTGCATGTTTATGCCATTGACTTGGACTGTTCTGTGCTGTATGCCCTCCATCTCCATGGATGATCGATCTCTATCTCTCTCTGGGTATTATATAGATGTGTGGGATATAGTCCTATACAAAAAGAGGAGTGTATGTAGACGGATTTCCAGGCGTACATCCAGAATCTTTTCAATGTTTATAGAATAATAATATTTGAATACATTTAATTAATTATATTGATTGAATCGTTAATAAGGAATGTTATGTTAATAAATTAAAGCATTTTGAATAGATGATATTTTTAATTTAATTAATTCATTTGTGGGTAAATGAGACGGCACTTCAAGTTGTTAAAATATTTTTCGCCTAGATTACAAAATAACCTATGCAATTGAAACTTGGCATCCTTCGATCGTGGTATGCGAGCAGGCGTGCCAGATGCGGCCAGCAATTGATGTCTTTGATATATGTCTTGAATTGCGCCCTTTTAGCTTCATTTTCAAACGATTGCAGTCGAGAAAGGAACAAATCTTGACCTTAAGTTCTCCTTCCATGCAAACAAGGATCTTTCAAAGCAATCGATCGGCCCAACTCTGAGGGTTCTCTGTCGTGTATTCAGTGAATGATTCGACGTTATTAAACTCGAACGCTTGCCGTACTAGTACCAAAGTACCTGGGCCAAATAATCAATAGTCAAATAAGTGATAAAGTGCCCTCCTCTTATACCGCTTCAGTGAGTGACGTAGGCACAACTTCCACAAATGAATTGCATAAGGTGGTCGGTAATAGGGTAATTAAACAATGTATGGTCAAACGGATGTGAACACGCCTTGCTCCTCCAAAATCTGCGACTGTGATCTTCTGGGCAAGACTCGGATTGCATTGCTTCCTCCAACACGCCGACATCTTCCACTAGAGAGGATGGTGACCGTGTCTTCGACGAAAGCAGATAGAACCTAAGGTTCAAAGTTTTGGTTTGAAACAATGGGGGGTTTCCTCAAGAAGCTTGAGAGATTAATTTGGTTACGCTTGACCGCGGTTTGATTGATTGGTGCTGGACCCTTAATTTGGTTATGAAATCACTTATTTATAGTGATCACCGAAGCCCTGTTTCAATAGGAAATCACCACTGAGCTCCTTTACTTGCACGCCAAGGACTTAATCAAACTGTTAAGCAAGTCAAATCTAAACTGGAGTACCAATAACAGTTTGAATCAAATCGATTTTCGATATCAACGGATTTATGCCCATCCCTAATCATAAGAGCATTCTTTGGTTGTATTTTTTTCCGCATACCCGTATTCATTTTTTTTCCAGTTACCAAAGCAAACCAAACTACCAGCATCCCTTTGCTGTGCTTTTTTTTTCAAATTTTATTAAAATAAAATATAAAAATTAAAATTTATGATAACGTTTTATATATTAAAAATTTACATATTAACACGCGTATTTATAATAATATTAAGTGTGTTGAAAGTCGCATGTAGTGTAACGTGATATACAAATGTCTCACGCACGCATGTATCAATTTGCAATTAAGTTATAAAGTCGTATGTAGCGCGCGAAAATGCCTGCTAGTACTTATATATAAAGGAGGTTGTATATAATTTTTAGGGACCTTTGGTAGCTGGGGACACTTGTCATCAAGAGGGCAAAGCTTTGATCATGACATGTGACTGTAAACCAAACCATTTGTTATAGCTTTGATCATGACATGCGACTATAAATTGACAGATTGTAGCCAAGATCAAAGACTGAAAAGAATAAAGCTTTTAATTCTAAAAATTCCCTCACGCTATTCTCTTTATTTTTATCATCAGCTAGGTGTATCAGATACTCTAACAAAATAAAAGTGTATCACATAATAATGTATGGAACAAGAGAAATATGAACATATAATTTTACATCATTACTGATAACCTCATATTCTCGTTTTTTTATATTTATATATATATTTTTGTTTATACCATGAAGGCATGAATGTTGAGAAAAATGGGATTTTGGTCAAATAAAACAATGTAGAATTTTTCAATATATTATTATCATGTATAAGAACTGAAACTTAAATGTTATCAAAACTATTATTAAATTATTAAAATAAATAAATAAATTATTAAACAAAAAAGTTAATGTCACACAATAACACACACTGACACGACTAAAAATTATTACACCCCTTTCCAGTTAGAGCCTTCAAAGGCTTTGCCTTTATTCGATTGTTATTGAGGGAGGGTGTGAATCAGTACATTCAGTTCGATATTCAACCAGAAACGAAATCAAATCGATTTACCCACTTGGTATCGGTATCGATTTGATAATTGGAATTTTGAGCGTTAGACCGGAATCAGATCGGACCGGCTAGTTCAATTATAGATCGGTTATTTTTTCGATTTTGCACCGGTAATTCAAAACTGATGCAGGTTGTGACAGGAACCCTCCCGAACTTCCCCTCGAAATCCGTTTGAAGCACTACTCCCGTTTGATAAAACCTGAACTAACACAGTAATCCTTGAAATACCCTAACCATTCTAGGAAAGACTTACGAGAATTCTGCTGAAATGGTGAGGGTATTTCTCGTAAGTCTTTCCTAGAATGGTGAGGGTATTTCAAAGATTATTGTGTTAGTTCAAGTTTTGTGAGACATGAGCAGGGCTTCTCACGAATTTCGAGGGGAAGTTTGGGAGGGGTCCTGTCACAACCTGCATCAGTTTTGAATTACAGGTGCAAAATCAAAAAAATAACCGATCTAGAATCGAACTGGCCAATCCGTGAAATAACTGTGTCCTAATAATAACTGAACTTCCCCTCGAAATTTGTGAGAAGCCCTGCACCAGTTTGAAAAAACCTAAACTAACACAATAATCCTTGAAATACCCTCACCATTCTAGGAAAGACTTACGAGAAATACCCTCACCATTTCGGCAGAATTCTCATAAGTCTTTCCTGGAATGGTGAGGGTATTTCAAGGATTATTGTGCTAGTTCAGGTTTTGTCAGATGGGAGCATGATTTCTCACAAATTTTAAGGGGAAGTTCGGGAGGGTTCCTGTCAGGTTGAACGAGAGACAGAGCAATTGAACAAGAAGAGGAGATGAGGGAGATGAAGAGGAGACAAAGCGATTAAACAAGAGATAAGAGGGAAATGAAGACTACGAGGTTAGGTTCCCCTTAGGTTCTCCTTAGGTTCTCCTTCCATGCAAACAAGGATCTTTCAAAGCAATCGATCGGCCCAACTCTGAGGGTCGTCTGTCATGTATTCGGTGAATGATTCGACATTATGAAACTCGAACGCTCGCCGTAATAGTACCAAAGTACTTGGGTCAAATAATCAATTGTCAAATAAGTGATATAGTGCGCTTCTCTTATACCACTTCAGTGAGTGACGTAGGCACGACTTCCACAAATGAATTGCATAAGATGGTCGGTAATAGGGTAATTAAACAATGTATGGTCAAACGGATGTGTACACGCCTTGCTCCTCAAAAAACTGAGACTGTGATCTTCTGGGCAAGACTCGGATTGCGTTGCTTCCTCCAACACGCCGACACCTTCCACTGGAGCGGACGGTGACCATGTCTTCGACGAAAGCGGATAGAACCTACGGTTCAAAGTTTTGGTTTGAAACAATAGGGGGTTTCTCAAGATGCTTGAGAGATTAATTTGGTTACGCTTGACCGTGGTTTGATTGATTGGTGCTAGACCTTTAATTTGGTTATGAAATCACTTATTTATATTGATCACCGAAGCCCTGTTTCAATAGGAAATCACCACCGAGCTCCTTTACTTGCACGCCAAGGACATAATCCCCACAATTTTCTGATTTGATCTTCCTTGACTCCTTTCTTGCCTTACTTGTTCACTACTTGGACCGCCTTCGGCCCATTTCCACATTTTGGGCTATGTTGCACCCATCTCATTGCTGGCTTCTGCCTTCATTTTGGGCAGAAGGCCACAACATCTTTTTCTGGCGAAAATGGACTCAAATATAAGTGTGTCAAATAATATGGTCAATTAAATGTGTCCTAATAATAGTGCTCATTTTATTGGGCTAAAATACAACCAAATAGTTTATTTTGGGAAGTAAAACCAACTAATATATTTAAATCAATAACAATACTCATCTTTATATAAAGTCCAAAGGCCATTTTGGTTAAATTTCCTTAAACCCAAAATTGCCCATGCATAATAAATTTTTATAATAGAAAATAATTTAATAACTGAGGGCAAAATAGTAAAAGGGAGAATTTAAATTTGGTTATATTTTCCTTAATTCCAAAAATATCCTTACTTAACAAAGTTTTATAATAGGAAACAATTTAATAACTAAGGACAATCTAATATATTAAGGGTAAAGGGTAACATAGATAATGAAATAAAAAAATATATAAATATTTAATTTTTGTATTTTTGCATCCTAATTATTCAAGAACATTTTTGAATTTTTAAAGCAATCAACATTATCTGATTCTTTGTTTTTGGTTTTCATAAGTATGGGTGGACACAGTTTTGATAAATGCGGATTTCATCAAAATCCAAATCCAAACCGTTAAAATCTTAATGATTGCATAGGGTTTGAGTTTTCAAAAAATAGAATTGAAACCATTCAATCCGTTATTAACAGTTTTGTTTGCATCAGTTTGGACTGTTTAGACATAAAATTGTCATGTAATTTATTCACTAAAAGACTCCTCTAAAATATAATTTTTTTTTTCGAAAATTCTACAATTTTCATCAAAATTTCATTTATTCACATCAAAATTTCATTTATTCACATGAATATTTCATTCATACATATCAACAAATGAAAATTTTCAATAGTTTAAACTTCAAAAATTCCAAAATAGCACAAAATGGGTAATGATTAAGTGAGGTAGGGGATATAATGAACACTTACATTAACATATTATAGGGTGAAAGATATTAACTAACAAATAATATAAATAAATAAGAATATTAACGGTTCAGTTTGGAATCCGATAGTTTTCAAAATAAAAATCCAAAACCAAACATTACTAATGGAACGATTTGGATTTTCAAACCGTTTAATTTTTTTCCAGTCAAATCCAAACTGGAGTACCAATAATAGTTTGAATCAACTCGGTTTTCGATTTCAACGGATTTATGCCCACCCCTAATCATAAGGGCATTTTTTGGTTGTATTTTTTTTCAACATACCCATATTTATTTATTTTTCCAGTTACTGAAGCAAACCAAACTCCACGAACATGGAACTACCAGCATCCCTTTGCTGTGGTTTTTTTTTTCAATTGTTTTAAAAATAAAATGTAAAAATTAAAAATTGTAATAGCATTTTATATATTAAAAATATACATATTAACACGCACATTTACAATAATATTAATTGTGTTGAAAGTCGTACGTAATGTAGCGTGATATACATATGTCTCACGCACGCATGTACCAATTTGTTATTGAGTTATAAAATCGTGCGTAGCGCGCGGAAATGTCTCTTGCAAGTATAGAGTGTCTGCGATGAGGTTAGTATATATATACATATAAAGGAGGTTGTATATAATTTTTAGGGACCTTTGCTAGCTAGGGACACTTGTCATCAAGACGGCTAAGCTTTGATCATGACATGTGACTGTAAACCAAACCATTTGTTATAGCTTTGATCATGACATGCGACTATAAATTGGCAGATTGTAGCCAACATCAATGAATGAAACCAAACCATTTGTTATAGCTTTGATCATGACATGCGACTATAAATTGGCAGATTGTAGCCAAGATCAATGAATGAAAAGAATAAAGCTTTTTATTCTAAAAATTCCCTCACGCTCTTCTCTTTATTTTTATCATCAGCTAGGTGTATCAGATACTATAACAAAATAAAAGTGTATCACATAATAATGTATGGAACAAGAGAAATATGAACATATAATTTCACATCATTACTGATAACATCATATTCTCTTTTTTTATATGTATTATATTTTTTTGTTTTTATACCATGAAGGCATGAATGTTGAGAAAAATGGGATTTTGGTCAAATAAAACAATGTAGAATTTTTCAATATATTATTATCATGTATAAAAATTGAAACTTAAATGTTACCAAAATTATTATTAAATTATTAAAATAAATAAATAAATTATTAAACAAAAAAGTTAACGTCACACATTAACACACACTGGCACGACTAAAAATTATTACACCCCTTTCCAGTTAGAGCCTTCGAAGGCTTTGCCTTTATTCGATTGTTATTGAGGGAGGTTGTGAATCGGTACATTCGATTCGATATTCAACCAGAACTGAAATCAAATCGATTTATCCATTTGGTATCGGTTTCGATTTGATAATTACAATTTTGAGCGTTGGACCAGAATCGGACAGGACCGGCCTGTTCTATTCTAGATCGGTTATTTTTTCAGTTTTGCACCTGTAATTCAAAACTGATGCAGGTTGTGACAGAATCCCTCCCGAACTTTCCCTCGAAATCCGTGAGAAGCCCTACTCCCGTTTGACAAAACTTGAACTAACACAATAATCCCTTAAATACCCTTGCCATTCCAGGAAAGACTTACGAGAATTCTGCCGAAATGGTGAGGGTATTTCTCGTAAGTCTTTCCTGGAATGGTGAGGGTATTTCAAGGATTATTGTGTTAGTTCAGATTTTGTCAAACGGGAGCAGGGCTTCTCACGGATTTCGAGGGGAAGTTCGGGAGGGGTCCTATCAAGTTGAACGAGAGACAGAGCAATTGAACGAGAGAGGAGATGAAGGAGATGAAGAGGAGACAAAGCGATTGAACGAGAGACAAGAGGGAGATGAAGACTACGAGTTTGAGATTGAGACTTGAGAGTGCTCGACGATTTCGAAGGGAAAGAGGAATTCGAGGTTTTGAGGTTCACAACTAGGGCTGTGAACAGGAACGAACCTAGGAATTAGAAATGAGGTGGGCTAAATATTAACGTAATTTTTTTTTTATCAAATTTCGACGATCTCAAATGAATTTCATTGATTTAGAAAATACACCTAGTAAAAATACATATCTTATGCAAGAAACAACAAATAATCTTGCAATAAATACAATATAAAACACTTAAATTGCAACAAGCTCCCCTTTTATGTGGTCAAGATATCATATTATCTCCAAAAAAATTCACAATCCCTCTTATTTAAGTGTAGAACAAATTAATAAGTTGTGCTATATAAGCTAACATTACATAAATTTTTCCTTCGAATATTGAATTTCGAGTGAGTTGGAGTACACCCCAGCCCTATGTTGTGGCCCGTGCCTAGCTGTGAATCTGTGATGCGAAAAAAGAAGACAGAGCGATTGAGCCTTGAGCGAGAGACAAGACTTGAGATGAGGCCTTCGGAGGTTGACGGCTATGGCTATGGTTGTGAAGCGAAAGGTCTGTTTGGAGGTTTTTAGTGTGTGTGGACTGCGTGAGAGTGAAGCACATGATGATTGAAGAAGGGTGAAGGGTTTGGCCAAAATGACATCGTTTTGTTTTAAGGTAGGGTTACTCTACAAGTAGTCAAAATGACATAGTTTTTGACTAAAACAGGTTTGGTTCGATTTTTCGGTACTAGAGAACCTGAAACCGAAATCGAATCGATTCTACTTATGTTTGGTCCAATTTTTCTATTTCGGTTATGGTTCTTCGGTACGGTTATTTTTTGGGACAGTTCCGGTTCGGTCATTCGGTCGGTTTTTCGGTTGCGCGCATCACCCTTAATTGAGTCTTCCTATTTCTACATAAATGGAAAAAGATTTTTCATCAATAAGAATTATTTAGAATCGACTGTGGAATAAAATAGGAGATGAATTTCTTATTAATGGTATGAACCTGAACATTGAAATAGTATTTGCTGATAATATCAATAACGAAGAGATAATTGAGGGTTTTAATGGTCTTAAAAGTCGAAAGGTATGTACAATTTATAATGAGAATGTAATATTTTGTATTTGCATTGCATGTTACTTGTGGTTTTTGCTTTAATCTTATAATTATTTTATTAAGCTTTTAAATATGTTTGAATATGCATTTGATGGTAAAGCTTGTTACGTCCCCGACTATAGGCGTATGTTTTATGTTTATTAATAAAATTCCTTCGTACCGCCAAGTTTTTCCTAAATTTAATATGTAAGTTTAACCCATCCAAATTTTAAATTCAGGATCCGCCATGGCATATGACTTATTTTCTATCTAGAATCTAAAATTTATAATTTTTTAATTTTTCAAATATGATGACTGCCCCAGCTTTAATTTTTCAACAATTGACCATTTGGTGCCATATTTGGGAACACCAAGTTTGAGCAAAATAGGAAAGAGTAATGCTACGGATACCACCTAAAATCCCACATTTTGTATCCCACTACATGTGGCGTCTGATGTGGCGTTCCATGTTATCATCTTCAATTACCTATGTCACCATCTTCAATTACTTATTCAAAATTAAAATAAAAACAAAATCAAGGAATAAAAAATTTAAAATATAAAATAAATAAAATTTCAACAAATCGATCGTCTCCTTCCCAAAATCACCCTAAACCCTAAAATCACCCTTTCTCGCCCTTCAAAATGAATATAATGATTGCTATGCATGAGAACAAATAAAGAAGAAAAATAAGATGCCGCCGACATTACACATCACTTGGTGACTCACAAATGCTCTCCAAATGAGGCCTCCACACCCCAACCCATCCTTGCCGCCGATCCTTTCCTGACGAGTGTTTCTCCGACAGTATCTCACTCAAGTACTGCTCATTAATCAGAAGCTTGGTCGTCATGGCGATGTTATTGTTGTTGTTGTTTCCTTGATCTTTGATCCTCATCTTCTTGGCAGTCGTCGTCGCCGATCTTCTGGAAAGGGCGAGAAAGGGTGATTTTCGAGCTTATGATTTCTAGAAAGCAAACAATTTGATGCTATGAAATTCTTAGGATTTTAGTTTTTTGGGAAGAAGACGATCGATCTCATTAAAATTTTATTTATATTATATTTTAATTTAAATTTTTTAATGTTTGATTTTGTTTTTATTTTAATTTTTATTTTGAGATAAGTAATTGAAGATGGTGACATAGGTAATTGAAGATGATGACATGGAACGCCACGTCAGACGCCATATGTGGTGGGATACAAAATGTGGGCTTTTAGGTGGTACCCGTAGCATTACTTAATAGAAAAAGAAAAGTAAGAAGAACTTTTATTTCAATTTGAAAGGAAAAATGTGTGAGAAATTATGGGTTTTTTTTTTATATACAAGAAAAATAAATTAAAACAGGGAAAAGCCCCTAGGACAACGACAACCAAATAAATCAAATTTCCAAGGAACTAACGCTTCCTAGGGAATAGACCTCCACCATCTATGATCCATATTTTTGCGATGTCCCAACTTAGTTAACGCATCAGCAACAAAGTTCGCCACTCGATACACATGCTTGAACTGAATAGCTTGAAACTCATCTTCCATGGATTGACATTGGACATGATTCGAAGCACCTTCCAAGGTGGGAAAAGCACGTCGTTAACTGCATCAATAATAATCTTATAGTCACCATCCACTAGCCATTTCTTTTACAACCAATACTAGCCACTGCCTTTAACCCCTCAAAGAGAGCCAAGCGCTCATCAACAAGACTATTGGTGAAACCAAAGTTTTTAGCACTAGATAGTAATGGGAGGCCATCCTTATCATGAATTATAAAATCAGCTACAACAATATTACCACCAGAAACAGAAGCATCGGAGTTTAGCTTGCACCACTCAACATTAAGAGGGGATCGGACAACGAAATTCAAATCCACCCGCAAAGAACCTGAAGGAGTATTAACCTTGAAGTAGTCAAAGCCAACCATGCGCACCAGATTAAGAGTTCTGCTAGGGTGGGGAGTTTCCTATAAGAAGATGGCTCTATTCCTAGATTCCCATATTTGCGAACATAATAAGAGGCATTGGCTAAGGGGAGAGAGATCAGAATTATCAGAGCTTAACAAAGATTCTAACCAGTGAATGATGTGAGAAATTATGATTAAAAAGTGGATATTTATAGAATAATTATAAGACAAAAGTTTTTAAAAATTTGAAAGAAAAAAAAATCCTAACAGCTATTTTGCAAAATGAATGCCATGTGGCAACTTGTCATTGGCTATATTCATAGCCATTGGACCTCTTGTGATGGACTTGCTTATTCATTAATTCAAAAGGAATGAACTAGATAAGTATCACAATACAAAGAAAATGATTTTTCGGCATTTATAAAAATCGAATCTAAAAGGCATTTATAAAAATCGAATCTAAAACATCTCATGTACAAATATAAAAAAATACCACGTAGTGATGATAATTTGTAGTCTTTCAACTAGATTATGGGCCTAAGGAAACATATTTTGAATTCCACCGTTTCTTTCATTAGGAATATCGCTGCAACCTTTCCTAAACTCCACTTCCATCTCCGCCGCTGGTTTTGAAAGCTCCCCACAAGTCCTCCCAGCGTCTTTAGCGGCACCGACTAGCTCACATTGAAGCCCACATCCCTGTGTTGACGAAGCCATACAATGGCTGATTTTCGGGATGTGGAGAAGTAATTACCAAACTCACTACTCACTACTCACTACCCACTTCCTTTAAAAAATAAAATAAAATTCCCCACTTCTTTCATTATTTTTTCTAAAAGTTTAAAAATTGATAATTTTTTTTATTTTTTATCCTTATTTATTGAATGGTGTCTTTTTAAAAAACTCTAATTAACTAAGGGTATTTTTATCTGAAATTTTGATGAAACTTGTAACATCAAATTTCTCAGACTTTATAATAATAGAGATAATAAATATAATATATGTGTAACGATATAAAAATTAAATACACATATTTTATTAAGTAAAATAAAATGTGAAAAAGTAATATTTTGAATAGGACAATTATTGCACCCCGCCTAGTGAGACCTCCTCGTTCCATTTATTTCATTAATCAAATTATTCATATATATGCTATAATCGAAACCTTTCTAATTCCTAAGTAATCATTTTAAGATCATCTATGCGAAAAATAAACTAATTTGAATATCATTTATCCATTCATGTATTAACTAAATGGACGGTGCATCATACGAATTTTAATTGTTATAAATACCGTTGATTTGTTAGATATTGAATGAATAAACTACGCCCATTATGTTGATTTTTTCGAGAGATGATCTTGATTGATACTTTAGAAGATCAATATTATCAATTTAGACATGTATATGAAAAATAATTTAAATTAATGGTAAATGTCTCCAATTGGCCCAGAACTATACCTTGAGTACCATTTTGGTCCATGAATTAAATTATTACATTCAGTAGTCCTCAAATTTTGTTAAGTGTGCCAAGTTGGTAATTCTTAGTTAATGTTGACGATTTTACCCTGTATTCAAGGAATACAAGGCTCAATTCATATTTTTATTTTCAAAAAAAGAAACTAAATAAAGGGAAAATTTAAAACAAAAACAACAAACTATTAATGGATCCTAGTTCCCATTGCGTTTACTCCACCTGCCTCCCTTTTATGGACCATTACTTTATGAAGTAGTAACAAATTAACTCTTAAGTAAATGCGGTGAAATTAATTTGATATTTTTTTAGTTCATGTTTTAAAAGTAATTGTCTAAAAAGGGTGAAGAAAATAATAAGTGTCAGGTGAAGATTGTTTAACGGGCACGATAATGGGATAGGTTAGAAGAAACATTTTTACTTTCGTTGTCTTTATATTTTTAAATTTTATCTTTACTTTAATTTATTTTAAAATGTATTTTTAGAGAATGAGGTGAGATGAGAAGAAAAGCAGGAGGAATTTGAAATGAATCCAAGCGACAAAGACACGTTAAGAAGGATAGCGAAATGACGTGGTAAGCAGGTTAAGTTGTAGTTGTAGCGACTAGAGAAGTAGAGACCAAAACCAAATGGCACATGAGACCGCTCCTGTATTTGGACCCTAGTGCTTTCTTTTGTATTTTATTAATTTATTCATCTTCCTTTTCTTTTGTGCCTTGTGTGAAAGTGAAACTGAAACTGAAACCGAAACCGACCCATCATACAAAACCTTCTATGTCCACTTTCTACTTGGCCCTTGCCGCCGTATAGTGCTTTTCCCACATTAAATATTTGGGTCTATCCACTTATATATATTACTAGTTTAACAATAAATTTTTAAAACTATTAATTTAGTTATATTTTTATTTATCATGTAACGAGAGATTTTGAATCCAATTTTTCAACAAAACAGATTATATATGAGCAAGGAGCCGAAGAGATTGGCTCCTCTCTTGGCCTCTTGTGGGCGCTAATTTCAACAACGTAATAAACAAACCCAATTGGAATCACATAAGATCTATCAAAACATTTTAATGATCGCACCTGATAAGCTTAATACGAATATAGACTTATTGGGTTCACCCAATTCACACCACATGCAACATCATTGGAGATTTGGAGTTCTGGTGGAAAATCAGAGGACTTGGTGACAAAGAAGAAACACTAATGTGTTGATTTCTCTTTCTTTTTATCTTATGGATTCCGAAATGAATAGCTAACATTGTAAAGGAGATGAATTCGAAAGACATAAAAAGGAAAAGTGGAAGTTGATTGAAGTCAAAGCAGGGTTGATTTAAGCCAAAGCAGGGTTGATTTTCATTAGATTCAGAATATAAAAAGCGCGAGAAATTAACAAACACCAAAAGGAGGATCTAGGCTTCCTCCAAAAGGACCAAATTGCCTTTGCAGATTGCAATTTGCAAGTTGCAACAACAAAAAGGAGCAAACAAACCCAAACCCCACTTGATTAGAATATGAAATCAAAAGAGAAACTTAATTATAATTAGTAAATATGTTATAGGGGGAAATATAATTAATCTAAGTAACTAAATATATGGGCATGGCAGAGGTAGAGATCCTCTGGTGCTGCTGCTCCATGTTAAGCTCCCTAAGACTCAAATAAGGAATGTCTATTTCACCCTTCACCGCCGGAGACAGAGTTCCGGCTAGGGGTCCAGACGCCGGCCCGCTTGTCGAACGGTAAGGCGTGGTGGAGCCACTTCTGCTTTCTGTGATATAAACAGGCCCGGAAATGGAGGCTCTGAAAGCTTTAGCCCTGGCCTGGTGCACATCTTCTTCACTCTGGTCGAGGCCATGGTGACGGTGGTGGGTAGTCAGCTTCCATCTGAAGAAAAGCAGAGCACTTTTCCACCATCGCTTCTTCTTGGCCTTGTGGGTTCTTTTGGGGTCGTCTTTGGAGATGGGTTTTTGGAGCTTGAAGTGTATGGAGTCTATGGATCTTGCTGTCTCGCGCTTGTGCCTTCTTGCTTCTTCCAAAACCTTAATGAGTTTGACAACAATGGCAACAAAAAAGAAAGGGTCAGATCAAAATTTGATGCAGAATTGCAGAGAGAGAAATTGGGAAGAATGGGACCTGAAAATAGTCGATTTGAGGGTCAAAGCCATAGTCGCTGAAGTGCTGAGGTTGTGGCATTGGAAATATTGGGGTGTTAGACATTTTCTTTGCTAGTTTCTCTGGATTTTGCTGTTTTCCTGAAGAAAGATGGTTTTTTTTTTGTTTGGGTTTTGTTTGTGTGAAAGCAGAGGAAAATTGAAATGGTTTTTTAGTTGCAGAAAATGAAAAAGGGGAAGCAGGGGAGGGAAGGGAAGTGGGAATAGTGAGATTTGGGGGCTCAAGTTATGGTGTATAGGAGAATTAATGGCCGTTGGGTATTGGTAAACCATAGTAAATGCTTTGTTCACAACCCTAGTAAATGCTTTGTGCACCTTTTAGACTTCCAAGTTCCAACTGAGCTCTATTAATTAACTGCATTTAACTTGTTTCTCTCTCTCAAGCTTTTTCTAAAAGAAATAAATAAATTACAAACAGATGTCCTGAAGGCAACTAAAATTCACGGAATCAAACAAAATTGCATTGGAAGCACAAGAAGGAACCTGCCTAATCCAAATCTTGATACCGTCCAAAGAGTGGCCTTCGGACGCCAAGGCATCAGCTGCGAAATTAGCTTCACAAAGGATATGGTTGAAACGGATCGACTGAAACTGATGGGAAAGAGCCCAAATATTATGTACAACAGTTTTGAGCTTCCAAGGTAAAGAGCAGCGGTGGTTGATGCAATCCATAACAAGCTTGGAGTCACCTTCAATGTGGATGGACTGGAAACAAGCTCTAGAAGCCTAAAGTAACCCAAGAAGAAGAGCAGCTTCTTCCGCCTGATGGACTGTAGAAGCTTTAACATGATGAGCACCAGCCAACAAGATAGCACCACTGGCATCCCTGATAATAAAACCACCAACAATAGAAGAATTGCGCAAGGAAACATCAAAGTTAAGTTTAACATAGTCAGACGAAGGAAAAGACCATTTAATATTTGAGAAATTGGAGGCATGGGTAGACAATGGCAGAGAAGAAGGAATAGGAATCTGATTCGCTGCCCAAAAAGCATCACCTGTTTTAGCAGCCAAACGAAGAACACAAACAGGATGAGGTTTCAAATTCCTAAAAACCAGATTATTCCTAGCATTCCAAATCTGCCAACAAATGAGTA
This sequence comes from Oemleria cerasiformis, assembly GCA_037349345.1. Lineage (NCBI taxonomy): Eukaryota > Viridiplantae > Streptophyta > Magnoliopsida > Rosales > Rosaceae > Oemleria > Oemleria cerasiformis. Next base: position 11,220 of record JAZGTL010000101.1, on the reverse strand, counting down.
GTATTTTACTAAGGGTGAAGTTCAACATATTGGGAGGTACATACTAAGAAGTATAAGAAGAGAGCTAATCCAAAAAAGGGGTATGTAAGGGTGGTTTAGGAGAGTCAGTTATAATGGACCAGATAGCTTGGGCAAAGGAACACTGAGAGAAAAGATGATCCATAGTTTCAGGATGAGAGGAACAAATGGAACAAGTATGGTTCAAATTGGGTATATATCGAGATAGGCGGTCTTTGGTTTCGACCCCGAATGAGGAGCCAAGCAAAGATTTTAACTTTAGGGGGAATAGGGAGAGACCAAACTTTCTTAAGGGCTAAGGTACGAGGGTGGTTATCATAATGGGATAAAGAAATCCATGTAGCATATTTAATAGTAAATTTACTCGTGGGGCAGGGTCCCCAGACAAACTCATCCTCTTTATCCCAAAGAGATAAAGGGATAACTTCAATTTTATGAACAATATCAGGAGGAAGAACTTGGAGTAACAGATCCACATTCCAAAGATTATTGCTAATAAAGTGACTAACAGGAACCTGGGAGTCCAAGTTTAAAACCTAATTAACATTGACAAGATTAATAAGAGGAAATGGAAAAACCCAATTATCATGCCAAAAAGATATATGATGTCCATTACCAACAATCGAACGAATGCCTTTAGAAAGAATTGATCTAGCAGACAAATTACCTTTCCAGGCAGTAGAGGCATTAGACTTAGATTTAGCTTTGAAGAAATGAGAGTGTCGAAGATACTTGGCAGAGATTACCTTGACCAACCAATTATTAGGCTGGGTTAGAACTTTCCATCCAAGCTTAGCTAAAGCAGCATCATTGAAAAACTGGGCAGGCCTAATACCAAGGCCACCCATGGACTTAGGACGACACACCTCACACCAGGCCACAACAGGGGTAGAATTAGATCCCCAAAAGAACTTAGGAGCTTCAGCGTCCATGGACTTTGTGACCTGAGGAGAGAACTTGAAACAAGACATAACATGATTAGGGATACCAGCTAGATTAGATTGAATGAGGGTAGCTCTCCCGGCTTTGGAGAGAGTTGAGCTCTTCCAACTAGCTAATCTAGATTTAATCTTAAGAAGGATTTCCTTAGCATTAATGGGATCTTTCCAAAACACTATGTTATTAATACCAAGATACTTGCCAATTGTAGACTTGTGTTGAATAGAAAGAATGGAAACAATAGAATTTTTTCTTGCTGTGGTGACATTAGGAGAAAAATAAATAGTGCTTTTATGATAATTAATACGCTGGCATGAGGCTTGAGAATATTATTAGCAGCTTTAGGAGAAGCCTTACCAAAGATGAGACAATCATGAATGTGAATGATTGTCTCATTCACAAGCATGTTCGCAAAAATAAAGAAAAACATTTTGGATTATAGGTGTTTAGATATAAGTTCATTTAGAGTATTTTTAGTGCTCGGATGTAAAATTAAGTATGTAAATTCAATTCTTACAAATTTAGTGGCAACCTTATTTGAATATTCTGAAATGTAAAATTATTTTACTCCAATGAAAGCATATCCGGTAGAATCCCTAAATTTAAGCTAAATTCTAGTTAAAAAAGTCGGAAAGTTATTTTAGCAAACTATTTTTAAAAAGTTTACTTCAGTAGTGTTGTTTATTTTGTCAAATCTCAAATATTTTATCATTTGTTTCAAATTAAACATTTGAATATCCTCAATTAATTATTTTATTATTTATGAAATTCATCAATTGTGAGGAGATATCAATTGTTATTTCCTCTCTGCTTGAGAGGGATAGAGATTCTGCTGAAAATACTCTGAGATATTGTAAACTATTGGGCTGTAAAATTGAATATGTTGTTAATCTGAACCATTGACTAATAATTTGACTAAAATAAATAAATAATTTAAAATTTGAAAATTCCTAATCCATATCTAATGGCCATTTACCCAAAAAAAAAAAAAAAATAGGTATATTTTCATAATGGTTCAAAGGGTATAAAAGGTCTTATGAAAATAAAAACAAGCAATGAAGTAAATAGTATTATAGAAGTGTCGTACAGAAAATTTGAGGCCTCCAACTAAATAGTAAAAGATGTATACATATACGGTAGTACTATCAACTATTATTGAAAGTAATTTTTTGGCACCCTTTTAAAACTTTTTTCCTCTCTATATTCCAACTTATTTTTTCTTCTTTAATATATATTTTTTAAATTAATAAAACAACCCGTATGGAGAAGGAGTGAAGATTGGAAGAAAATTTTAATTTTATTTTTTGTAAATCAATATTAGTTTATTATTCAAATTGTTTTTCATATTTAATTGATCTGATTTTAAAAGATTTATAGCTATTATTATTTTTGGACACATGGTAACAAAGGGAGGGTCATTTTTAACAGAATGTTTTGACGGACTTAATAGTAACGTACAAAGTTTTTTACGGACTACTTGACAATAAGAGGCAAAGTGAAATAACATTTGACACATGAAAGAATTATAGTAACAAAATAAATTTTAAGAAGATTAAGTGAGATTTGAATTGAGTTTCACGATATATTTTAAATGAAAAGTTTAAAAAATGTTAATATTAATTAAGAAACTCATATTATATGTGACTGAGACACAACATAGACAGAAGTTGGAAATCATTGGTAGTCTCTTCTCCATAACCCTTTTCTCTGCGTCCACTATTTTGAACCCAAAGAATTTGCAGATGTAAGGAACTCATCCAATCAAAATGACATCCCATTATAAGAGGGTTTATTGCAGCCAATTTTGAAAAGATAAATAAATAATGTCTTCTTTATTTTGGTCTGAATATATAAAGAATGTCTTTTGGCATGTCACAGGCCGCATGTGACACTTGAGAGCAGAGAGCAAAGGGTGCGCGCATCCAAGTGTTTCTAAGTTGATTGATGGATGGGTGGAGTGACCTTTTTGTGTTGTGTCATGTCAAATTTATATTGGAGTGATGCTGAGAATAGTCGTGGGCCTGCAGATATAGTTGGTACTTCTTCATGCATCACACAGTGACTTACTGAATCTTGTGTAAGAACAGTGTAGGATGAGTAGGACTCGGAGGTCTGATTCTGAAGGATCGACGTTCAACAAACATGAAAGGTTGAAAGTAAAACCATATATGCAATTATGCATCATACCCTTCCCCGGCGGCCACCCAGTGAAATGGATGGTCAGTCAAACTGAATTGAACAAAGAAGAATGTGTTCACAACACTCAACGTACAACTAATATTTAAAGGTCACTCAAATCTCAAATCTCAAATCTCAAATCTCAATCCCAATCCCAATCCCAAGTAATTAAGTAAGTAACCTTATCATCTTGGATATGGTTTTGTTTACTACTTTAATTAAGTATGGAGTCTGGTCTATACTTTCTATACTCTATACGGACACCCAATCACGTGACCTCCATACAGTTTTATGAGTACTGTATGACTCTATGCTATTTCACATTCACGGGTCGAGCTAGAGAAGAGATCGTTGGTGGAAAAACCAACAACTGATATTGTAAACCATGCCATAAAAATTCACATGTGTGGAGTAAGAATGGGAGACATCCCATGCAACCTTGTCAAAATACCGAAGTCTGATCATTTGCTTTTGCACACATGTACACGGTGTGGTTGGTGATCAATTGGAATATTGTTGTTGCCGCACTTGTTTGGTGAGATGGGAGATAATAGATAGTACACAATTTTGGTTTATTTGGATGACCAAATGAATTATAAACAATTTTGGTTTATTTTTATGGGAAGAATAAAGTGATTGTAAGTAATTATAATAAGAGAGCACAGTTAGCATATGAATATGAATATACCAAAATTGATAAAAAAAAAAAAGATTTCCAAATTAACATATTTCAATGTGTTACTTACAAATTCATAAATTGCATATTAAATCATTTGAAATTCTTCATTTTAAGTTCCAACACTAATATTGTCCCAAACTTATAATCCAGTAAGTATGAAATTTTATAATAAAAAACTTCAGTATTGGGAGTAGAATTACTTTACTATATGTTGTGTATATATATATATATATATTTTTTTTTCTTTCTATTTTTCCGATGTGGAATTCGTCAATATAAGACACACTAGGAAAAAATAAAAAAACCAAAAAAACTACCCAATTGTCCTTCAATCAGTGTAGCCGAAGGATGATGATCTTATGATGTGGTTAGTTCTTGTTAAAAATATAAGTCATAAAATGCACAAATCTCTTAGATATGGTCTCATTCAATTTAGTTTCATTGTAGTAGAAGTCATGTGAGAATATAAGGGATAAATGTAAAATAATGATATAAAAATGAAAAGTAAAAGGCAAAAATAATTTTAAATTGATTACACTTCCCATAAATGTAAAAAAATTACGCACATTGTTTGAAAATCGGCCTAGTTGGCGAGTTGCTGCTTCGATTATGGTGTAACCGGCTGGAAAAATTAGAAGCAAATTAATTGGGCGCCTAGGCAGGTCAAGACGAGCTATATAGGCTGTGCAGATTTTAAAATAAGATTTTTTTTACGTTGTACTCGTGTGAAAGATACATTTTACATCCTATTTTTATTATTCGTTCAAAATACATCCTGAAATAAACGACTCGTTTAGTGTTTGTCCGTTCAATCTATTAAGTGGCGTCAAAAATAAGCTAAATGGACTATTCTGCCCTCCATATCACCTCACTTTCTCCTTCTCCCTCACACTCACTCTCGATTCTTCTTCTTCACTGAGACAAACACGCAAGCACTGAGAATCACCCTGCATCGCCATCTTCGATAATCCGATGACCCAACCTTCAACGACACGACCTTCCTGTTCGTCTCGACGAAACCAACTCAACCCAATCAACCAACATCGTCGCAGACCACCGTGGAGTGAGAATCGAGGCGAAATCGAGGGACGGCCGTGGAGCTCTCGAGCGAATTCCGATCAACCCAGGCCTTAGAGCCACTGCCCACCGATGCGTCTTGACTAGACGAGCTCAACCATGCCCTATCCCTCCGTCGACGTGATGATCTGATGGTTGATCACTAAGTAGCAAATACCTTTCAATTATCTTAGCATTTTTTACCTCTATTTTCCATCGGATCCACTTTCTTCAATGTTGTTCCTTGGTATGTTCGTTAGATTAGTTGAATCCAGAAAGCCATACATCGCATCCACCTCAACGATCTCGCACTTTGCGTCGTCGTTCTCTTCATCTCTCTTCACCTCTGGAGTTTCGGTTTTCAGGGCAGATGTATGGGTCTGGTCAGATAAAGGTATCAGGATTTGAGAGCAGGCTAATAAAGCGGTGCCGTTCAAAATGGTGTCCTGGATCGCGAAGGCGATGGCGGCGGAGACCAAGTCCATCTGGTCCTTGCTGATTAGAACGTTGGCGTTGATTGATTCGGTGAGGAAGCACTGCAGCGAATCCATTCTTGTCTGGACGTTGGAGAGATTCTGGAGCGGGACACCCGGGTCTGGGTGCTTCGACATAGCCGGAAGATGAAATGGTTGACCAAGAAACGATAACCTTTCCTGAACTTTTGTTTTTCAATCCATTGTCATTTTTTTTTAGTTGGGTAAATTTAGCTTTAAGATAATCGACCCTTTTCCTATTTTCTCTGTTTGATTCTTGGTCATCAGCAAACCCTCTGCTTTTCGTTGATTCGGACTCTCTTTCTTGTCAATCAATCTACACAAAATCTTGGTTTTGTGTTTTTCTGTGTTGAAATTATTGTTATTTAGAAGACTGTTCTCATTCCAAAATATTTCAAGTGCTGGGAAGTTGTTTGTTTTGGTAAGCCAAGCTGCGAACCAAACAAGATTTCGGGCATTGAAAAAATTGGAGATAATGATAATAATAATAGGAATAATAATAATTTTATTTCAGACTTTTAGCCTTATTATCAGAGTTTGAGGGCTTCAATCATGAAACGTGATAAAGAAAGTAAAGGAAGACGACTGAGAATGATTGAACTAAATGGGTCCTTCGCCTAAATGTGGAATTTATCATACACTAAAACATAAGGTATTCACTCAGAACTGGAGACATGAATTTCAAACATCAAGAACATAATACTCAACATTAAGATCAGCTTCTGAAAGTAACAAATTTCTAGGAATTTTTTTAGAATTTGGGTATTTTGGAAGAGTCGCAAAAGCTTCAGAACATCATAAAGTTCAAGTTTGGAACTGTATGAGATTTGAGGTCAAAGAACTGCGATTTTCAAAGGAAATTCCCAGATGGATTTTGAAGATGGGTTTGTGGATTTTGAACCCAAAATCCAATTTTTGATGGGAAAATGGGAGAAAGGCTGAGGGGGCTGAAAACCCAGATGGATGAAATGGATTCTTGATAGGCTCAAGAGATTAGGAAGAAGAGCAACCAAGGTCAAAGGGAAACAAAGAGAGGTGAACAAAAGGGAAGAAGGCGTTTGAGGATGAAATTTATAGAAAAGGAAGGAAATAGTTTATCATAAAGGTGGATTTCCAATTTTGCTCTGTTTTTTGACGCATACTTAATAAATTGAACGAAAAATCACATGAGTGAGATGAGTTATCTGTTTCATGGTGTATTTTGAACGAATAATGAGAATAGAATGTAAAGTAAAACATTCACGCGAGTGCATCTAAAATAAAAAGCCATTTTTAGGGAGGAAATTAGGGTCCTATCCTTACAACTTTGCAAGTAATTTTTATGAATTATTGTTCATAATATGCTTGACTTTTTCCTCTTGTTTTTCTTTATATTTTTCTGATACTTCATATATTCTTCCATTCTACATTTTATATGTCATAATACATGTATAATCTTTTTAAAAAAAATTCAGTAGACACTTATTTATAATTTCATATGTTGTTTTATAAAAATATAATATATAAGCAAAAATATGCTAAGCCCCTACGCTCTAGGACCCTAATCCCTGTCGTCCTACCGCCTTACGATTTTTACACCATTGGTTATGAGTAAGCATTGTTAAGTTTATAAGATATGCATACTATTGAATTGTTCTTCACTTTTACTTCTTTCTCTCAGTTTGCTCTGTCGTTAGCTTGTTTGATTTATTGTTTTCTTTTCACTTTGCTTCTCAATTCTTTGATTTTAACAATTTTAACAATTTAATTCTTGTTATTCACTTTGTTAATTGAAATTATTTTGCTGTAATCCGTATTACTGTCAACTAATTATTTCTGGCTTGCAGACCCCCCATAGCTAAGGAACGGAATGCTAAGGAAGTCCTCAAATATACATCAGCCTCCAATGTTTCGCACTCTTTTTCCTATGCCACGGTTTTTTCCCACTGGATTTTTCCTAGCAAGGTTTTTTAAAAAGGCGGCACGAAGGGCATAACCACATCCTCATTTGTTATAGGAAGGACTAAGTTTGATGTATAAGTCAGCAATTCGGAGTCTTTGCTCCTATATTTTTTCATTTTATTTTTTCTCCATTTTGTTCTGGTGTTGTTCCCAATGAATTAGTTCAAGTCACATATCTTTTTTAAGATCTTGCTCTTGTTCTGACTATTTACGTCTGGGTATGCAAGAGACTGTGTCTCTGTCATTGTAAGCTCTTCACGATGTTTTAAATATACTGTAAGGACCCTTCCCAAATTTCTCCTCGAAACCCGAAAAGAACCCTTATCCCGTCTGACAGCTCTTTTACCTCAAAATTTTATACCAGGAATACCCTTTATCTTTAAATAAATTTTAGTAAACCTTACAGGATTCCCGACAGAACCTCTATACTTACTGACCACTCTTACCTATCAAACGTAGGATAACATACAGGTCAAAGCCAAGACGTCGTAATAGTTGTGGTCCAAATAGGAATACCCTCTAACACCAAATGTCAGTAGGTCAGACACTGCTGACACCTCTACTGGAATACCACAAGGCAACCGACTAGTCAGATACTTGTGAACCAACAATAATTCGTCACTCTGGGTCACCGCCCACACCAACGCACATACCCAGATGACGAAGTATTTTCATAGGCTGATTAATCACATGACAATCGTCGTCAAACCTTATTAGAGCCAGAAATATCCTCGGCTATCATATCATATAAATCGGCAAGTATCCTCAGCCGGAATAACATTCGACTATCATATCACATCAGTCGGCATATCCCTCGACTGGCATATCCCTAGCCACCAGGGTATCCCTTGGGGTGTGCTAGTCCTGTATCACAACTCTCTGTACTATGCATAAATAGCCTCGCGACCCGGCGGAGCCAAAACTCCTCGATGCCAGAGTCGGAGCACTTAATGAACCAACGGAGTAAAACTCTCGACGCTAGTCGAAGAAACAATAACCAATTATATTGAAGGTTCACCGGGTTCACTGCCAATAGCGGATCCTAGTCCCATATTCTGGTCCTCCTCAAATATGTTTATCTTGGAGGTTCACCGGGTTCACCGCCAATAGCGGATCCTAGTCCCATATTCTGGTCCTTCTCAAATATGTTTATCTTGGAGGTTCACCGGGTTCACCGCCAACAGCGAATCCTAGCCCCGGCTCCTGGGCCCCCTCAAATCGGTATTGTTTATATTGGAGGTTCATCGGGTTCTCCGTCTCAGTGGATCCTAACCCCGGCTCCTGGGCCCCCTCAAAACTGTATTGTTTATATTGGAGGTTCACCGGATTCTCCGTCTCAGCGGATCCTAACCCCGGCTCCTGGGCCCCTTCAAAACCGTATTGTTTATATTGGAGGTTCACCGGGTTCTCCGTCTTAGCGGATCCTAACCCCGGCTCCTGGGCCCCCTCAAAACCGTATTGTTTATATTGGAGGTTCACCGGGTTCTCCGTCTTAGCGGATCCTAACCCCGGCTCCTTGGCCCCCTCAAAACCGTATTGTTTATATTGGAGGTTCACCGGGTTCTCCGTCTCAGCGGATCCTAACCCCGGCTCCTGGGCCCCCTCAAAACATTATTGGATCCAAAATCAAGTATTTTTTTTTAATCACAATTCGCTGGAAATTGCCATTTCCGGTCCATTTTCAAGGTTTTCTAACTTCTTCATTTCTTGACCATTTTTCACGATCCACACATGTAAATTCATCTACTTTTCACCAGGAATCTAAATATAAGGTCAAATTTCTGAGATCGTACCTGGTCTGGCCGAAAAACGGCCGAGAAGATTCAGTCCACCTCGCTCCTCCGTCCGTGGCCTACGGCGGTGCTCCCGCTTCAATAAATACCCCTAAATGCTCGTGGGACTCCGGGGAAGATCCTCCCGACCTTGGTTTCGGTCGAATTGGACCGAAATCCGTCCGTTGAAAAAAGTGGTTCGGTGTTCGCATGGGAAGAATTTCGGGTAGGAGAGAAAGACTGCATCGACCAATCCCCCGAGGAGAGAGAAAAATATCTGATATATAGTTCCAACTTTTCTAAAATTACCAAACTACCCCTGTAGATTCTAGACACGTAACAAACTCACCGAGTCTCCGTTTTCCGCGTGCCGCCTGTCTACGAACTCGTGAGTTCGAGACCTACGCAACGACCCAAGAAAAATTCCAAAAAGTACTGCCAGTCAAAAAGTGACTCCCGAACCCGTCCAGAATCGAGGGTAAAACCGTCAAATTCTCAAAATAATTTAATTTCTGGTCCTGGGCGTTACAAATTTCCCCCCAAACAGAAATTTTGTCCCCGAAATTTCACTAACTCAGGTTAAAGAACCAACCCATTATTCAGTTCAAGGTCGCTAAAGAGGTAAACGCCTCGGAGGCAACTTGTTAACAGAACTCCTTAAATAATTTGCACACAAGTGTGCGGTCTGCAGGAAGTTAACCTAGAGCTCTAATACCAGTTGTAAGGACCCTTCCCGAATTTCTCCTCGAAACCCGGAAAGAACCCTTATCCCGTCTGACAGCTCTTTTACCTCAAAATTTTATACCAGGAATACCCTTTATCTTTAAATAAATTTTAGTAAACCTTACACGGTTTCCCGACAGAACCTCTATACTTACTGACCACTCTTACCCATCAAACGTAGGATAACATACAGGTCAAAGCCAAGACGTCGTAATAGTTGTGGTCCAAATAGGAATACCCTCTGACACCAAATGTCAGCAGGTCAGACACTACTGACACCTCTACTGGAATACCACAAGATAACCGACTAGTCAGATACTTGTGAACCAACAATAATTCGTCACTCTAGGTCACCGCCCACACCAACCCACAGACCCGGATGACGAAGTATTTTCATAGGCTGATTAATCACATGACAATCGTCGTCAAACCATATTAGAGCCGGAAATATCCTCGGCTATCATATCATATAAATCAGCAAGTATCCTCAGTCGGAATAACATTTGACTATCATATCACATCAGTCGGCATATCCCTCAACTGGCATATCCCTAGTCACCAGGGTATCCCTTGGGTGTGCTAGTCCTGTATCACAACTCTCTGTACTATGCATAAATAGCCTCGCGACCCGGCGGAGCCAAAACTCCTCGATGCCAAAGTTAGAGCACTTAATGAACAAACGGAGTAAAACTCTTGACGCTAGTCGAAGAAACAATAACCAATTATATTGAAGGTTCACTGGGTTTACCGCCAATAGCGGATCCTAGTCCTCTATTCTGGTCCTCCTCAAATATGTTTATCTTGGAGGCTCACTGGGTTCACCGCCAATAGCGGATCCTAGTCCCATATTCTGGTCCTCCTCAAATATGTTTATCTTGGAGGTTCACCGGGTTCACCGCCAACAGCGGATCCTAGCCCCGGCTCCTAGGCCCCCTCAAATCAGTATTGTTTATATTGGAGGTTCATCGGGTTCTCCGTCTCAGTGGATCCTAACACCGGCTCCTGGGCCCCCTCAAAACCGTATTGTTTACATTGGAGGTTCACCGGGTTCTCCGTCTCAGCGGATCCTAACCCTGGCTCCTGGGCCCGTCAAAATCGTATTGTTTATATTGGAGGTTCACCAGGTTCTCCGTCTTAGCGGATCCTAACCCCGGCTCCTGGGCCCCCTCAAAACCGTATTGTTTATATTGGAGGTTCAACGGGTTCTCCGTCTTAGCGGATCCTAACCCCGGCTCCTGGGCCCCCTCAAAATCGTATTATTTCGATTGGAGGTTCACCGGGTTCTCGGTCTCAGCGGATCCTAACCCCGGCTCCTGGGCCCCCTCAAAACTGTATTGTTTATATTGGAGGTTCATCGGGTTCTCCGTCTCAGCGGATCCTAACCTCGGCTCCTGGGCCCCCTCAAAACATTATTGGATCC